>CM033433.1:3949009-4009897 GCA_019425775.1 Rafetus swinhoei | reverse complement strand
ATGCATGCAACTGTAAGTGGTCAGTGGGAAAGGGTGATTACCATGTAAGATAGTACAAAAGACACTGCCTTTTGTTTGGGAAGTTGCAAAACTTTCCTGAGGGTATCCTGGAGATTTTTGCCCTGGAATGCATTCCTGAATAAAGCTGGTTGCTTAAGAAGGGTGTCTGGAATTAATTGGGATAGGGGCTTGGACCCCCATCCAAACCCTCGGATTAAATTTCGGATTAAAATTCTGTGTCGGCTTCCACCTACTAATGCCCAGTCTCTGAGGATAAGCTGATACCCTAAGCCCACTATGGAGTGTTTGAAATACAAAGGAGGGGCCCTGACCAGAGCCAGGGGGCAAAGCTGATATGTTGGGATGGGCCTGAGATTCCCAGTGACCCACACACCAAACAGCAGAAAAACAGGAACTCACCTGTCACTGTGATGGAGATGGAGTTGCTGTTCCTATAGGAGATCTCTCCATTGGATCCCCATCTCCAGTATGCACAGGTGTAGGACCCAGCCCGTCCCTTCTCAGCTGTGAGCTGCAGCCGGGACTCTGCAGTATCTCTGAGTTGTCTGCTGGGGCCCTGCTGCCCTTTTTGAAAGAAGAATCTGTATCCCCAGCCAGCTCAGATTGTGGAGCCTTGCAAATGAGGTAACCTGCTCCCCAGGGGATGCACTGTGTGCTTGGGGCTCCAGAGGGTAGGAGCTGGCAGGAGATCTAGAGAAGAGGCAGAGGGGTCAGTGGAAGGAGAAGCCAGGCTGGCCAGAAGTGAGGAAGGGAGGGCTTTTTTTTCCCCACTCACCGACTCTTCTCTGGGATCTCTATAGAACCAGCTTTTAGTGTCCAGATTGGTGGTGCTGGGTCTGTGACCCTGGCCCTGAGCCCTTTGTAGTAGCCACAGGAGGGGCAGAGACACCCCTGCCCTCCACACACAGCCCCACACCTATGAGCCTTGGACAGGGGCCATCCGTGTCATGGGGAGGTGGGAGCTCAGCCTCCATGGCCATCCAGCCCTCGCTCACTCTGCCAGTGAGGGGCTGGGTAGTGCCCATGGGTCTGGGACCAGCTTCTACCCTATGGCCTGGGCAGCAACCCATTGAAGAGATGCCCCAAGTAGCCATCAGCTGGGGTTGCTCTTCTGCCCCCATGGACGTGGCTCTGGACTGGAGCTGCAGCTGCAGTTTCATGGGAGATGCCTGTGAATGGGCAGCTGGACCCACCCAGGGGTGACACGGGGCACCTGAATCCCCCTTCCTGCAATTTCAAACACCCCATGTGAGAGGCAGGATCCCCCCACTGCCTGAGTCCTCCCAACCACTGCGAGCATCTCAGCAAGGCCAGGCGATGTCGTTACCTGCAGGGACACCGGCCGGGGGAGAGTCTGGAGCGAGGCTGGAGGAGAAGAGCAGAGAGGGGTGAGAGCTCTGGGAGGGCTGGGAGCAGGAAGGGAGACATGGGCAGAGGGGAGTCTCCAGAGACACAGAGGGCTGGGAGAGGGGCACTTACCCAGCAGAGGCAGGAGCAGAGGCAGCACCATGCTGAGCCGGTCGCTCTGGGCTGGGAGCTGGGTTCTCAGCTCAGCTACTGGCCCAGTCTGTCCACGGGGGGGATGGGACCCTCGCCTGTGATGCAGGCAGAGGAAGTCACAGCCTCAGGTGTGGTCACCGCTCAGCTCGGCGGCATGACCAAATTCGGTGCTCGCTGCAGGGCGTGTGGGGGACGGCTGCCAATTTTCCACTGCTGATACTTGGGGGAGGAGCTAAACCAGCAGCCCCTAGTGACTGACAGCTCTGGGGGTCCACCAGGGATACAGCTGGGGTAACGGAAACTCAGCTGAGTTACTCTGGTTTACGCCAGGTGGGGATTGATCCCCATTGACTGCAGGAGATGCAACACAGTGATGGTAGCTTGTGCTAACAGTGTGTTTATGAGTCAACAGGGCACCCTTGTAGCCAAGAAGGCTAGGCATTAGGGTGCATAGGAGGGCAGCAGATCTACAAATTGATTATTCCCCTATTTGGCACTTGTGAGGCCACATCTGGAATATGGCGTCCAACTGGGCCTGAAAAAGGACATGGATGCATTAGAGGGTCTAGTGGAGGCCAGAAATGTTTAGGGGCTGGAGTACCTGACCTGAGAGGCTGAGGATTTGGGCATTTAGTCTGCAGATGAGTGAGAGAGGATTTGATAGCAGCACTCAGCTTCCTGAAGAGAGGTTCCAAAGAGGCTGGAGAGGCTTCACAGTACTGGCGGATGGCAGAACAAAGAATGGTCTCAAATTACAGTGCGGGAGGTCTAGGTTGGAGATTAGGAAAAAATATTTCCCTGGGAGGGTGGGGAAGCACTGGGATGGGTTGCCCAGGGAGGTGGTGGAATCTCCATCCCTTGAGGCTATTATGTCCCAGCTTGACAAAGCCCTAGCTGGTATGGTTGAGTTGGGGTTGGTTCTGCTTTGGGCCAGGGGCTGGACTCGATGACTCCTAAGGTCTCTTCCAGCCCTAGGATTCTATGATAACTCTCCAACCAGGCCAAGACCCAGCTGGGGCCCTGCAGTGTATTTAAAAATAACACTGGCAAGTTGTGCTGGGCTGCAGGGAACTTTGGCACAGAAGGGGAGTGATGGCGTGGGAGGTTTCCAGTCCCCAAACTGACCATGCTCTGGGGAGCAGGAGCCAGAGGCTGGGCCAGGACCAGCTGGAGATGGAACCTAGCTGAGAAGGACTGTGGAGTGAGCAGAAAGGGAGGCTGCCCAGATGGGGTGGGGCCTGTAGGGAGAAGCTCTCCTGTCTGTCTCTGCGGTCACTGGAGAGGAGGTCTGGAGAGAAGAAGCTGTTTAGACAGTCCAGGGAGGGGAAGGGAGAGAGCTAGAAAACAAAGTGCAGTTTCTTGGCTGACCTTCAGTCTGGGGCTTGTGCAGAACCTCCTGCCTCCCAGGCCACAGGAATCAAAGTACAGTCATAAAAAGGTGATTTTATTAACAAAATGAAGAAGACGTATTTGGTAAACCATCATTGGGCGTTAGATATAACAGGACAACTAAACAAGGCACAGATAATTGCTTCCCTGAGATTCAGTTTCAGTTACAGTGGGGAGGGACGTGCGCTTAGGACAGTGGAGTTTAACCATGCCCCAAAATAAAAAAAAAATCCAAAAACATGGCTGCATCCAACTGAACATTCCCTGTTCTACTCACATCTGTTGTTCCAAGATTTAGTCTTTCCTTAGGCATGGGCATCGCTAAAAAATACTGGTTTACTCCATCACTCCCCAGCTCCTGCTTTGAACTCACATGAAAAGTAAAGCAGGAGGAACACAGTTTTCAATTTAATCTTTTACTCTCTTGCGATTGTTTCTCCTAGGTCCCTGCTAACACTTTTGGGATGCCCCCATTTCTTGATTTAACCCTTTACAGGCAATTAACCAAAAGCCTAGGAGGTCTCTCCCATCCATCACACTTGTGCATGTAGTTTGTGATCACAAATAGCTCATCTGCATTAAGAAAAGGGGAAAAGCCCAAAAATACAACCTCCATCAAGTCTGCCACTGTCAGACAATGCTGTAGAGAACCAGAAAAAAAATCTCACACAAATTTGAACTGAATATAGCAGTCATAGAGACAGAGGAGGCAAAATGCTGCAGATCAAAAGCTTTGGACCTTTAAAACAAGTTAAGTTTGAGGAAAGTGAAAGCTGGAAGTCAGATACTGACAAAATGGCGAGTAAAAAAAAAAGAGACCTTGGAGAGACACAGTTTTCTACAGTTGTGAAAAAAATATGACATTGTGGAGCACTGTAGCATAGAATGCAGGAAACTCAGTAAAACTGTGACTTTCGGTGAAGAGACAGTGTTTCTGATCAGAGATCAGACCCATGTGTGGTATTAACGATGTATGAAAAAGAAGGCTCCGAGAAGGAGATTTCACTGCAGAACATGCTCTCCAGACATGCAGGGCAGCAGACACTGTGACAGCAGAAGCCAAAGAGTTGGATTCACCAGAAGGGGTTTTCTTGTGCTACGTACAGTGTAGCTAGAATAGATCCAACAAGGGGAACCACTTCTGTGAAATTAACACTGCCTGTGAAACTGGTGCAGACAGTTCTGTGGAAATGTGGCTCACTGCCTGGGCCCAAACACTGCGTTCCCTTTGGGAAATTCTATTATAAATAAGGGGAAAACGATCAGCTTGCAGAATGCTGCGGATCCGAAACAGACGAAAGTCAAGTGCTCCCAGCGACAGACAATCTGGTGAGGAGTGTCTCACAGACACACTGGGATCGAGCAGGACTGGACCCCGCCTAGGGCAGGGACTGGAACATTTCTCCCACTGACACTAGCCCCAGGAGCTCAGGTTCCCATTCTGTCTGAGCCAGATGAGGAGAAACAAAAAGTAAAACCTAAAGGGCTCCAGGCAAAGACAGGGACGTGGTTACTATGGAACAAACACAGCAGTGGCAGGGGTAGGGCATTAGTAACTAGCATCAGCCTTAAAAAAAACACCAATTCTAGGCTCCCATCCATTGTAGTGTCAAAAGAGCTGACAGCAATTTCAGGCCTGGCTGCATGTGAATCCCTTCCCAGAGGCAAGAGGCAGTGACAAGTTCACATGCTTGTGTCAGTTCATGTGAAGAGGCAGGAGCAAGCAGCAAATTTCTCCTTTGATGTTTCACAGTTGTTTCTCTGATGTCTGCAGGCTTCTTACACTGGGCAAATCGCCCTCCTGTGACTTACACTTCATCATGCTTCTCTGCAGAGTGTGGGTGTTTACAGTTCAGAGCAAACAATTAAATATCACCTTGTATCATAGTGCATCCATTATCAGTGAGATTAATGGAGACACAAAGAAACAAGCATCTTTTGACTTTTCAGTTTAGAAAAGAGAGGAGGGGATATGACAGAGGTCTATAAAACATGAGTTGTGTGGAGAGGGTGAATAAAGACAAGTTATTTATTAGTTCCCATAATAGAAGAACTAGAGGACACCAAATGAAGTTAATGGGTAGTTTAAAATTAATGAAAGTTCTTCTTACAGCGTGTAGTCAACCTGTGAACTCCTGCCACAGGAGGCTGTGAAGGCTAGAACTATAACAGAGTTTAAAGAGAAGTTAGAAATTCATGGAGTTGGGTCCATGGAGTGCTATTAGCCAGGGGGTAGGACTGTCCCTGGCCTCTGTTTGTGGAAGGCTGGAGATGGATGGCACGAGACAAATGCTTGGTCATTGTCTTTGGTCCATCTCCAGTACCAGCTGTGCTGTCAGCAGACAGGCTACTGGGCTAGATGGACCTTTGGTCTGGCAGGCCATTCATGTTCTTATGTTCTAAGCTCAGGGCTCCGGGTCGGGGTCTCACTGGACCAACTTGATTTCATGCAAACCTGCTCCTGGGTCTGCATGTGGCCTGGTGGCCAGGCTAACTGCGGCTGTGACAGCCACATTCCTGTGTGCGGAGGTCGTGGACGTTGAGGCCTCACCCCAAACCTCGATGAGGTCCACGATCTCCGCACTAGACCAGGAGTGCCCGCTCTTGCGCCCCAGGCAGGCTCCTGGGAGCTGCCAGCCTGGTCTTGGGAAGACGGAGGGCTGGGTCAGGTGGCTGGCTCATGCCGTGCCAGGTGCAGGGTCTGCTGGCTGTGTGCTGGCAGGCTTACTGGCGCACTGTGCCAGACTGTGCCCCTTTAAGGGCTCCAGGGCCGGGAGGGGGCGAAAAATTCTGGTTTGGCCCAGAGTGACCATCAGGGCAAGCTGGGAAGCTAGCCTCAACTAGTTCAATTAAGTGGCTACACAGCCCAATTCAAACTATATCGAACTGTTAGTCTCGAGAATGAGGTTTACCTAGTTGAATTGCCTAGTTTGAATTAAGTTGAACTAGCTGTTTGTATGTGATGCTATGAAAGTTAATTCAAACCGGGCTGTTAGTTCAATTAACTTGTGTAGATACCCTCACAGAGTTTAAAGAGAAGCTAAATAATTTCATGGAGGTTAGGTCCATAAAAGGCTATTAGCCAGGGATAAATGTGTCCTTGGCCTCTGTTTGTGAGGCTGGAGAGGGATGGCAGAGACAAATCAGCTTGATCATTGTTTCAGTCCACCTGTGGGGCACCTGCTGCTCCACTGTCAGCAGACAGGATACACTAGATGGACCTTTGTCTGACCCAGTATGGCCCGTTCTTATGTTCTTATGTATCTCACAACGTTTAAACACTAAGGATACCATTGTAAGTCTAACACCTCTACAGAGCAAAACAGCCCCAGGTGCTCTGGTCTAGTCGCCAGCTGTGAGCTTTTCAGTTCTTAGCTAATCCCTGCAGCCAGGGCAAGAGCAGGCATCGGATGTGCCAGCGTCACATCCCGGTCAGTTTCACTTCTCTTTCATTGGCTCCACCAACCTACACTCATCAATGCACATTACCTTGTCTGGGGCCATCTTGTGTATGAGCTTCCCACAGCCATTCCCAGTGCACACAGTGCACTGTCTTCACACCGTACACACAGCACACAGGGACAGTCATCACTGGGTCGATGGTTTATATCTGACATGAGAGCTACATGCAGGACTGAAGAGGCTGTGACTGAAAACAGGCAGAGCCAAGTAAATTACAAATCTCAAATGAAAAGGAAGCATGTGGCTAGTTCTAACACACTAAAACTTATTGCACTCTTACCCTACACCTGGTCTTATTTCATGCAAGTCAACAAGCCAGAGAAAACCTTTCCCTCCGTCTTGGGTCCCTGGCTCTCCTTTTGGGGGTTTCATGCCAGCCAGAGAGAGAGAATGCCACAGACTTTCTTTTGGGGCAGAAATCCTCTGTTCTCCACCCCCTCTCCCTAGCATCCCTGGAAAGTTGCCTGGTTAAACTGCTGTTGCACAAGCTGGCATGGGAACAGGACTTTCCAGGACCCACCATTGCTCAAACTTCAGAGGCAAAACAAGGCTGTTTACAAGCCATTAGTAGCGAGTGGCTCGGTGACTCCTTAGAGACTAACTAAAATTGATAGAACCATGAGCTGGCAAGGGCAAACCCCACTTCCTCATGTGGACTGGAGTGCAAATCAGAGAAACATAGAAATTCACCTGAGGAAGTGGGGATTGCTGCAGAACCACACCTTGTTTTCGAAGTTATAGATTCACAAGGCGACCCCTCTGAGAGCTTTTACAAGCCATTAATTGATCACCTGTTGTGACATAGTGTTGGGACCTTGCTGGGGCTGTGGGCGACCTCTGCTGTCTGCAGCACGACCCAGCAGGGCAGGGGGTGAGTCATTATGCAAAGGGGGCTCCAAACCTGTCTGACCACCTACCCCCAGGAGAGAAACAGGAAGGTGGAATGCCCTGCAGGGCTGGAAGAGAGTTGGTTAGTTTCTGTCTGGGATCATGGAGGAACCAGCCTAAGCCAGGGGCTGCTGGGATCAGTCTTCCCATCTCAAGGAGGCTGAGGCATCCTAGGCCTGCCCTGTAACCAGATGACATCTGTGCTTGTATCCTGGAGAAGCAATAAACTCCCTCATTCTACTACCTGGTGGAGTCTGTTTGTGCCATTGGGGTGCAGTCAGGGACCTACAGCTGTCACACCTGTCTATAAGGATTGCCAGAGAGAACCATTGCTGGCTTCCATTTGCCCATTTAAAACCAGAGACAATCCCAAAGTGCACAGCTCCAACCTTCCACATGGATGATTCACGCACACGTGAGAGACACAGAAGCAGGTGTGACACTACAATGGTTCAGTTAGAAGGTATTTTGCAACACATCCTGAAGTGATGCATATTTGATCAAGCAATGGCTTAAACTGCAGCAAGGAGGTTTAGGTTGACATTGGAAAAGTTCCAACTGTCAGGGTGTTAAACACTGGAATAAATTGCCCAGGATTGTGAATCTCCACTCTGGAGAATCAGAGTAGGTTAGATAAATGTCTATCAGGATGGTCTAGACAGTATTTTCCTGCCATGAGGGCAGGGACTGACTGATGACCTCTATCCTTCCAGTCCAATTCTATGATCATATGATTGGAGAGAACACACCCTGCCCATTGGTGTTGAGCCTGGGCAGCCCTGGTTCCCCTTAGTTCCAATACAGACATTAAAACAGACTCACAGAGGGCAGCCACCTATAGTGCACAGTGACGTCATTGGCCAGTGCTGGGGGCGTGTCCCCGTGACACTTCACGAGGCAGAGGGTGCACACGGCGTTGTGTCTGTGTGTATGGTGTGAATACAGGGGTGCATGAGATCACACGAAGCAAGCAGACTCTGTGCACAGGCCCTGAGTAATACACGGCCGTGCCCCACTCCAGACACAGCAGCATTTTGCTTCGTTCGAGAAGCTGCTGGTGCTAAAGACCTTTCAGATCCTGTGGATGTTTCTCAGCTCTCACTCCAGGGCTTCCCACCAGCATCTCCCCCTCCAGGCTGGAATTACAGGAGCATGTACAGCCTGAAGAGGTCTCCTTGTGGGGAGAATCCCAGGCAGAACAAGCCAGTCACCTGGATCTAGGAGCAGTAGCAGGAGATGAGGAAGATGAGGCCATTGATGAGGCAGAAGGAGCTGCCCACGGCCAGCTCCCGGATCCTGAGGAAGCTGCGAGCTGCGGAGAGAGAATCAGGAGTGGAATCAGCCAATGAATATCCCTGCTGATGGGAAGCGCATGGTGTCCGTATGTCTGTCCTTCTAGCACTGGTGATGATCCCCCCAGAATCTCAGCAGCCCCAAGCTGGGATGTGAAACCCACCCATAGCCCTTCTCTCTCAGAGTTGGGGACACTGACCCTCATTCTTCCCACATGAGAGTCTGTTCCACTCTTCTCTGCCTGCCCTGTACCCTGCCCTGTTCACGTTCGGCCATCGGGGCCTGGGTGCTGGTTCCTACACTGGGAAATGTGGTGAGTGAGAAGGGGAATTTATCTAGGAGAGGCCAGAATGCCACATTCCCTGGCACTGGAATATTCCTGGTGATGCAGGGACCTGCCCTTCCAAAGAAAGTCCTTTGACACCCCCATTACTATTTTTAATGACACATTCTGTCTGCACAACCTGCCCCAGAGGGGGGATGGAAGGTCCAGTCATTATGCAGCTGTCCCAGGGGATTGGCAATGGGGGTTCAATTCCCTGCTGTAGCACAGGTCCCTGTGGAACGTGCTTTCTCCTTCCTCCTTCCTCAAAAGGGAATGGGGGAGGGCTCAGTCCATTAAGGACACAGAGGGATGCTGAGGGACTTGGGCCATCAAAGCAATAAGGACAGGGAAAGTAGGCGGGGGCAGGAAAGGGGAATTTTACCTCCATTATTTTTTCTATCTCTACATTACCGCAACCAACCTCCCTTTCCTAGCAGAGCTCCCAGGGATGGGTCTCCTCCCATGGGAGCCACACAGCCAGCTGAATAAAGGAATTAGGGGTGTCTCACCTGTTCTGGTGGCATTCACAGTGATGTTCACAGCCTGGCTCTCGAGGGACGGGACCCACCTCCCATTCACGTTGTCCTCGTACCCTCAGGTGAATTCTCCGCTGTCATTGCTACTGGCCCTTAGGATGCTGAGCACAGAGCCCTTCACAGAGCGGGAGCCGGGCTCCATGGTGCTGATGTCAGACCCTGCCTCCCTGGGGACAAACTCAACTCTGTCCTTGAAGAAATGAAACCTCCTGTCGCCAGTGTCCCCTGGCGCCGTGCAGGTGAGGAGCAGGGGGAGCCCTTCTCTCACGACTCCAGACGGGGGATCCAAGCTCAGCACTGGCTGGGGAGGGGGATCTGTGGGGAGCAGCAAAGGGGAGGGGTCAGCAGGGACAGGGCAGGGGAGAAAGTGAAGATGGTGACCACAGTTCAGTGTACTCAGGGCTAACTTGGGCTCCCCCTCCAGAGATCCTGCTTCACATCAGAATGCTGAGGGGCTCCCCACAGACAAGAGTGAGGGCCGGGCTAGGGATGGGAATTGCCCCTTCAGACACAATGTGGGCTGCTGTGATGTAGGAAAGTTGACAAAGCTTCTAAGTTCACACGCTGCGTCCTGCACGTCAGGGCAGTGGGATGCTGAGCTTCATCTCTCCTTGTCTGAACAAAATGGCAACTCCCTGTCTGATTGGTTCCCCTCAGAAGGTGAAGGGACCATTCCCCAGGCAGGGCTCTCCCTGCCCCTCGCATCTGGACCTGCAGGTTTCCCTCCCGGACCTGACCGTGTCTCCACAGTTCCTGTTCTGAACCAGTGCATGTTCCTTCCACTATACCTTGTGCGCCACTAAACTGACTAAAGGGGAGGCTGTTAACCATTACCAGGTGGACCCCCAAATCTATCAGGAACCAGGGAGTGATATTCCAGGGGGTTCAAACCAATCTGTGTGGCCTGTGTGAAGCTGAGAATCTCATCTGGTGCACCATGAGAAGATACCCTGCCCTGGGGCCAGCAAACAGCAGGAGAAAGGGGACTCACCTGTCACTGTGATGTTGATGGGGCTGCTTGTCTCTGATAGGAGCTCTCGCCCAGACACTGTCTTCCAGAATTCACAGCTGTACACTCCGGCCTGTGATCCAGACAGACCCGACAGCTGCAGAGA
This sequence comes from Rafetus swinhoei, assembly GCA_019425775.1. Taxonomy (NCBI): domain Eukaryota; kingdom Metazoa; phylum Chordata; order Testudines; family Trionychidae; genus Rafetus; species Rafetus swinhoei. Next base: position 3,999,368 of record CM033433.1, on the reverse strand, counting down.
GTGGTTGTAACTGTCCGGAGGGGTGGGGTGTTTCTTGGAGTGGATTTCCCGGCCATCCCTGAAGAACCGGATCTCAGAAACGGCAGGTGCCCCAGCAGCTGAGCAAGTCAGGGTCACGGCTTCCCCAGTGATGTAGACAGGCTGCAGTGGGGACACAGTGAGCTGAGGGGCTGGAAAAGAGAAGGGGGTGGGGAGGGAACAGTTACTACATGGGAGGCTGGGGACACAGAGGCAGAGGGAGAGCCAGGGAAGGCAGAGGAGGGAGGGATCCTGGACACAGACCCTGGCCAATCCCAGCTCTGTGCTGAGGAATCACATCCCCACCGGGCCAGGAAAACCCTGAGAAACAGAGATCTCCCTGCCAGGAACCCAGTGGGACCAGCCTCCCCTGCTTGGTACCTGAGGGGGCAGCTCTTGACCAGGGCAGCTCAGCCTGCATGGGCTGAGGGCGAGGGGCTTATGCATCCAAGGCTCGGGGTGTCAGGGAGCTGCACCCAGCAGGCAAAGACCAGGATACCCAGCACTAAGGCAAGGAGGCAGCCATGTACCGCAGAGCTCTGGGTGCCCCAGGGGAGCTTCCCAGACTCCAGCTGGGACCTGGCTCAGTGACTCCAGGGAAGGTCCAGCCCCTTGACCCCTACTGGGATCTCGTCCATTCACCCACTGGGTATTGGTGCCAGAAGTGGGGTGGGTATCAGGACAGTGGCCAATCCCTCTCCTGACACTAATCACAACAGACCAGTCAAGCAGCTGCAGGGCTCAATGTTCATTGAGGGTCTCCCTGACAGTGCCCAGCTCAGAGTCCAGTGCTGTGAGCTTCCCTGCAGCAGTGCCCACCTGGAGCCCCAGTGCTGGGAGCTGCCACACAGCAGTGCCCAGTCTCTGAGGATGAGCTGGCAGCCAAGCCCACTAGGGAGTGTTTGAGATACAAGGAGGGGCCCTGAGCACAGCCAGGGGGCAAAGCTGATGTGTCGGGATGGGCCTGAGATTCCCAGTGACCCACCCACCAAACAGCAGGAAACGGGCTCACCTGTCACTGTGATGGAGACGGGGCTGCTGCTCCTAAATGCCTTTGTTCCTTTGGATCCCCATCTCCAGTACGCACAGGTGTAGGACCCAGCCCGTCCCCTCTCAGCTGGGAACTCGAGCTGGGACTCTAGAGTTTCCCTGAGCAGAGTGCTGCTGGGGCCCTGCTGCCCTTTTCGGAAGAAGAATTTGTAGGCTCCAGCCCGCTCACCGAGAGGAGGTGAGCACATGAGCGTAACCTGCTCCCCAGGGGATACACCAAAGAGCTGTCTCTCACGGAGAGGGTAGGATCCAGTAGGGGATCTGGAACAGAGGCAGGGTGGTCAGTGGAGAACAGGAGGCCAGGATGCCCTGAAGAGAAAATGAGAAGTGAGAAGAAATCAGCCCTGGACAAATAGAAACACAAACCAGCAGCATTTCTCTTCCTGGCACCTACCCCCACGCTGGGAAATTCTCCACAGCAAGGCTACGTCTAGACTGCAGGCCTCAAACAAGAAGCTTTTTCTGAAGAGTTCTTCTTACACAAGAGAACGTCCACACTGCAAAAGCTCATTGAAAAAGCGATCAGTTTTTTCAAGAAAGAGCATCCGGACTACAGAGCTCGAAAGTAAGCTCTGATTCTATGGGCAGAAGGGCCAAAAGGCCCCCTGTGGTTTTTCCTCTTTCCTCTTCTTGCACAAAAAAACCCTCCTTCCCCGTCCACACACATCTCTTGTTGAAAGAGGTCTTTCATAAAAAGGCATTCTCCTTTGTAGAAAGAGGAATACCTACGAATGAAGAACCCCCTCTGTTCCTTCCATTTTTTTGCACAAAAACGAGCTTGAGGTGTGGACGCTCATGAGTATTTTTTGGAAAAATGGCTGTTTTTCTCAAAAAACCCTGTAGTGTAGACATAGCCCAAATGAACCACGGCCTGATTCTCTCTCTCTCTCTCTCTCTCTCTCTCTGTCTCTCTCTCTCTCTCTTGTGTCCCATAATCTCTCTCACTCAATAAAGAAAACCCAATATTCATTCCCAGCTGGAATTTGTGCAGCTCTCGCTCCCTGGAACCAGGTTGTGTTGAATCGTCTTCTGGTCACCTGCAGAACCTTCCATTGCATGTGTCTGCTCCCCACGTCAGAACTTCTGGGCAAGGATTCAGTCCCCTTCCCCTCCCCCCCTTTCCTTTGTGACACTGAACAGGCTCAGTTCCTGGAGTCTCTCCTAGAACATGGATCTCCTTTCTGCAAATCTGGGCAAATTCCTCCTCCCCAGTCTCTACATCTTCACCCCTGCACCCCACAGCCTGTGACCCCAATGTCCCTGCTCTGTCCCCCAATCTGCTGCTCTCCTCCTGGGAACAGAGGAGCTGGGAAGGGGATTGTGCTGAGGAGCAATCAGGTCACAATCAGCCTGTTCCAGCAGAGACAAGGGGTGTCAGAAGCAGAGCAGGGTGGGAAGGTTCCTTCATGTGTCTCAGTATCCACAGGCTGCCCCCTCTCCATCTACTAGTGCAGCTCCACATCCCACACTCTGGCTATGTCTACACTGGTGGCTTCTTGCGCAAGGACATCTTGCACAAGAAAATGTCCACACTGCCATGTGCGAGCTGTGCTTTTGCGCAAGAGCACCCATGGTAGTGAGGATGATCTCTTGCGCAAGAAAGCTCTGATGGCCATTTTAGCCATAGGGCTTTCTTGTGCGAGAAATCCCTGCTGAACATCCACACTGCCCTTTTGTGCAAGATCCCCTGCGCAAGAGGGCTTACACGTGTTAAAAAAGAGCATAGCTTTTGTGCAAGAAGCCCTCGCTTACCACGCCATACTGTAAATTTCCTTGTGCAAGAGCGGTCGGGCAGTGTGGACACTGTGCAGATTCTTGTGCAAGAACGGCCATATTTGCTCAAGAAGCCGCGAGTGTAGACATAGCCTCTGGGGGAAGCAGGAGGCCAAAAGGGGCAGGGTGGTTTCTGCCAGTGCTTCAACACCCCCCAGCAGTAGCTAGAAGGCATTGAAGAGAAGTGAGGAGGGTTTGCTGGATATGGGGAAGGGAGGAGGAGATTTTCTACTCACCGCCTCTCCTCTGGGGTCTCTGCAAAACTTGCTTTTAGTGTCCTGGTTGGTGGTGCTGGATCTGAGCCCCTGGCACTGAGCCCTCTGTGGGGGTCCAAATCTGGGGCAGAGAGACACCCCTTCCCTTCACACACAGCCCCACGCTGATGGGCCCTATGCCAGGGCACTCAGTGTCATGGTGAGGCGGGAGCTCAGTCTCCATGGCCCATCTAGCCCTTGGTCTTTCTCCTGGGATTGTCAGTGTGGAGCTGGGTAGGGCCCATGGGGCTGGGGGCAGCTTCTCCCCTATGGCCTGGGCAGGGACCCACTGAAGAGATACCCCAAGTAGCCATCAGCTGGGGCTGCTCTTCTGCCCCCATGGATGTAGCTCTGGACTGGAGATGCAGCTGCTGTTTCCATGGGAGATTCCTGTGAATGGGCAGCTGGAGCCACCGAGGGGCTGACACGGGGGCACCCGGGAATCCCCCTTCCCTGCAATTTCAAACACCCCCATGTGAGAGGCAGGGGATCCCCCAACCCCCACTGACTGAGTCCTCCCACCCACCGTGAGCATCTCAGCAAGGCATGGACACGTTGTTACCTGCAGGGCTCACCGGCCTCGGGAGACTCTGGAGTGAGGCTGGAGGAGAAGAGCAAAGAGGGGGTGAGAGCTCCAGGAAGGGGTTGGGGGAGCAGGAGAAGGGAGGGATGTGGGCAGAGAAGGGGGAATCTCCAGACACACACACAGAGGGGCTGAGGGCTGGGGGCCGAGGGGGGGCACTTACCCAGCAGAGGCAGGAGCAGAGGCAGCGCCATGCTGAGCTGGTGGCTCTGGGCTGGGAGCTGGGTTCTCAGCTCAGTCTCTGTCCCCGTGTGGGTGCAGGGAGGGGGCTGGGTCCCTATGTTCTGATGCAGGCAGAGGAAGTCACAGGCTCAGGTGTGGTCACCGCTCAGCCCAGGGGCTGGCGAGACACCAGGGCCTGGTGTGCAGGGCAGGAGGGAGGAGCTGAACCTTCTCCGGAGCTAACAGTCATGGGAGGGGCTGGAGCAGCAGTTCCAAGTGAGTGACACCTCCGGGGGTTGGGCCAGCGGCTCAGCCGGTGCAAAGTAACATCTGCTGAGTGACATTGGCCTACGCCCGCGGGTACCGGGCCCCATGTTGCTGGTCGAGCTGTGTTCCAGCTGGAATTGGAGCCCTACTGGGCAAGGGCGGGGGGAGGGGGGAAGCAGAGAGGGAGGCAGCCCGGCTGAGATGGGGCTGAAGGAGACTCTCTCCTGTCTCTCTCTGGGGATGGAGGGCAGGTCTGGAGGGAAGCAGCTGCACCGAGACCAGGGAGGGGCTGAGGACACGGCTCATGGGGAAATCCAATCATGGAGTGGAGCCTCTAGGAATCCATTTTGAATCATTTGGAAGAGGGGAAAGGGATCAGAAACAGTCACATGGATTCACCAAGGGCAACTCCTGCCTGACCAACCCTATTGACTTCTATGACAATTTACTATCTCTGTGGACATGGGGAAATCAGTGGATGTGATATACCTTGACTTTAGCAAAACTTTTGATACGATCTCCCACAGCATTCTTGCCAGCAAGTGAAGGCAGGATGGGTTGGATAACTGTACTGTAAGGTAGACCTAAAGCTGGCTAGAGGATTGGGCCCAGTGGGTAGTGATCAATGGCTTGATGTCTGGTTGGCAGTCAGTTTCAAGCGGAGTGCCCCAAGGATCAGTTATAGGGCTGGTTTTGTTCAACATCTTTATTAATGACCTGGAAGAAGGGATGGATTGCACCCCCAGCAAGTTCGCAGATGACACTAAGCTGGAGGGAGGTAGATACGCTGGAGCAAAGGGATACGGTCCAGAGTGACCTGGACAACTTGGAGGTCTGGGCCAAAAGAAACCTGATGAGGTTCAACAAGGAGAAATGCAGAGTCCTGCACTTGGGATGGAAGAATCCCAAGCCCTGCTAGAGGCTGAGGAACTGACTGGCTAAGTAGCAGTTCAGCAGAAAGGAAATGGGGATTACAGTGGATGAGAAGCTGGATATGAGTCAGCTATGTGCCCTTGTAGCCACGAAGTCTACTGGCATATTAAGGTGCATTAGTAGGAGCATTTCCAACAGATTTTAGGTTAAGTCTACACTACAGAGTCCAGGGCATGCGTCTGCTCTTCTGAAATATTTTTCAGATTGGCAGAGGCACATTTTTGGCATCCCTGTAAACCTTGTTTTATGAGGAAAAATGGATGTTCGAAAAGGGGTTTTCCTGTCTATACTGGGCCAAATGTCAGAAAAGCCTCTTCTGAAAAAGAAATGGAAAAAGCTACACAAATTGCAGTTCAAAATTCATGCAGCTTTTTCTGGAAGAACAGTGTAGTGTAGACATAGCCCTAGAGAAGTGACTATTCCCCTTTATTTGGCACTGGTGAGGTCACATCTGGAATATTGCATCCAGTTCTGGGCCCCCCACTACAGAAAGGATGTGGACGCATTGGAGAGGGTCTAGTGGAGGGCAACCAAAATGATTAGGGGGCTGGAGTGCTTGACCTATGAGGAGAGGCTGAGGGATTTGGGTCTATTTAGTCTGCAGAAGAGAAGAGTGAGGGGGGATTTGATAGCAGCCTTCAACTTCCTGAAGGGAGGTTCCAAAGACGATGGAGAGAGGCTGTTCTCAGTAATGACGGATGGCAGAACAAGGAGCAATGGTTTCAAGTCACAATGGGGAGGTTTAGGTTGGATATTAGGAAAAACAATTTCCCTAGGAGGGTGGGGAGGCACTGGGATGGGTTCCTAGGGAGGTGGTGGAATCTGCATCCCTAGAGATTTTTAAGTCTCATCTTGACAAAGCCCTGGCTGGGATGATGGAGTTGGGGTTGGTCCTGCCTTGGGCAGGGGGCTGGACTCCATGACTCCTGAGGTCTCTTCCAGCCCTGGGATTCTATGAATTCCGACCCAGCCCTGGGCTGGTTTAGATTAAAATGAACCAAGTTCATTGCCAGGCCCTGGGTGAAGTGGGGCCAAGTGAGAAGGAGCCAGGCCAGAGACAAGCAGCCGAAGGGCTGGCCCTCAGTGCAGCAGGGCAGGGTTTTCATTCCAGCTGGTTTCACTTTCGGGTTACACTTGGTGCAGCCTGGCTGAGCATGTGTCTATGGGAACCGCCCACTGACGTACGAGGTGCTGGGTTCCCTGTTCAGCCTAGGGGGATGATAACTTGGGGTTTGCTTCCCGGTTCTCTATGGCCCTGGAGAGCCTGTATCTCTAAGGGCATTTATCCTGGCTCAAGGTGCAGGAAAGGCTGAGCAGAAATCTCCTCCCCAGTGACTCCAACGGCCTTGTCTGCTGCACAGACACAGCCTCATTCTTACCCCTCTGGTTTCCCCTGTGAGATGGGGCAGTCACAGAGGACCCCTTGGGGCTGTTCCCGGGTGCTGATGAAGCCACTGAGACTTGCCTCCTTGCTCCTTGGGGCTCCCCACCTCCATGACTCTGGTCTCCCCCCAGACAGGATGCAGGTCTGAGGTAACCACCCTTCCCCAAAGGGCAATGCAGACACATCACCAGTTCAGCTCCGGGAAAATGCAGATCTAGGGCCAAGCCCCAGAAAACCAGCCCCCAAATAAACCTTTCAGTCCACATGTCATGGATTTACACAATGGCAGCTGGTTTCAGGCCAGCCCCTTCGCAGCGGAAGGAGGACGAGCACCCTCACTGCACCCCCAGGTAACACTGATTAACACTGGGTTTGGGAGCAAACTCAAGCGTTTTTATTAATTGCAAACAGCAGGATTGAAGAGGTTGCAAGTGAAAACAGGCAGAGCAAAGTAAGTTACAAACTTCAAGCAAACAGGAAGCCCGTGGCTAGTTCTAACACACTAAAGCTTATTGCAAACTTACCCGACAACTGTTCTTAGCTCACACAAGTCAATGAGCCAAAGAAAAACCTTTCCCTCTCACTTGGGTCCCTAGCTATCCTTTCAGGGGTGTCATGCCAGCCGGAGAGAGAGACTTCAACAGACTTTCTTTGGTGCAGGAATCCTTTGTTCTCCACCCCCTGGAAAGTAACTTCATTAAACTGCTATTGCACAAGCTGGCATGGGAACATGACTTTCCAGGATCCTCTGCTGCTCAAACTTGAGAGACACAATACCGCTGTTTACAAGCCATTAGCAGCGAGTGGCCCTGTGGCTCCTTAGAGACTAACCAAATTGATAGAACCACGAGCTTCCATGGGCAAACCCCACTTCCTCAGGTGGACTGGAGTGGAAATCAGAGAAACATTCCAATTCACCTGAGGAAGTGGGGTTTGCCCATGAAAGCTCCTGGTTCCATAGATCTTGGTTAGTCTGTAGAGTGCCGCAGAACCATTCCTTGTTTCTAATGTTAGAGACTCACAGGGCGACCCCTCTGAGAGCTTTTTTACAAGCCATTAAGTTGATCACCCGGCCATTAGGGTTACCAGAGGAGAACAATTGCTGGCTCCCATTGGCCCATTTAAAACCAGAGAACATAAGAACATAAGAACATAAGAACGGCCGTAGCGGGTCAGACCAAAGGTCCATCCAGCCCAGTATCCTGTCTGCCGACAGTGGCCAGCACCAGGTGCCCCAGAGGGTGGACCGAAGACAATGATCAAGCGCTTTGTCTCCTGCCATCCCCTCCAGCCTCTGTCAAACAGAGGCCAAGGACACCATTTTATCCCCTGGCTAATAGCCTTTTATGGACCTAACCTCCATGAAATTATCTAGCTTCTCTTTAAACTCTGTTATAGTCCTAGCCTTCACAGCCTCCTCCGGCAAGGAGTTCCACATGCTGACTACACGCTGTGTGAAGAAGAACTTTCTTTTATTAGTTTTAAAACCTGCTACCCATTAATTTCATTTGGTGTCCTCTAGTTCTTCTATTTAGGGAACTAATAATTAACTTTTCTTTATCGGCCCTCTCCACACCACTCATGATTTTATACACCTCTATCATATCCCCCCTCAGTCTCCTCTTTTCTAAGAGGAGACAATCCCAAACCGCAGAGATCCAACCTTCCACACGGGAATGATTCACGCACCAATGTGAGAGGCATAGATCCAGCAGGGTGTGACACTAAAATGGATCAGTAACAGGAGGTATGTTGCCCAAAGCATCTGGGAGTGATGCAGATTTAGATCAATATGATCATTGTGGGGGAAGGGGAACCTCACATCCTCCCCACCCTGTGTGTAGGGTGTGAATACAGGGGTGCAGGAGTTCACACGGAGCAAGCAGACTCTGTGCACGAGGGTTATACCTCAATGAATACACGGCCGTGCCCCACTCCAGATAGAGCTGCATTTTGGTTGGTTCCGGAAGCGTTGATGCTCCTAAAGCCCTTTCAGATCCTGTAGATGTTTCTCAGCTCTCACTCCAGGGCTTCCCACCAGCATCTCCCCCTCCAGGCTGGAATTGAAAGGGAGCAAGTGCAGCCTGAAGGGATCTCCTTGTGGGGAGAATCCCAGGCACAGAAAGAAGGGCCCCTGCGCAGAACAAGCCAAGCACCTGGATCTAGGTGGAGTAGCAGGAGACGAGGAAGATAAGGCTGTTGATGAGGAAGAAGGAGCTGCCCACGGCCAGCTCCCAGAGGCAAAAGAAGCTGTGAGCTGTGGAGAGAGAATCAGGAGTGCAATCAGCCGGTGAACGTCACTACTGATGGGATGCGCATGATGTCCATGTATCTGTGCTTCTAGCACCTCCCCACTCCACCCTGAATCTTAGCAGCCCCAAGCTGGGATGTGAAACCCACCCACAGCCCTTCTCTCTCTCAGAGTGGGGGGCACTGACCCCTCATTCACCCCACATGAGTGCCTGTTCCACTCTTCGCTCCCTGCCCTGTACCCTGCCCTGTCCACACTCGGCCTTCGGGGCCTGGGTGCTAGTGGCTCCACTGGGAAATGTGCTGGGTGAGAAGGGGAATTTATCTAGGGAGAGGCCAGCGAGCCATGGACTGCCTCACCTGGCACTGGGACATTCCTAGTGATGCAGGGACCTACCCTTCCAAAGTAATTCCGGTGACACTCCCCCACTGCATTGTTAATGGCACATTCCATCTCCACCAGCCTGCCCCAGAGACGGGAAGTAAGGTCTAGTTGTTATGGGACTGGCAATGGGGGTTCAATTCCCTGCTGTAGCAGAGGCCCCTGTGGAACGTGCTTTCTCCTTTCTCCTTCCTCAAATGGGAACGGGGGAAGGCTCAGTCCATTTAGGGCACAGGGAGGTGCTGAGGGACTTGGGCTATCAAAGTGTTAAGGACAGAGAAAGTGTGTGTGTGTGGGGGGGAATTCACCTTCACTTTGTTTTCTATCTCCATGTTACCCCAACCAACCTCCCTCTCCCAGGACAGCTCCTGGAGATGGGTCTCCTCCCATGGGAATAACAAACTCAGCTCAATGAAGATATTAGGGGTATCTCACCTGTCCTGGTGGCATCCACGGTGATGTTCCCAGCCTGGCTCTTGAGGGATGGGATCCACCTCCCACTCACGTTGTCCTCGTACCCACAGGTGAATTCCCCGCTGTCATTCTGACTGGCCCGTGGGATGCTGAGCACAGAGCCCTTCACAGAGCAGGAGCCGGGCTCCATGGTGCTGATCTCAGACCCTGCCTCCCTGGGGACAAACTCAACTCCGTCCTTGTAGAAATGAAACCTCCTCTCGCCGGTGTCCCCTGGGGCTGTGCAGGTAAGGAGCAGGGGGAGCCCTTCGCTCCCTGCTCCAGACAGGGGATCCACACTCAGCACTGGCTGGGGAAGGGGATCTGTGGGGAGCAACAAAGGGGAGGTGTCAGCAGGGACGGGGCAGGGGAGAAAGCAAAAATGGTGCCCAGAAATCAATGTACTCAGAGCTGACCTGGGCTCTCTTTCCAACATGCTGAGGGGCTCCCCCCAGAAATGAGTGAGGGCCGGGCTAGGGATGGGAATTGCTCCTTCAGACACAACGTGGGCTGCTGTGACGTAGGAATTCTCACAGAACTCCTAAGTTCACATGGTGGGCCCTGCACGTCAGGGCAGTGGGATGTTGAATTTTATTTCCCTGTCTGGGGAAAACGGCAACTCCCTGTCTGATTAGCTCCCCTCACTGGCTCACCACAGCTCAGTCTGATCCCGCTGCTTCAGGAGTAAGCCACAGTCTGATCCTGCCCTCTGCTTCTTAGCAGGGGGGAATGAGAGTGGAAAAATCCCCCAGCCTCTAGTGGCCTCCTCAGGCCTGGAGGCCCCAGACTGGATCCCTCATCTCAGTCTCTCTCCTTCCAAAAGGGATTCTTCTCCCTCAGACTTTTGGGGCCAGAAGAGACCGTTCCCAGGCAGGGCTCTCCCCGCCCTTTCTGGATCTGCAGGGGGTTCCCTCCTGGACCTGACAGTGTCTCTACAGTTCCAGTTCTCCAGCTCTGCATCTTCCTCCCACCAGTCCAGGTGCGCCACTAAACTGACTAAAGGGGAGTCTTTTAACCGGTTCCAGCCGGTCCTTGAAGAGTACAGGTTTCCCCTTCAAACCTAACTGTATCCCCCCTGCTCTCACAGGTTCTAGATAGTTATCAGTTGCCTTAGTTAACTAATTGCCTCAGTTGAGTTCTAGGAGTTTCTTAAATAATCACGATAGAAATGTAGTCGTGTTAGTCTGGTGTAGCTGAAACAAAAAAACAGGACTATAGTCTTTAAAGTGCTACATAGTCCTGTTTTTTGTTTTAAATAATCACAGGTGTCTTAATTCACTTTAAGTAGCTGCAGTTTGGCTGCCATGGCAACAGGGATTTGTTCAGCCTCAGTCTCATATAGCTGAATGTATTGCTTTCTGGTGGTCATTTTGCTTTCTCCCCTTCACAAAATAAAAACATTGAATATTGTTCACATTTTTCCTTTTGAAGCACCTTCACATTGTGTAAGAATGTGCCTGCACATAAAGTTTGCTTGCGTGTACATTTTTTTTCCATATAGTCCATTAAAATCATTCTTAGCTGTTGCCAACCCTGGTCCATATATTACCCAGGGGAATTCAGGGCCTTTCTCTGAGATCAGCTGGGTCAACTGGATTCCCCAGTGCACAACAGGTGTCAGGGATATCCAGTCTCTGCCTCAGCTGTGAGTATGAACCAATCACGGCAGTGGGACCAGGGAACCTCTTAAGAGATCAAGTCCCTGATTTGATAGAAGAGGTTGTCAGATACCTTCACAAAAAATCCTGAACATGGTGGGGGGGAAAAAAATGCCTGAACAAAAAAAAAAAAAAATTAAAAATAGAGAGACCAAACTTGTTAAGAAAAGAAAAAAAGGTTGCTGCGCCTTTAAATTCCTGTGATCCCCCTGTCCCTGCCTGATGCAGCAAGGGGAAAATGTCCCTGCTGGCCTTCAGTTCCAGAGAAACAGAAAATACCGGAGATTTTACATGTCCGATATTTTCTGTTTTTCTATTTTTACCGGACAGAAGACACGATTGCCGGACCGTCCGGGCAAGAACTGGACACCTGGCAAATTTATGGATTACCCAGTGCACACCAGGGACCAGGGATGTCTGGTCTGTGCCTCAGCTTTGAGTATGAAGCAATCATGGCAGTGGGACCAGGGATCCTGTTCAGAGATCAAGTCCCTGTTTTAATAGCAGAAGTCGTGTCCAAGGCATCATTCATCCCTGGGTGTTGAGCACCTCAGTCTAACATATTCCCCTCTAGTGCACTTGGGAAGTAGGGCACCCTGATATTTTGGTGCTGATATGGGAGTGAGTAAGAGGCCACAAATTGATCCATTTCCTGGCAGTAATAATGAAGGAATCTGCTGGGGTGGGGGCTTAGAACTGGCACTCTGGCCACTGGGATGGCAGTGCTGCATGCACCTTACACCTGTGGCCATGGCTGGCCCAGGTTTTCCAATATTTCTTGGGCTGGGAGCCCCTGAATCCCAAAGTAGCATCAACAACTCCCCCCAAACCTACCAGGAAGTGATATTCCAGGGGGTTCACACTTAACTGGGTGGCCCTGTGCTGAGCTCAAAATCTCACCCTGGGCATCATGAGAAGATACCCTGCCCTAGGGCCAGCAAACAGCAGGAGGAAGGGGGACTCACCTGTCACAGCGATGGGGATGGGGCTGCTTGTCTCTGATAGGAGCTCTCGCCCAGACACTGTCTTGCAGAATTCACAGCTGTACACTCCGGCCTGTGATGGAGACATACCTGACAGCTGGATGGAATGGTTGTAACTGTCTTGAGGGGAGGGGAGTTTCTTGGAGTGGATTTCCCGGCCATCCCTGAAGAACCGGATCCCAGAAAGGGCAGGTGCCCCGGCAGCTGAGCACGTCAAGGTCACGGCTTCTCCAGCGATGTAGACAGGTTGTGGTGGGGACACAGTGAACTGGGGGGCTGGAAAAGAGAAGGGAGTTGGGGGAAGGGATGGTTACTATGTGGGCAGCTGGTAACACAGAGGCAGAGGGAGAGCCAGGGAAGGGCAGAGTAGGGAGGGATCGTGGACACAGACTCCAGCCAACCCCAGCTCCATGCTGAGGAACCATGTCCCCACCGGGCCAGGGAAATTCTGCGCAGCAGAGATCTCCCTGCCAGGATGTGATGACGCGTTGGGGTCCCCTGACTCCTGCACCCCCGTAATGGCACGAACAGACTCCACCAGCCCGTAGAATGGAGGGAGTTTATTGTTTCTCCAGGATACAGCACAGCACAGATGTCATCTGGTTACAGGGCAGGCCTAGGATGCCTCAGCCCCCCTGGAGATGGGGGAGACTGGGCCCCTAAATCCCAGCCCCTGGCTTAGGCTGGTTCCTCCATGATCCCAGACAGAAACTAAACCCACTCTCTTCCAGCCCTGCCCCCAGCCAGGGCAGCATTCCCCCTTCCTTTGTCTCTCTCCCTGGGGGGTAGCTGGTCAGACAGGTTGAGAGACCCTCTTTGCATAATGACTCATCCTTCTGGGCTGTGGTACTGATGGCAGCCAGTGGGGGTTACCACAGAGCCAGCATAGGAACTAGCCAGGTACCCCCACTACGTCACAGTTCTCCCCCCTCCAAGAGCGAACTGAGCAGGGTCACTCCGCTCGTGACCTAGGGAAGTTCGGGTCCTCTGCGTGGGAACCCGCCCTGGGGACATGGGTGCTCCCCTTGACTCGGGCTGGCCGCGGCGAGGCCCCACATGAATTGGCTTCCCTCTGTCCACTCGCCGCATCGCTCCAGGGTGACTGACACAGGCCTGTCCTCTGTGGTCGCACCCACCCTTCCGCTGGCCTTGATCTCTGGCCAGGGTCTCTCGGGCCGGGGCCATGAGCCCAGCGAGCCTCCTCTGGACAGCCAGGGCGGCCTCCACCCCCGACACTCCATCCCGGGAGGTCTTCCCCTCCCATAACTCTCTCAGCAAGCCCAGAGGCTCCTCTATACAGGGTAGGGGCCCTGAGCAGCTTTCCTCCCGTCTTGGGCCTTCCCGCCCCTCTGGCAGGAGTCGCAGGACCGGCCGTGCCGCTGCACGGCTGCGAATATTCCCGGCCAGTAGAAGTGTTGGAGCAGCCTCAGCCGGGTGCTCCGGATCCCCAGTGGCCCGCAAAGGGGACGTTATGGGCCAAATACAGCAGCTTGAGGTGATACTTTTGGGGACGACCAGCTGCCGCTGGACCCCCATGCCCTCACCTTCCTGGGGAAGCCATTCCCGGAACAGGAATCCCGCTCCCACAGGAATCTCTCTGGCCTCCTCTCCCCAGGGCTGAGCTGCCGGAGGCCAGCCTCGTCCCTCAGCCTCTGCAAGGAGGGTCTGCCTGCACCTCAGCCTGGAATTCAGCCGCTGGGGCAGGGATCGGGACCTGTTCCCCACCTTTGCCTGAGGTCCGGGGTCCCGCTTGGCTGGACCCCGTGTCCACGTGATGGGACCCTGGGGACCCTGCCAGGAGTCCTTCCCTGATCCAGGTTGCCAGCCCTCGCTGGCTCTGGCTCCGGCGGTGACTAGAGCCCGCTGGGATTCATGGGGCCACTCCTCCAGGTCATTCCCCATCAGCACCTCGGTGGGCAAGTGCGGGTGCACCCCACTTCCTTGAGACCTTCCTTGGCCCCCATTTCAGATGCACCCTGGCTACGGGCACCTTAAACGGGGACCCGCCTATGCCCTTCAGGGTCAGCTGCGTGTGGGGTAGTATCCGGTCTGGGGCCACTATGTCAGATCGGGCCAGCGCCACCTCCGCCCCGTGTCCCAGAAACCCGTCACCTTCCTACCATCCACCTCCAGGGTATGAGGCACTCGCTCCGCAGGGGCCGTCCTGCCCCACCCGGTGCACGGAGAAATCCGCCTCCCGAGGGTCAGACCTCCCAGGGGTGCACTGAGCATCCTTCCCCACTCTGAGCTGAGGTTTGCCTGCCAGCCCCTGCCTCTGGGGCAGCCTGCCCTTCCTCCAGCCCCAGCCAGTTAACCCTGGAAAGTCCCAGGTCATGGGACCTGGTGCACTGAGCCCTCTTGTGGCCTTTAGCCCACAGCGATGGCAAGTTAGGCTTTGGGCTGTCTCTGTCCAGGCCCTGGCTGGTTCTCTGGGGCACAGACGTCCTGTTCCTTGGGCTCGCCTCGTAGTTGACTCCCTCCGTCGCTCAGCCGACATCCGGTCTCTGTGCGATTCCCTTTCTCTCCGGGACTCCCGTTCACACCCGGACCGGCTCTCCGTGAACTCATCTGCCAGTCTCCCGGCCTCCTGGGGGGTCTCTGGTCTTCGGTCCTTGAGCCACAGCCTCAGTCTGGGTGGGCATGCTTCATAGAACTGCTCCATCATGAACAGCTTGAGCAGCCCCTCTGCAGTCTGGGCTCCGACTCCAGACACCCACTTGCGGCAGTATTGCGCCAGGCGGGAGGCCAGGTCCACATAGGTCTCCCGTGGCTCCCTCTGCACGCCCCGGAACTTCTTCCTGTACATCTCGGGGGTCAGCCTGAACTTGTGCAGCAGGGCGTCCTTGACTCGGTTGTAATCCCCTGGCTGTAGGTCCTCCAGCTGATTGAGCACCCCGGTGGCCTCCTGGGTCAGTGCAGGGATGAGCTCCTGCAGCCAGTCAGCTGGGGGACCCGTTGCAGTCCACAGGCCCTCTCAAAGGAGCTGAGGAACCCGTCATGTCGCCCATGTCCTTCAATTGGGCCACCACGAGCTTCTCCAAGCATCTGGCCGCCCTGGGCCTTTGGGGCTCATCTGCACTCGGCGCAGTTGGGGCCCTGCCGCTTCTCCGCTCGGCCATGGCCAGCTCATGCTGTCGCTGCTCTCTACGGTCCTGGACTTCCACCTTCATCTGCAGCTGGATTTCTAGCCGCCGCAGCTCCGAGGGGTTGGACCCCCTGGGTGGACTACGGCTTGCAGTGCTCCCTGGGAGGCAGTCCGGTCTCTTCGGCGGCCTCCAGCACTCCGCCCCTCTCCGAGCCTGACACGCTCCCAGTGGGGTCTGGCTGCTCCCACGGGGACAGGATCCCAGCCCTGTGGCTGGGCATTCTCTTCCAGCCGGGCAATCAGCTGGGCCTTGGTTGCGCTCCGCACAGGCAAGCCCTCTCTCTGCACAGCTTCACCAGCTCTGCCTTCAGGAATTGGGTGTAGGCCATCTCCCGCTGGTCCCCTCGGTGCAGACTCACCAGTCTAGTGCTGCTGCGCCCACGATTCTCAGGAACCGCCGCTCTGTTTCCAGCACGCCTGGTTCCACGGCTCTTGCTTCTACTGCACCTTGTCGCCGCCGCTGGATGCTCCATCCACGGGGTGCAGTGAATCCCTTCTGACACCAGTGTGATGACGCGCTGGGGTCCCCTGACTCCTGCACCCCGTAATGGCACGAACAGACTCCACCAGCCCGTAGAATGGAGGGAGTTTATTGTTTCTCCAGGATACAGCACAGCACAGCACAGCACAGATGTCATCTGGTTACAGGGCAGGTCTAGGATGCCTCAGCCCCTGAGATGGGGAGACTGGGCCCTAAATCCCAGCCCCTGGCTTAGGCTGGTTCCTCCATGATCCCAGACAGAAACTAAACCCACTCTCTTCCAGCCCTGCCCCAGCCAGGGCAGCATTCCCCTTCCTTTGTCTCTCTCCTGGGGGTAGCTGGTCAGACAGGTTGAGAGACCCTCTTAGCATAATGACTCATCCTTCTGGGCTGTGGTACCGATGGCAGCCAGTGGGGGTTACCACAGAGCCAGCATAGGAACTAGCCAGGTACCCCCACTACGTCACACAGGAACTCAGAGAACCAGCCTCCCATGCTGGTCACCTGAGGGGGGGGCACCTCCCATGCAGGGCATGTCAACCTGCATGGACTGGGGGCAGGGGGCTTGTGCTGCGAAGATTAGGGCTGTCAGGGGGGCTGCACCCAGGAGGCACAGATTAGAATGCCCAGCACTAAGGGAAGGAGGCAGTCATATGCTGCAGAGCCCTGGGTGACACAGGGGAGCTTCCCACACTCCAGCTGGGACCTGGCCCAGTGACTCCAGGGAAGCTCCAGCCCTTTGACTCCTGCTGGGATCTCACCCATTCCCACACTGGGGTATTGGTGCCAGCAGCTGGATGGGTAACAGGACAGTGACCAATCCCTCTCCTGACACTAATCACAAGAGACCAGTCAAGCAGCTGCAGGGCTCAATGTTCATTGAGGGTCTCCCTGACAGTGCCCAACTCAGAGTCCAGTGCTGTGAGCTGCCACACAGGAGTGCCCAGTCTCTGAGGATGAGCTGGCAGCCAAGCCCACTAGGGAGTGTTTGAGATACAAGGAGGGGCCCTGAGCACAGCCAGAGGCAAAGCTGACTTGTCGGGATGGGCCTGAGATTCCCAGTGACCCACCCACCAAACAGCAGGAAACGGGCTCATCTGTCACTGTGATGGAGACGGGGCTGCTGCTCCCAAATGACTTTGTTCCTTTGGATCCCCGTCTCCAGTACACACAGGTGTAGGACCCAGCCCGTCCCCTCTCAGCTGGGAACTCGAGCTGGGATTCTAGACTTTCCCTGAGGAGAGCGCTGGGGCCGTGCTGCCCTTTATGGAGGAAGAATCTGTATTCCACAGATTGCTCACCCTGAAGAGGGGAGCACACAAGTGTAACCGGCTCCACGGGGGATACATCAAGTAGCTGTCTCTCACCAAGAGGGTAGGATCTAGTAGGGGATCTGGAACAGAGGCATGGGGGTCAGTGGAGAGGGGGAGGCCAGAATGCACTGAGGGGAAAATGAAAAGTGGGAAGAGATCAATCCTGGACAAATAGAAACATCTCTCTGACTGACACCTACCCCTAGGCTGGGAAATACCCCACAGCAAGGCTAAAACTAGACTGCAGGCTTCCTGCACAATAAGTTTTTTTTCAGAAGAGATCTTCCCCAAAAAATTCTTGTGCAAGAGTGCGTCCATGCTGCAAAAGTTCATTGAAAAAGCAATGCACTTTTGCCAAAGAGAACGTGCAGACTGCATGGATGCTCTCTCAAAAGAAAGCTCTAATTGCTATAGACAGAATGGCCACCAGGGCACCTGTGCTTTTCCCTCTGTCCTCTTCCTGCACGAAAAAAACCCCTCCTTCCTGTCCACACACAACTTTTTGTGAAATAGGTCTTTCCCAAAAAGGCGTTCTTCATCGTAGAATGAGGAATACCTACGGCAGAAAAACCCCTCTGTTCT
This sequence comes from Rafetus swinhoei, assembly GCA_019425775.1. NCBI lineage: Eukaryota > Metazoa > Chordata > Testudines > Trionychidae > Rafetus > Rafetus swinhoei. The sequence continues at coordinate 3,981,697 of CM033433.1, read as the reverse complement.
TTCTATTTTTCTGCACGAAAACACACTTGAAGTGTGGACACTCCAGGAGTTTTTTTCAGAAAAACTCTGTAGTGTAGACATAGCCCAAATGAACCACACCCTGATTCTCTCTCTCTCTCTCTCTCTCTCTTTTTTATGTTCCATTATCTCTCGCCCCCAAATGATAATGAAAACCCGAAGTTCATTCCCAGCTGGAATTTGTGCAGCTCCCACTCCCAGGAGCCAGGTCATGTAGAATCACTGTCTGGTCACCTGCAGAACCTTCCATTGTCATGTGTCTGTTCCCCAGGTTGGAACTTCTGGGCAAGGATTCAGTCCCCTTCCCCTCCCCGCCTTTCCTTTGTGGCACTGAACAGCATCAGCTCCTGGAGTCTCTCCTAGAACATGAACCTGCCTTCTGTTCAGCTGGGCAAATTCCTCCCCCAATCTCTGCATCTTCACCCCTGCACGTTACAGCCTGCGACCCCCAATATCCCTGCTCTGTCCCCCAATCTGCTGCTCTCCCCTCCCAGGAACAGATGAGCTGGGAAGGGGATTGTGCTGAGGAGCAATCAGGACAGAATTGGCCTGTCCCAGCAGAGACAAGGGGTGTCAGGAGCAGAGCTGGGTGGGAAGGTCCCTTCATTTGTCTCAGTGCCCACAGGCTGCCCCCTCTCCATCCAAGAAGGGATGAGGGCAGGTTGGGAGGGTCCTTCATCCACCAGTTCAGCTCCAGATCCCACACTCTGGGGGAAGCAGAGGCCAAAAGGAGCAGGGTGGTTTGTGCCAATGCTTCAACTCCAGACCCCACAGCAGTAGCTAGAAGGTGCTGCAGAGAAGTGAGGAGGGTTGGCCAGACATGGGGAAGGGAGGGGGGAGATCTTCCACTCACCGCCTCTCCTCTGGGGTCTCTGCAGAACCTGCTTTGAGTGTCCTGGTTGGTGGTTCTGTGTCTGTGCCCCTGACCCTGAGCCCTCTGTGGGAGCCCAGAACTGGGACACGGACCCAGCACCACCAGACTCCCAGGGGCACTCAGAGACCCCCCCCTCCACAAAGAGCCCCACACTGCCACGGGCACTCAGTGTCATGGGGAGGTGGGAGCTCAGTCTCCATGGTCCATCCAGCCCTCGCTCTCTCTGCTGGGGCTGCCAGTGAGGAGCTGGGCATCACCCATCAGGCTGGGGGCAGCTTCTACCCTATGGCCTGGGCAGGGACCCACCAAAGAGTTGCCCCAAGTAGCCATCAGCTGGGGTTACTCTTCTCCATGGACATGGCTCTGGCCTGGAGCTGCAGCTGCAGTTTCTATGCGAGATGCCTGTGAATGGGGCAGCTGGACACACCCAGGGGTGACATGGCGGAGCCCATGGGAATCCCCCTTCCCTGCAATTTCAAAAACCCCCATGTGAAAAACAGGGGATCCCCACCCCCACTGACTGAGTCCTCCCACCTACCATGAGAATCTCAACAAGGCCAGGAGACGTTGTTACCTGAGGGGGTCACTGGCCTGGGGAGACTCTGGAGCATGGCTGGAGGAGAAAAGCAGAGAGGTGGTCAGAGTTCTGGGGAGGGGTTGGAGAAGCAGTGACCATGGGCAGCGAGTTGTATGGGCTTGTGGTGCCCAGGCTCCACCAATATTTGGAGCTGGAGTGGGCCCCGCCATCCCGCACATGCCCTCCCACCCCAGCCCCAGAGCGTCACCTGCCCATACCTGCCATGCGCAACCTCCATTGAGCTCCCCTGTGACGGGGGCCCGTGACCCCACATTGGATCCCCCGTGGGAAGCGCCCTGCTGGGGCTGCAGGGGAACCCTTGCCCACCGTGCCCCGGGTGCTCCGGGCCATGGCTCAGCTGGTGGCCTCTGGTGCGGCAGCTGGGAGGGGCGCGGAGGAGACGGCCCCATGCTACAGAGGCAGGAGGGGCGGAGCTACTCCGGCACCAGAAGCGGCGGGTGATTTAAACACCACCCGGCCAGGGGAAAGGGAGGACGTGGAACGCTGAAACGGGAGGGAGCTCGGGGAGATTCCCCCGAATGGCATGTGAGGCCCCAGTTGGGGCAAGCAGGATATGGGCTGTCGTCCCCCACCCACGTGAAATAACGGGAGGGAAAGGGCTGCTTGAGCGGCCGGAGGGACGGGCCCTGCGGAGGCAAGCAGGACACGAACCCCGACCGAGGTGACTGTAGGGGGAGGAGAAAGGAAGTAGCCCAGGGCAGGGCTGTGATTAAGGCCCGTGGGCTGGTGAGTTTTGGCAGGCAGCCCCGCCAGCCGGCCTCGGGTGGTCCGATTCCTTAGGGCCCTAGGCTGGGGCCCGTGAGTGAGGGAGGGCCTGGGCCTGGGCCCCTCTCTCCCCTCTCACTACTGTTGAGGAGTGACGGAGGAAGACTCCGGCCAGAGCCAACCGACGAAGCCAGCAACAGAGAGACTGATCTGCAGGCAAAGGAGGGCGATATGCCCAGAACTAGAAACCTGGGACCCGGGGCACCGAGCCAACCCGGACGTGCGCGGTCACATCCACCTTGCTGGCTGCTGCTGCCATGCACAGCATGCTCAAACCGGTGGGAAGGGAGACACCCGAGCATGACGTGATGTCACAGCCCGGGATTTTAAAACTGCTGGGCGCTGCGTTGCCCCATGCGGCTGAATTGAGGGTTCAGAGTCCAGGAACGGAGCGCAGACTCCGGCCTCGCAAACTGGAAGGCAGAAGGTAGGGGAGGGCGAGGGATGGAAGAGGACAGGACTTATGCGGAGAGAGAGGGGAAAGAAAGGGAAAGGTACCAAAGGGACAGGGTAGAGGAGAGACAAATGCCAGGGGGCCAAGTGCAGACAATGAGGAAAAGGGCAGGCAGGGAGGTGTCAGTGGGAGGGGGACAGGGTGATGCTGGGAGGGGAAAGGGTAAGGGCATTGGGGGCTGGAGGAGGAGGTGCTGGGAGAAGGCTTGAAAGAAGGGGTGGGCATGAGGAAGGCCGGGATGGAGCAAGTCATGTGTGAGGGCACAGGGGCATGAGGGAAACGGGGGCAGAGGATGGTGAAAGGGTGGGCATCAGGGAAAAAGAGGGCAAAGGGGGTAGGGACAGTGAGGGAAGGGGGAGGCACCAGGAGAGTGCAGGAGTAAGGGAAGGTGCAGGTGCCAGGGGATTCTGGGGGTGAAGCAGAAGGGCAGACACCTGCAGGGGAGGGACCACCACCAGAGGAGAGAGGCAGGGCAGGTTTGTAGAGGGAGGTGTTAGAAGAGGGATGAGGAGGGGTAGCTCACATGATCAGAGTGGGGCTACTGGAGGAGTGGGCACAAGGGGGAGAGAAGGGCTGGTGGAGGGGGGCAGGTCGCAGGAGGGCTGAGGGCAGTGAGAAGGGCAGGAGTCAGGACAGCAGAGGAGGGTGAGGAGTTGGGGGCAGCAGGCACCACGGGAGCTGATGGAACAAGGGAAGGAGACATGGCAGCAGAGAGAAAAGGTAAAGGTTTAAAAATATTTATTAATAACTTGGGTGCCACAGTGGCACATCCAAACAAGCCACATGAACTCAGTACTGGTGTGAGTTCATTTTGATCATGGGGGGGAAACTCTTCGCCTATGTCTACACTGGCGGTTTCTTGCACAAGAGTTCTTGTGCAAGAAGTCTTGCTCAAGAACATGTCCACACTGCCATGTGCGAGCTGTGCTTTTGCACAAGAGCATCTATGGCAGTGTGGACGCTCTCTTGCCCAAGAAAGCTCTGATGGCCATTTTAGCCATAGGGGTTTCTTGCCCAAGAAATCCCTGCTGAGCATCCACACTGCCCTCTTGCGCAAGAGAGCTTACACCTGTTAGAAAAGAGCGTAGCTCTTGCACAAGATGCCCTCTCTTACCACACCGTACTGTAAATTTCCTTGCGCAAGAGCAGGCGGGCAGTGTGGATGCTCTGTGGGTTCTTGCGCAAGAACGGCTGTACTTGCACAAGAAGCCATGAGTGTAGACATAGCCTTCGAGGAACACTTCCCAGCCTCTCTGCCCTGAGTTAATGTCACACATTGGGTTAATGCAACTGCAGGATAGTTGCATGAGGGGGTTTGGTGGGGGCCAAACTAATCCCGGTTGGTAGGAGGATGGTGGGAAAAGCCCTTCAAGAGGGGTGACATGACACCATTTACTTCTAGTCATGTGTCCATCTTGCCCCAAGCGTGTTACCTCCAGAGGCATGGCTAACGGAGGGGGGGGGCAGAGGGCGTGGCTAACGGGGGCCAGGGGGTGTGGCTAATGGGGCACCACCAAAAATTATACAAACCTGCCGCCCATGGCAGAGACGTGGGCAGAGACACAAAGAGGGGTTGAGGGCTGGGGGCCAAGGGGGGCACCCACCCAGTAGAGGCAGAAACAGAGGCAGTGCCATGCTGAGCCAGTCACTCTGGGCTGGGAGCTCGGTTCTCAGCTCAGCTACTGGCCCCATCTGGGCACGGGGGGGATGGGACCCTCGCCTCTGACGCAGGCAGAGGAAGTCACAGCCTCAGGTGTGGTCACCGCTCAGTTCGGCAGCGTGACTGAATTTGGTGCTCGCTGCGCAGGGCGTGGGGGAGGAAAGCTGCTGATTTCCCACTGCTGTTACTGGGGGAGGAGCTAAACCAGCAGCCCCTAGTGACTGACAGATCTGGGGTTGGGCCAGGGATGCAGCTGGGGTAAAGGAAACTCAGCTGAGTTTCTCTAGCTTACGCCAGGCCCCATCGACTGCAGGAGACGCAACACACTGACCCCAGGGGGGATTGGTGACAACTCTCCAGCCAGGCCCAGATCCAGCTGGGGCCCTGCAGTGTGTTAAAAATAACATTGGGAAGTTCTGCTGGGCTGCAGGGAACTTTGGCACAGACAGCGAATGACAGGGCTGGGAGGGTTTCCAGTCCCCAAACCCTGACCCCATGGGATGGGCTGAACCCACTTGAGGAACAGGAGCTGGAGGCCAGGCCGTGCCTAGCTGGAGATGGAGCCCAGTGACAGAAAAAGGCTGAGGGAAAGAGGGCACTGTGCAGGAGGCCCTCCATGAGTAAGAATCACAGTAAGAAATCCAAGGTAGAAAAGCATCTAAGGAAGCTCAGAGGCATCTAAGATCTTAGCTTCTCACCACAGTACCCTGGGTCCGCCCTTAGGAATGGTGGACGGGATTCTCCGACAGACGGAGGAGAAGCGCTGCTGAGTTTAGGAGAAAGTCCTCTGAGTGATTGGTCTGTTCAAGACCAGATGATGACCCTGCAGAGCCCAGGTGAGTGTGAATGGGGCTGCAGATTATGGAGCCCAGGGAGGGAGGGACATTCGTGCTGATCGGAGTTTAGTTTACTGGCCTTTGGGTGAGGAGAGGAGGGTGGTTCCCCACCAGGGACATTCTTTAATGTGACCCAGCTCACAAGCTCCATCTTCAACAGCACAGTTACTGCAGGGCTTGCAATGTGACATGGCAGCTGTAACCCTCCCAAGCTTTTTCGGACCCTGTGGATGTTTCTCAGACCTGGGTCTCCTCCTCCAGGCTGCAACCGGTGTTTCTAGCCCAACGGGGTCACCTTGTGGGGAGAATCCAAAGCACAGAATGAAGGGCCCCTTCACAGAACTAGACAGTTCCCTGGCTCTAGGAGCAGCAGTGGGCAATGTGGATGATGAGGATACTGATGAGGATGAAAGAGACACCCACCGCCAGCTCCAAGACAAGAATAAGCAACAAGTTGCAACAGAGGGTAATTTAATGTGTTTGTGGAAGAATAAAATGTAGAGTTGATCCCTCCTAAGGGAATAGAGGAGTTTAGAGATGTGCCCTGGATGCAGAGGTGGTGGAAAACCCAGGGTAGCCGTGCCCAGCAGATCACCACAGATGCTGTCTAGTGTCTTGTGTTAAAACCTCCATTCATTTTCATAAGCTCATTGAAGTATAGAACTGGAAGGGACCATGAGAGGTCATCATGTCCCATCCCCTGCCCTCATGGCAGGGCCAAGCACCATTTAGATCATCCCTGACAGGTGTCTGTCTAACCTGCTCTTAAATATCCACAATGATGGAGATTCCAGAACCTCCCTAGGCAATTTATTTATTGGCTGGTTTGTTATTTAATGAACCCCAAGATGATGACATGATGTCAGAAGCCGTGAATGAGAACAAAATTTGACAGTATTCTGAATAAAAGCTTCAGAGGGGGAGCCAAGTGAGTCTGTACAGGATAAACTTAAAAAACAACAAATTGTCTGGTAGCACTTTAAAGAATAAAAAAAATGTACGTGGTATCCCAAAGCTCATGTTTCAATATACATGTTTTGTCAGTCTTTAAAGTGCTACCAAACTATTTGTTGTTTTTTAAGCACTGTGAATATAACTCCTGTGTTTGCAACTGAAAGGGGGAGCTATAAACTGAGAAGAGCAAAGGCTTCTTGTCAAGTCTGCTCCCCGCTCTGTGACTTTGAATGCAGAAGTTGTGGGCCTACAAGAGACCTTCAAACCCCTGTCATTAAAGCTTCTGTTTTAAATAACACTGTAAGGTCACAGATTCCCTGACCATGGGTGGGGGAAGTTGCAACCACCCAAATGCAAAACCCCTTGAGATGACTCACTTGAGCCCTTCTTACTGTGGGGTAAACCCAAGCTCCTCAAACTTTCCTCGGGACAGAGCATGAACTCAAAGGCTGTGTCTACACTGGCATGATTTTCTGGAAATGCTTTTAACGGAAAAGTTTTCCGTTAAAAGCATTTTCGGAAAAGAGCATCTAGATTGGCACGGACGCTTTTCCGCAAAAGCACTTTGCGGAAGCGTCCGCGCTAATCTAGACGCTTTCTGCAAAAAGCCCCGATCGCCATTTTCGCAATCGGGCTTTTTCTGAAAACAAATCTCAGCTATCTACACTGGCCCTTTGCGCAAACTTTTGCGTTAAAAAGGACTTTGCCCGAATGGGAGCAGCATAGTATTTCCACAAAAGCACTGATTTCTTACAGTAGGAAGTCAGTGCTTTTGCAGAAATTCAAGCGCCAGTGAGACAGTCGGCAAAGTTTTCATAAGCGGCTGATTTTATGGAAAAACTTGCCAGTCTAGACACAGCCAAAGTGTAATTTCTTAACAGCTGACCTTCCATTTCAGACACGTTCACACACAATCCCTTGCCTTCTAGAATACAGGAATCAGATCATAGTCCTTAAAAGGTGATTTTATTAACAAAATAAAGAAGACACACTTGGTTGCTACGTGTTACAGAGCAACAAAAGAGAGGCAGGTTAAAAGCAAAGATATTGCTTCCCTGGGATTCAGTTAGTGTCAGGGGTCACATGGATTAAGCACAGAGGAGTTGAAGAACACCACAAAATAAAAAAAATAACATGGTTGCGTCTAACTGAACATTCCCTGTTCTACTCACATCCGTAGTTCCAAGGTTTAGTCTTTCCTTAGGCATGTTCATCACTGAAAATTCCTGGCTTAGTCCATCTCCTGCCCATCTCCTGCTGTGAACTCACACAAAAACTAAAGCAGATTTTCAATTTAAATCTTTCACTCTCTTTCCATTGTCTCCCTGGCTTTCTGCCAACACTTCTGGATACCCCTGTCTCTTGGCGTAACCCCTTACAGGCAATTTAATTAACTGAATGTCTGGGATGTCTAGAGCAGGGTAGTATGGCTCCCATCCATCACACCTGTGCATGTACTGTGTGAATACAAATAGCTTGATCGCATTAAGAAAACAAAGAAGCCAAAAATGCAGCCTCCAAGTCTGACACTGTCAGACAATGCTGTAGAGAATTTAAAAAAAAACACAAAAATTTGAATTGAATGTAGCAGTCACAGGAACAGAGGAGAGAAAATGGCAGGGGGCAGAAAGTTTTGGCCATTTATAACAATTTTAAGTGTGAGGAAAGTGAAAGCAGCAAGGCAGATACTGAGTAAATATGAAGAAAATGGCAAGTCAGAAAGAAACAAACTTTTTGAGATATACAGTTTTTTACAGGTGTACAAAAAACCAGATCCAGACTAACATGGCTACCCCGCTGATACTGGGATCGAGCAGGCCTGAGGAGTGGGACTGGACCCTGACTATGGCAGGGACTGGAACACTTCTCCCCAGTGCCATAACTAGGTAATTGTGGGCCTGAGGCAAGATTATAAAATTGCATCTTCTCATGTGTATATATTCATAGTAGGTATTTTGTAGAAAAGGGGGAAATACATAAATAATAATAATAGCAATAATAATAATAACAACAACAATAACAACAACAACACAGTGTTTATTTATTATAGTTATGAGATCTGCATAAACAATCCATTAATACATATATACATATAATTATAAAATATCACCATGTTAGGTACTATTAGATATTTGTTTATAATTGTATTTTGCATGCTTTTAATGAGGCAAACTCATCAATAATTGTGTTGAAATTAATATTGTTCGCCACCTCGTGTTATATTGATAACATGGAGAAATTTGATAATCTCTCCAGGGCAAGAGCAGGTATCGGACTTGACAGCACAACACCTCGGCCAGTTTTACTTCTTTTCCGTTAGCTCAACCCATATACACTCATCAAGCCACATTGGCTTCTCTGGGGCCATCTTGTGTACCAGCTGCACCCACAGCACATTCCCAGCACACACACAACTCTGTCTGCACACCCCGTACACACAGCACACAGGGACAATCAGCACCAGGGTCGGAGGTTTATATCTGACACAACATCTCCACATTCTGACAGCACTGACTTAGGTTGCCCTTGCCACATGGCACACAAGGGCTGTCGGGGTGTAAAGGGTTAAGGATATAGGTGCCCGCGGGAAGGGGAAGAGATGCAGGGATATGCAGACAGTGTCTCCTTGCTTATCTGGCTGCTTTCCGGGTGGGCTTTGTCACCACCTTGCTGTACAGCACATGCGCCTCTGCAGCAGGCTGGTCTCTCTTCTTCCCCTGGCTTGTGAGAGTGTCTGAGGCCGAGAACTTGATGTGTGCGTAGGTGACTTCTGAGCCCTGGTGGGGAAGGACAGAGAAACAGTGAGGGGGACTGAGGTGCACTCAGTGCTTGAATGATGCACTAGAGAGGATCTCTGTGAAATCAGGTGTTATAAGGTCATTGGAGGATAGAATGTAAATGATCTTTAAAAAATTGGAGAATTGCCCTGAAATCAGTGAGGTGGAATTCAGGGAGGTGCAAGAAAACGACATGTAGGAAGGAAAAAATTGAAGGCGGCTGTAAAAATTGAGTTTTGCTGGCATGGCAGGAGAACTGTGGAAAAAGAGCAAAAATAGTCTTTGGGTCAACAGAACGATGCTGCTGAGAAAGAGCCTCACATCGCTCTGGACTGTATGAATGGAAGTGGTGTGTATGAGGAATTAAGAGAATTCTTCCATAGAAGTTGACACTGGTGAGGAGTCAGGGGGAGCCCTCTGTCCAGGTCTGGGCATCACTCTTGAAAAAAGAGGAGGAAAAACTGCACAGAACCTATAGGAAAGCAACCAAACTGACCAGATATTGATACAATATGACCCATGTGACAGGTGCACAAATGGGGCCTGTTTAGTCAGGAGATGAGAAAGCTGAGGACACAATAACCCTTCTGAGACAATGTTACAAACAGGATGGTGACCGGCTGTTCACAGTGTCAACAGAAGGTTTAATTAATCCTATCTTGGCACAATGGGCCAGACTAGAAGACTTACTGTCTTGGCCCTGCCCTACGTTTCTGGGAGTCCGTGGCCGTTCGGGGGAGACAGGGAAGGGACGACCAACTCTCAGCCCTCTCTCCTGCCTGAGCAAATCCCGGGCAGCTTCCCTTTGCTGCCTCCCCCCTTCCAAAGACATGAAGCTGCATCTCAGGACAGGGCACAAGATTCTTGCCGTGCAGTTTCAAGGCAGCTGGACTGTGCTGGGGGTTTGAATCTATAAATCTATTCCCATTACCTGTGCCACCTGCTCCATGCCAGCACCCAGGGCTTTGGGTCGCTTATTGTGACGACCGGGATTCGTGTTTCTGGCGTGTTCCCTGGGTGCAGATCCCTCGGTGCTTGTCAGAGGCTTTGGAACTAAAACAGAATCAGAGGAGAACGGAGCTGAAGAGGGGAGCAGCAAGAGGGAATGACTCCACCAGTGTGTGACCCTGAGAGAGCAGAAGCCAAACTCAGCTTTGTATCTGTTGATTCCAGCACTTGTGTGAGTCTGCAGCTTTCATCAGGGCACAGGGTGAAAACAGATCAAATATATCTCTGTATGTATGAATAGATGTGTGTATTTCTGCAGTCCATAGCCATGAAGATCCCTGAAAGTTTTTCATTATTTTACTCCTCCCTTAATATTAACCCCAACCACACCCAATGACTTTAATTCTTATCTCTAACCTCAGTGCTATTGTGCAGCCATGACCCAGCCCTGTGGGCACAACCCCAACAACTCACCCAAACAACACAAGAAGTTGGGCCCAGAGATCAGAATTCTTGTTTGGAACAAGGGGAAACTCAGATTCTCTGCTCTGCCCCCCACTTCCTGTGTGAGATTGGACCTCAGGGGAATTGGCCACCTCAGTCCTGTTAATATTGTGGCTCTCATACCTCACTCTCTGCCCGTGACATGGAGCCAGTTACTTGTGGGGATGCTCAGATGCTGTGGCAATGCCCTTCCCACTTCAACATAGTATCAGGATGTGAGAAATGATTTTTTGTCTTTCAAGCAGCATCTGAGGGATGGATTTGGAGGAGAGAATGGGAAGTGAAGGAACGTGCCAGACATTCTCTCAGCTCACAGGGGTGGCACGTTTTTCCCTCTTTCCTGACTGACTAGTGTTGTCTGAAGGGTTATTTGTCTTAAATCAAACAGCCACAAAGCTGGTTGTTGGGCATCATGTGTTATAGAGGCCAAACAGGGACCAATTCATGTTTGAAAAGCTACTAAGAACTTTAGAATTCAACCTTCTTTTTGTGCAGTGACTTTTCAGTCAGAGGTCAATATATCCTGGGCCAGGCATGTTTGATTTGATCTCCATGCCCCCTTGGTGTGTTAGTTTGTGGTTGGTGGTTTGAAAATGCTTTACACTGCTCATGACAGAATAGTTATTGGCTAAACCCCATTGGGGGAGCAGATGGGAGACCACAGCTCCTGGCCACCTTTCACCCACCTCTTTTCTTCCTACGACAGTAGCAGATCAGAGCAGCCAGGGCTCCAGCTGGAAGCAAGATGCTGCCTGTTATCAGCAGAATATTGTTGGATTTTGGTGTGGCTGTTCATGCAGGAGACATAGGAAAGGGAGGGAAGGACAAATGAAAACAGCCGGACCACCATGGAACAAGTCTGGGACCCCTGCAGGAATCTGTCTTTGCAACATCTATCCCGTGACAACCCTACACTGCTGCCCATGGCACGATCCGTCTATAGCAGCGAGCGCCTCGTGCCAAAAAGGGGAAGGAAGGTCCAGTGGCTATGGGCCTGCCCTGGGGCATGGGATATGGGGATTCAATTCCTTGCTGAACTGCAGGTCCCCTGGGGCACATTCCCTCCTTGACTCCTGTCCACATCTCTACAATGGGCATGGGAAGGATAAATCCATTAATAAAAGCCCTCAGAGACTTGAACCATCAAAGTACCATAGCTAGAAAGGGTGTGAAGGGGATTTGGAGACTTTAATCTCCTTTTTGTTTTCTATCTCCAAGGAGCATTTACCACCTTATCCTACCTCCCTCTCCCAGCAGAGGTCCCAGGGATGGGTCTCCTCCCATGCGAGAAACATGTGGAGCTGAATGAAGGAATTAAGGGTGTCTCACCAATCCTGGTGATGTTCACAGCCTGGCTCCGGAGGGATGGGATCCACCTCCCACTCACGTTGTCCTCGTACCCGCAGGTGAATTCCCCACTGTCATTGCGACTGGCCCGTGGGATGCTGAGCACAGAGCCCTTCACAGAGCGGGAGCTGGGCTCCATGGTGCTGATCTCAGACCCTGCATCCCTGGGGAGAAACTCAACTCCGTCCTTGTAGAAATTAAACCTCCTCTCGCCGGTGTCCCCTGGGGCCATGCAGGTGAGGAGCAGGGGGAGCCCTTCACTCACCGCTCCAGACGGGGGATCCACGCTCAGGACTGGCTGAGGAGGGGGATCTGTGGGGAATAGCAAAGGGGAGGGGTCAGCAGTGACACGGAAGGAGAGAAAGTGAAGATGGTGTCCACAGTTCAGTGCACTCAGAGCTGACTTGGACTCTCTCTCCAGAGCTCTTGGTTCACATCAGGGTGCTGGAGGGCTCCCCACAGACATGAGCGAGGGCCAGGCTAGGGATGGGAATTGCCCCTTCACACACAATGTGGGCTGCTGAGATGTAGGAATTTTGACAAAGCTCCTAATTTCACACGGTGGCTCCTGCACTTCAGGGCAGCAGGAAATTGAGCTTCATCTTCCTGTCTGGGGACATGGCAATTCCCCTGTCCGATTGGCTCTCTTCAGAAGGTGAAGGGACCATTCCCCAGGCAGGGCTCTCCCTGCCCCTCGCATCTGGACCTGCAGGTTTTCCTCCCAGACTTGATTGTCCCTACAGTTCCTGTTCTGAACCAGTGAATGTTCCTTCCACTGTACCTGGTGCGTCACTAAACTGACTAAAGGGGAGGCTGTTAACCAGTTCCAGGTGGACCCCAAACTTTCCAGGAACCAGGGGGTGATATTCCAGGGGGTTCAAATTGACCTGTGTGGCCCTGTGTGGAGCTGAGTGTTTCACCCTGGGCATCATGAGACGATACCCTGCTCTGGGGCCAGCAAACAGCAGGAGGAAGGGGGACTCACCTGTCACAGTGATGTTGATGGGGCTGCTTGTCTCTGATAGGAGCTCTCTCCCAGACAGTGTCTTCCAGAATTCACAGGTGTACACTCCGGCCTGTGACCCAGACAGCTGCAGGGAATGGTTGTATATGTCCGGAGGGGAGGGGAGTTTCTTGGCATTGATTTCCCGGCCATCCCTGAAGAACCGAAACCCAGAAATGGCAGGTGCCCCAGCAGCTGAGCACATCAGGGTCACGGCTTCCCCAGTGATGTAGACAGGTTGTTGTGGGGACACGCTGAGCTGTGGGGCTGGAAAAGAGAAGAGGTTGGAGGAAGGGACGGTTACTATGTGGGTGGCTGGTGACAGAGGCAGAGGGAGAGCCAGGGAAGGCAGAGGAGGGACGGGTCATGGACACAGACCCCAGCCAGCCCCAGGTTCATGCTTAGGAATCACATCACTGCTGGGCCATGCAAACCCTGAGCAGCAGAGATCTCCCTGCTAGAAACCTGTTGGGACCAGCCTCCCCTGCTGTGTACCTGAGGGAGCAGCTCCTGCCCAGGCCAGCTCAGCCAGCAGGGACTGGAGCACGGAGCCTGTGCAGCCAAGGCTGGGGTGTCAATGAGCAGCTGGCCCTAGGGGAGTGAGAGAACTGCCCCAGCAGGCACAGACCAGGACACCTGGCACTAAGGAAGGAGGCAGCCATGTGCCATAGAGCCCTGGGTGCCCCAGGAGCTTCCCACACTCCATCTGGGACCTGGCCAAGTGACTCCAGGAAGCTCCAGCCCCTTTACCCTGCTGGAATATCGCCCATTCACCCACTGGGTATTGGTGCCAACAGTGGGGTGGTAACAGGACAGTGACCAATCCCTCTCCTGTCACTAATCACAACAGACCAGTCTACAGCCACTGGGCTCAATGTTCATTGAGGGTCTCTCTAAAAGTGCCCAGCTCAGAGTCCAGTGCTGTGAGCTTCCTGGCAGCAGTGCCCCCTGCAATCCCAGTGCTGTGAGATTCCCTACCTCAGTGCCCAGTCTCTGAGGATGAGCTACCACCCAAGCCCTCTATTATGTGTCTGAGATACAAGGAGGAGCCCTGAACAGAGCCAGGGGCAAAGCTGACTTGTTGGGATGGACCTGAGTTTCCCAGTGACCCACCCACCAAACAGCAGGAAACGGGCTCACCTGTCACTGTGATGGAGATGGAGCTGCTCCACCTAGATGACTTTGCTCCTTCGGGATCCTGTCTCCAGTATGCACAGGTGTAGGACCCAGCCCGTCCCCTCTCAGCTGGGAATTGCAGCCAGGGCTCTGCAGTGGGATGAGGAGGCCCTGCTGCCCTTTTCGAAAGGAGAATCTGTAACCCCCAGCCTGCTCACCGTGAGGAGGGGAGCACGTGAGCCTAACCAGCTCCCCTGGGGGATACGCTTGGTACGTGGCTCTCCTCACGAGAGTAGGAGGTGGCAATAGATCTAGAACAGAGGCAGAGGGTCAGTGGAGAGAGAGGCCAGGATGAAATCACGAGAAAATAAGAGTGAGAGGAGAAATATAAACACAAACCAGCCACATCTCACTGCCCAGCACCTGCCCCCACGTTGGGAAATATCCCACAGCAAACACACCACGGCCTGATTCTCTCTCCCTTGTGTCCTGCATTTCTCCAACGATGATGAAAACCCAGAGTTCATTCCCAGCTGGAATTTGTGGAGCTCCCACTCCCAGAAACCCGGTTACATAGAATCACTGTCTTGTCACCTGTAGAACCCTCCAGTCTCATGTGTCTATTCCCCATGTAGGAACTTCTGGGCAAGGATTCAGTCTCCCCAAAACCTTGCCTTTGTGACACTGAACAGGCTCAGCTCTTGGAGTCTCTCCTAGAACATGGACCTGCCTTCTGCACAGCTGGGCAAATTCCTCCACCCATCTTCACTCCTGCACCCCACAACCTGCTGCTCTATGCTCAGTGACCTCCAATGTCCCTGCACTGGCCCCCAACCTGCTGCTCTACCCTCCTGAATACAGAGGAGCTGGGAAGGGGATTGTGCTGAGAAGCAATCAGGACTCAATTGCCCTCGCTTTCTCTGCTGACGTTGCCAGTGAGGGGCTGGGAAGCACCCATGGTGCTGGGGCAGCTTCTCCCCTATGGCCTGGGCAGGGTCCTACCAAAGAGATGGCCCAAATAGCCATCAGCTGGGGCTGCTCTTCTGCCCCCATGGACGTGGCTCTGGACTGGAGCTACAGCTGCAGGTTCAATGGGAGATGCTTGTGAACGGGCATCTGGACCCACCCAGGGGATGATATGGGGGCTCTGAGAATCCTCTTTCCTGCAATTTCAAACACCCCATGTGGGAAGCAGGGGATCCCCACCCCACTGACTGAGTCCTCCCAACCCACCTCAAGCATCTCAGCAGGGCCAGGAGACGTCATTACCTGCGGGGGTCACCGGCCTGGGGAGACTCTGGAGCGAGGCTGGAGGAGAAGAGCAGAGAGGGGTAAGAGCTCTGGGGAGGGGCTGGGGGAGCAGGAGAAGGAGAGATGTGGGGAGTGAAGGGGAGTCTCCCGACAGACACACAGAAGGGCTGGGGGCCGGGGGGGGGCACTTACCCAGCAGAGGCAGGAGCAGAGGCAGCGCCATGCTGAGCTGGTCACTCTGGGCTGGGAACTGGATTCTCAGCACAGCTACTGGCCCACTTGGGGGGGAGGGACCCTCTCCTCTGATGCAGGCAGAGGAAGTCACAGCCGCAGGTGTGGTCACCACTCTGCTCAGCGGCGTGACCGAATTTGGAGCTCGCTGCGCAGGGCGTATAGGGGACAGCTGCCAATTTTCCATTTCTGATACTGGGGGAGGAGCTAAACCAGCAGCCCCTAGTGACTGACACCTCTGGGGCTGGGCCAAGGACTCAGCTGGTGTAAAGTAAACTCAGCTGAGTTACTCTAGCTTACACCAGGCCCCATCGACTGCAGGAGACGCAACACACTGACCCCAGCGGGGGATTGGCGACACTCTCCAGCCAGGCCTAGATCCAGTGGGGACCCTGCGGTGTGTTTAAAAAGAACATTGAGAAGTTCTGCTGGGCTGCAGGAAACTTTAGCACAGACAGCGAGTGATGGGGCGGGGGCAGGTTTCCAGTTCCCAAACCCTGACCCCGTGGGATGGGTCTGACCCCGCTCTGGGAACAGGAGCTGGAGGCCAGGCCATGTCCAGCTGGAAGAGGAGCTGGGGGGTGAGCAGAACCGGGGGCCACCCAGCTGAGATGGGGGCTGTGACACAGCAGCTGTTACCCTCCCAGGACACGGCTGCATTTTAGTTGCTCACTAAAGTGTTGATAGTGTCCAAAGCCCCTTCAGACCCTGGGGATTTTCCTCAGACATGAGACGGGTGTTTCTAGCCCAAAGGGGTCACCTTGTGTGGAGAATCTCAGGCACAGAATGAAGGGACCTTCACAGAACTAGGCAGTTCCCCAGCTCTAGGAGCAGCAGTGGGCAATGAGGAAGATGAGGATATTGATGAGGAAGAAGGAGCCTCCCACTGCCAGCTCCAAGACCCTGAATAAGCCAGGAGCTGCAACAGAGGGTAACTGAGTGTGTTTATGGATGATTAAAATGTAGAGTTGCTCCCTTCTAAGGGAATAGAGGAGTTTAGAGATGTGGCCTGGATGCTGGGGTGGAGAACCCAGGGTAGCTGTGCCCAGCAGATCACCACAGATGCTCTCCAGTGTCTTGTGTTCAAACCTCCATCCCATTTCATAATCTTATAGAAGAGAGTGACCTCAAGGGGTTTTCAAGTTCCATCCCCAGCTGTCATGGCAGGACAAGCACAATTTCCATCATCCATGATCGATGTCTGTCTAACCTGCTCTTAAATATCCTCAGTGATGGAGATTCCACAACCTCCCTCGGCCATTTATTTACTGGCTGGTTTGTTATTGAATGAACCCCAAGATAATGACAGGGTGTCAGAAGCAGAGAATGAGAAGAAAACTGACAGCTCTGTGGAACTAATCCTTGTGTTTGCCACTGAAATGGAGGATGCAAACAGAGACGAGCAAAGGCTTCTTGTCCAGGCTGCTCCCTGCTCCGGCACTTCAAATGCAGAAGTTGGGGGCCCACAGGAGACCTAAAATTCCTTGCTATTAAAACTTCAGTGTAAAAAACACTGTAAGGTCACAGATCCCTTGACCTTGTGTGTCAGAAGTTCCAATAACCCAGATGCAAAACCCCTTGAGATGACTCACTTGAGAACTTCTACCTGTGGGGTAACCCTGAGCTCTTTAGACCTTCCTCAGGAGAGATTATGAAATGAAAGTGTAATATCTTAACAGCCGACCTTCCATTTCAGGCACAATCACTCAGAACCCCCTGACATCTAGGACACAGGAATCAGATCGTAGTCCTTAAAAGGTGTTTTATTAACAAAACAAGAAGACAGACGCGATTGCTACGTGTTACAGAGCAACTAAAAAAAGGCAGATTGAAAGGAGAGATTCATTCAGTTGGTATCAGGGGTCACATGGGCTAAGCAGAGAGGAGTTGAACCACACCACAAAATATAAACAAAATGGTTGCGTCTAACTGAACATTCCCTGTTGTACTCACATCTGTAGTTCCAAGATTAGTCTTCCCTTAGGCATAGGTATTGCAGAAAAATCCTGGTTTAGTCTATCTCTTGCCCAGCTCCTGCTCTGAACTCACACAAAAACTAAAGCAGGAGGAACATGGTTTTCTATTCAAATCTCTCACTCTCTCACCCTTGTCTCTCCTGGCCCCCTGGACATCCCCTGTCTCTTGGTTTAACTCTTTACAGGCAATTTAATTAACTGAATGTCTAGAAAGTCTAAAATAAGGTAGTACAGCTCCCATCTATTATACTTGTGCATATACTGTGTGAGCACAAATAGCTTGACCACAAAAAAAGCTAAAAGTGCAACCTCCATCCAGTCTGACACTGTCAGAGAGTGGAATAGAGAATTGAAAAAACAAATCTTACATGAATTTGAATTGAATAGATTATTTATGGGGAACGGAGAGACAAAATTTTGAGGGTAGAAAGCTTTGGTCATTTATAACAATTTTAAGTGTGATGAAAGTGAAAGCAGAAAGTCGGATAATGACTAATTTTGAAGAACAAGGCAAGTCCAAAAGGAATGAGCCCTTTATAGTCACCATTTTCTAAGGCTTGCAATTATCTGACGGCATCATGGAGCAATAAAGCAAAGAATGAAGAAAACTTTTGGTGAGCAGACAGAGTCTCTGCTCAGAGACAGACCCATGTGTGGTATTAAGAATGTGTGAAAAGAGAAATTGCTCCAAGAAAGCGATTTAAATTCAGAACATGCTCCCCAGACCTGCAGGGCAGCAGACGCTGTGACAGCCCAAGCCAAAGAGTTGGATTCTCAGAAGGGGTTTTCCATGTGCTACGTACCAGTGAATGCACATGTATTGTGGAATGAGGAGTAAAGGTAGTTCGAATTAGGAGCTTTAATTCAAACTACCTAGTCCGTGGCGCGTGTAGCTGTGGGCAGGGAGTTCAAATTACAGAGCATTTAAAAATGGCGGCACCCGGGAACATGCATATGAAGCCCGGGATATTTAAATCCCGGGCTTTATTTGCAACTCTGGTCGCCTCATTACCGAACTAATTAATGAACTAGTGTAGACATACCCTAAGGTGCCGCACAACCACGCCTTGTTTTCGAAGTTACAGACTCACACAGCGACCCCTCTGAGAGCTTTTCGCAATCCATTAACTTGATCACCCGGCCATTAGGGATGCCAGAGGAGAACCATTGCTGGCTCCCTTTGTCCATTTAAAACCAGAGACAATCCCATACCGCACAGCTCCAACTTCCCACACGGGAATGATTCACGCACCAATGTGAGAGGCACAGATCCAGCAGGGTGTAACACTAAAATGGATCGGTTACAGGAGGTATGTTGCCCAAAGCATGTGGGAGTGATGCATATTTAGATCAATATGATCATTTCGGGCGAGGGGGGACCCTTGCACCATGCCCCATTGGTGTTTAAGCCCTGGGCAGCCTGGTTCCCCTTAGGTCCAATACAGACAATAAAACAGACTCGCACAGGGCAGCCAGATCTCCGCCTGTGGCCCTGCCTCCTATAGTGCAAAGTGATGTCATTGGTCAGTGCTGGGGGCGGGTCCCGTGACACCTCATGAAGCAGAGAGTGCACATGGTGTTGTGTCTGTGTGAATGTCCAACTTCACACTGAGGAAGCAGACTCTGTGCACGAGGGTTATACCCTGATGAATACATGGCCGCGTACCCCGCTACAGACACAGCTGCATTTTGGTTGGTTCCAGAAGCGCTGATGGTGCCAAAGCCCTTTCAGATCCTGTGGATGTTTCTCAGCTCTCACTCCAGGGCTTCCCACCAGCATCTCCCCCTCCAGGCTGGACTCCACAAGGAGGAAGTGCAGCCCGAAGGGGTCTCCTTGTACGGAGAATCCCAGGCACAGAAGGAAGGGCCCCTACGCAGAACAAGCCAGGCACCAGGATCTAGGAGCAGTAGCAGGAGACGAGGAAGATGAGGCCGTTGATGAGGAAGAAGGAGCCGCCCACAGTCAGATCCCAGAGGCAGAGGAAGCTGCGAGCTGCAGAGAGGAAATCCAGAGTGGACCCAGCAAGTGAGCATCACTGCTGATGGAACGCGCATGGTGTCCGTGTGTCTGTGCTTCTAGCACTCATGATAAGCCCCCTCCCCAGAATCTCAGCAGCCCCAGGCGGGGACATGAAACCCACCCTCAGCCCTTCTCACACGGACCCCCCATTCCACCCACACGAGTGTCTGTTTGCCCTGTGCCCTGCCCTGTCCACGCTCGGCCATCGGGGCCTGGGTGCTGGTTGCTCCACCTGGACATGTGCTGGGTAAGAAGCCACAGGCTGCCTCACCTGGCACTGGGACATTCCTGGTGATGCAGGAACCCGCCTTTCCAAAATAAGTCCTGGGACACCCCCGCCTCCCAGCTGCAGTGTTAATGGCACTTTCTGTCTGCACCAGCCTGCCCCTGTGAGGGGACGGAAGGTCCATTTGTCATCAGATTGTCAATGGGGGTTCAATTCCCTGCGGTGGCACAGGACTCTGTAGAACCTGCTTTCTCCTTCCTCCTTCTGCAAATGCGAATGGGGGAGGGCTCAGTCCACTAAGGACACAGGGAGGGGCTGAGGGACTTAGGCCATCGAAATATTAAGGATAGAGAAAGCAGGGGGGCGGGGAATTTCACCTTCACTTTGTTTTCTATCTACATGTTACCCCAACCAACCACCCTCTCCCAGCAGAGCTCCTGGGGACGGGTCTCCTCCCATGGGAATAACAAACTCAGCCCAATGAAGATATTAGGGGTGTCTCACCTGTCCTGGTGACATTCACGGTGACGTTCACAGCCTGGCTCTTGAGGGACGGGACCCACCTCCCACTCATGTTGTCCTCGTAACCGCAGGTGAATTCCCCGCTGTCATTGGGACTGGCCCGTGGGATGCTGAGCACAGAGCCCTCCACAGAGCGGGAGCCGGGCTCCATAGTACTGATCTCAGACCCTGCATCCCTGGGGAGAAACTCAACTCCGTCCTTGTAGAAATGCAACCTCCTCTCGCCGGTGTCCCCTGGGGCCGTGCAGGTGAGGAGCAGGGGGAGCCCTTCCCTCACCGCTCCAGACGGGGATTCACACTCAGCACTGGCTGGGAGGGAGATCTGTGGGAGCAGCAAAGGGAGGGTTCAGCAGGGGCAGGGAAGGAGAGAAAGCAAAGATGGTGCCCACAGTTCAGTGCACTCAGAGCTGACTTGGACTCTCTCCAGAGCTCTTGGTTCACATCAGGGTGCTGGGGCTCCCACAGACATGAGCGAGGGCCGGGCTAGGGATGGGAATTGCCCTTCACACACAATGTGGGCTGCTGGGATGTAGGAATTTTGACAGAGCACCTAATTTCACACAGTGGCTACTGCACTTCAGGGCAGCAGGAAATTGAGATTCATCTTCCTGTCTGGGGACACAGCAACTCCCTGTCCGATTGGTTCCCCTCAGAAGGTGAAGGGACCATTCCCCAGGCAGGGCTCTCCCTGCCCCTCGCATCTGGACTTGCAGGTTTCACTCCCACACCTGACAGTGTCTCTACAGTTCCTGTTCTGAACCAGTGTATGTTCCTTCCACTACACCTGGTGCACCACAAAACTGACTAAAGGGGAGGCTGTTAACCAGTTCCAGGTGGACCCCAAACCTTCCAGGAACAAGAGGGTTGTTGAGTGTCTCATCCTGTGCATCATGAGAAGGTACCCTGCCCTGGGGCCAGCAGGAGAAAACAGGACTCACCTGTCACTGTGATGTTGATGGGGCTGCTTGTCTCTGATAGGAGCTCTCGCCCAGACAGTGTCTTCCAGAATTCACAGCTGTACACTCCGGCCTGTGATCCAGACAGACCCGACAGCTGCAGGGAATGGTTGTAACTGTCCCGAGAGGAGGAGAGTTCTTTGGAGTGGATTTCCTGGCCATCCCTGAAGAACCGGATCCCAGAAACAGCAGGTGCCCCAGCAGCTGAGCACGTCAGGGTCACGGCTTCCCCAGCAATGTAGACAAGCTGCAATGGGGACACGGTAAGATGGGGGCTGGAAAAGAGAAGGGGTTGGGAGAGGGGTCAGTTACTGTAAAGAATCATAGAATCATAGAACACTAGGACTGGAAAGGACCTTGAGAGGTCATCGAGTCCAGGACTCTGCCCTCATGGCAGGACCTAGTACTCACTAGACCATCCCTGACAGACATTTATCTAACCTACTCTTAAATATCTCCAGAGATAGGGATTCCACAATCTCCTGGGCAATCTATTCCAGTGTTTGACCACCCTGAAAGTTAGGAACTTTTTCCTAATGTCCAACCTAAACCTCCCTTGCTGCAGTTTAACCCCATTGTTTGTTGACCTGTCCTCAGATGCCAAGGTGAACAAGTTTTCTCCCTCTTTATGACACCCCTTTTAGATACCTGAAAACTGCTATCGTGTCTCCCTCAATCTTCTCTTTTCTAAACTAAACAAACCCAATTCTTTCAGCCTTCCTTCATAGGTCATGTTCTCTAGACCTTTCATCATTCTTGTTGCTCTTCTCTGGATCCTCTCCAATTTCTCCACATCTTTCTTGAAATGCGGTTCCCGGAACTGGACACAATACTCCAACTGAGGCCTAACCAGTGCTGAGTAGAGCGGAAGAATGACTTCTCGTGTCATGCTCACTACACACCTGTTAATGCCTCCCAGAATCATGTCTGCTTTTTTTGCAACAGCATCGCACTCTTGACTCATATTTAGCTTGTTGTCCACTCTAACCCCTAGATCCCTATATGGACGCCTACTCCATGGGTGGCTGGTAACACCGAGGCAGAAGGAGAACCAGGGAAGGCAGAGGAGGGAGGGATTCTGGCCACAGACCCCAGCCAACCCCAGGTCCATGCTTAGGAATCACATCCCTGCCAGGCCATGCAAACCCTGAGCAGCAGAGATCTCCCTGCCAGAAACCCTGTGGGACCAGCTTCCTGCTGGGTACCTGAGGAGGCACCTCAGTCTGCAGGAATTGAGGGGTGAGGGGAGGTTGTGCGGCTGAGCCTGGGGGTGTCAGGGAGCTGCACCCAGCAGGCACAGACCAGGAACCCCGGCACTAAGGGAAGGAGGGAGCCATATGCTTCAGAGACCTGGGTGCCCCAGGGGAGATTCCCACACTCCAGCTGGGTCCTGGCCCAGAGACTCCAGGGAAGCTCCAGCCCTTTGACCCCAGCTGGGATCTCGCCCATTCACCCAGTGGGGTTCTGGTGCCAGCAGTGGGGTGGGTAACAGGACAGTGACCAATCCCTCTCCTGACACTAATCACAACAGACCAGTCAAGCAGCTGCAGGGCTCAATGTTAATTCAGGGTCTCCCTGAGAGTGACCCACTGTGACGACGCGTTGGGGTCCCCTGACTCCTGCACCCCCGTAATGGCACGAACAGACTCCACCAGCCCGTAGAATGGAGGGAGTTTATTCCTTCTCCAGGATACAGCACAGCACAGCACAGCACCGATGTAATCTGGTTACAGGGCAGGTCTAGGATGCCTCAGCCCCCCCTTGAGATGGGGGAGACTGGGCCCCTAAATCCCAGCCCCTGGCTTAGGCTGGTTCCTCCATGATCCCAGACCGAAACTAAACTCACTCTCTTTCATCCCTGCCCCCAGCCAGGGCAGCATTCCCCCTTCCTTTGTCTCTCTCCCTGGGGGGTAGCTGGTCAGACAGGTTGAGAGACCCTCTTTGCATAATGACTCATCCTTCTGGGCTGTGGTACCGATGGCAGCCATTGGGGATTACCACAGAGCCAGCATAGGAACTAGCCAGATACCCCCACTACGTCACACCCACTCAGAGTTCATTGCTGTGAGCTGCCACACAGCAGTGCCCAGTCTCTGAGGATGAGCTGGCAGCCAGGCCCACTAGGGAGTGGTTGAGATACAAGGAGGGGCCCTGAGCACAGCCAGGGGGCAAAGCTGATGTGTCAGGATGGGCCTGAGATTCCCAGTGACCCACCCACCAAACAGCAGGAAACGGGCTCACCTGTCACTGTGATGGAGATGGGGCTGCTGTTCCTAAATGACCTTGTTTCTTTGGGATCATGTCTCCAGTACGCACAGGTGTAGGACCCAGCCCGTTCCCTCTGAGCTAGGAACTCGAGCTGGGGCTCTTGACCTTCCTGAAGGAGTTTGCTTGGGCCCTGCTGCCCTTTTGGAAGAAGAATCTGTACGTCCCATCCCACTCACTGTGAGGAGGGGAGCACACGAGCGTAAACTGCCTCCCCAGGGGATACACCATGTTGCTGTCTCTCACCCAGAGGATAGGATACAGTCGGGGATCTGGAACAGAGACAGAGGGGTCAGGGGAGAGGGGGAGGCCAGGATGCACTCAGGAGAAAATGAGAAGTGAGAACAGATCAGCCCTGGAGAAATAGAAACACAAACCAGCCATATCTCTCTGCCTGGCACCTACCCCCACTCTGGGAAATGCCCCACAGTAAGGCTACATCTAGACTGCAGGCTTCTTGTGAAGGATCTTTTCTGAAAGTCTTCTTGTGAAATGCACGTTCACACTGCAATGCACTTTTGTGAAATCTGCACTTTTGTTCAGACTGCATGGACACTCTCTCAAAGGAAAGCTCTGATTGCTACGGCTAGAATGGTCACCAGGGCACCTGTGCTTTATACTCTTTCGTCTTGTTGCACAAAAAAGGCATCCTCCCCATCCACACACTTTTTTGCAAAGAGGTCTTTCACAAAAAGGCGTTCTCCTTGTAGAATGAGGAATACCTACAAGAAACACCCTCTGTTCTTTCCATTTTTCTGCAAAAAGCACTTGAGGTGTGGATGCTCTGAGATTTTTGGAAAAATGGCTGCTTTATTCAGAAAGTTCTGGACTGTAGACATAGCCCAAATGAACCACAGCCTGGTTCGCTCTCTCCCTCTGTCTCTCATGCCCCATTATCTCTCTCCAATGAAAAAAACCCAAAGTTCATTCCCAGCTGGAATTTGTGCAGCTCCCACTCCCAGGAACCAGGTCATGCAGAATCCCTGTCTGGTCACCCTTCCATTGTCATGTGTCTGTTCCCTACGTCGGAACTTCTGAGCAAGGATTCCCACCCCCTGTCCTCATCCCCAAGTTTCCCTTTGAGACACTGAACAGGCTCAGCTCCTGGAGTCTCTCCTAGAACATGAACCTGCCTTCTGCACAGCTGGGCAAATTCCTCCTCCTTCCCCCATCTCTACATCTTCACCCCTGCACTCTACAGCCTGCAACCCCAAATGTCACTGTCCTGCCCCCAACTTGCTGCTCTCCTCCAGAGAACAGAGGAGCTGGGAAGGGGATTGTACCAAGGAGCAATCAGGACACAATCGGCCTGTCCCAGCAGAGACAAGGGATGTCAGGAGCAGAGCTGGGTGGGAAGGTTCCTTCCTGTGTCTCAGTATCCACAGGCTGCCCCCTCTCCATCCAGGAGGGGTGAGGGCAGGTTGGGAGGGTCCTTCATTCTCCAGTGCAGCTCCAGATCCCCACACTCCGGGGGAAGCAGGAGGCCAAAAGGGGCAGGGTGGTTTCTGCCAGTGCTTCAACCTCAGACGCCCCCGCAGTAGCTAATCAGCGCTACAGAGAAGTGAGGAGGGTTGGCTGGACATGGGGAAGTGAGGGGGGATTTTCCACTCATGGCCTCTCCTTTGGGGTCTCCGCAAAACCTGCTTTGAGTGTCCTGACTGGTGGTGCTGGGTCTGTGCCCCTGGCCCCGAGCCCTCTGTGGGGGTCCAGAGCTGGGGCAGAGAGACCCTCCTCCACACACAGCCCCATGCTGATGGGTCCCACCCAGTGTCAGGGGGAGGTGGGAGCTCAGTCTCCATGGCCTGTCCAGCCCTCGATCACCCTGCTGGGTCTGCCAGTGAGGGTCGTGCCCATGGGGCCGGGGGCAACTTCTCCCCTGCGGCCTGGGCAGGGACCCACTGAAGAGATGTCCCAAAGAGCCATCACGTGGGTTGCTCTTCTGCTTCCATGGACGTGGCTCTGGACTGGAGCTGCAATTGCAGTTTCCATGGGAGATGCCTGTGAACGGGCAGCTGGACCCCCTAGAGGGTGACACGGGGAGCACCTGGGAATCCCCCTTCCCTGCAATTTCAAACACCCCCATGTGAGAGGCAGGGGATCTCCCCTTCCCCACTGACTGAGTCCTCCCACCCACCGCGAGTATCTCAGCAAGGCAAGGACACGTCGTTACCTGCAGGGGTCACTGGCCTGGCGAGACTCTGGAGCGAGGCTGGAGGAGAAGAGCAGAGAGGGGATCAGAGCTCCAGGAAGGGGCTGGGGGTGCAGGAGAAGGGAGGGACGTGGGCAGAGAAGGGGGACTCTCCAGACACACACAGGGGCGGAGGGTGGGGGCCAAGGAGGGCACTTACCCAGCAGGGGCAGGAGCAGAGGCAGCGCCATGCTGGGCCCGTGGCTCTGGGCCGGGAGCTGGGTTCTCAGCTCAGTCTCTGTCCCTGTGGGTGCAGGGAGGGGGCCGGGACCCTCTGTGCTGACGCAGGCAGAGGAAGTCACAGGCTCAGGTGTGGTCACTGCTCAGCCCAGGGGCTGGTGTGCAGGGCGGGAGGGGGGAGCTGAACCTTTTCCGGAGCTGACAGTAGTGAGAGGGGCTGGAGCAGCAGTTCCCAGTGAGTCCGGGGCTGGGCCAGCGGCTCCGCCGATGCAAAGTAACATCTGCTGAGTGACTCTGGCCTACGGCCGCGGGTACCGGGCCCCATGGTGCCGGCCGAGCTGTGGGCCAGCTGGAATTGGAGCCCTACTGGGGAAGGGCTGGGGGGAGCAGAGGGGGAGGCAGCCCGGCTGAGATGGGGCTGTGGGAGACTCTCTCCCGTCTCTCCCTGGGGATGGAGGGAAGGGCTGGAGGAAAGCAGCTGCACAGAGACCAGGGAGGGGCTGAGGACACGGCTCTCAGGAAATCCAACCTGGGAAGGCAGCTGGCAGGCAGCTGGGAGATGTGAGGGGGACAAGAGCTTAGCTGCTTCCCACAGTGCCCTGGTCTGGTTGGGGAAGAGGCTGCACTGGGGGAGCAGGGCGAGAGATGGAGAATTCCCTTTATGTCAGTTTAATTTCCGTCACTCTTTGTTGATCCCCACAAGAGTGAGCTGGCTGGAGGGGCCCTTCAGGGGAGGGGAAATCACACAGGGCTGGAGGGGCCGTGTGCAGTGGCTCTCTGCAGGTCCCACTGTCAGAGCCAGCTCCAGCTGGAAAATGGCAAATGCAGGGCCCATCTTTAGGAAAGGGAAGGAAGAGAATCCAAGGAGCTACAGACCAGTCAGACTCACCTCGGTCCCCAGAACAATCATGGAGTGGAGCCTCTAGGAATCCTTTTGAATCATCTGGAAGAGGGAAAGGGATCAGGAACAGTCACATGGATTCACCCAGGGCAAGTCCTGCCTGACCAACCCTACTGACTTCTCTGACAATTTACTATCTCTGTGGATGTGGAGAAGTCGGTGGATGTGTTGTACCTTGACTGTAACAAAGCTTTTGATACAATCTCCCACAGCATTCTTGCCAGCAAGGGAAGGCAGGATGGGTTGGTAACTGGACTGGAAGGGTATGTGTATACAGCAAAGTTATTTTAAAATAACTTTACTAACATCTACACAACCCAATTTCGAAATTAATTTGAAATAGCTGAGGGCTTATTTTGAAATCGGCAAACCTTGTTCGACGAGGAATAATGCCAATTTCGAAATTGCTATTTCGAATTAAGCACTGTGTAGATGCTTATTTCGAAATAGGGGGCCTCCAGCCCTTCCCAGGGTACCCTGCTGGCCGCCCTGGCCACAAGGTAATTTCTGACCTGATGCCCTGCCAGAACCAGTTCTGATTGGCCTTAAATGCAATTCAGCGTCCACTCAGTGTGGATGCGTTATTTTGAAATGCATTTTGTGTGTAGATGCGTTATTTCAAAATAACTATTTCGAAATTAGATATTTCTAAATAACACAGTAGTGTAGACGTACCCTAATGTAGACCTAAGCTGGCTAGATTGTCAGGCCCAATGGGTAGTGATCAATGGCTCGATGTCTGGCTGGCAGTCAGTTTCTAGCGGAGTGCCCCAAGGATCGGTTCTGGGGCTGGTTTTTTTCAACTTCTTTATTAATGCCCTGGATGAGAGGATGAATTGCACCTCAGCAAAGTTCACAGACGACACTAAGCAACGGGAGAGGTAGATACGCTGACGGCAGGGAGAGGGTCCAGAGTGACCTGGACAAATTGGAGGTTTGGGCCAAAAGCAAGCGGAGGAGGTTCAATAAGGAGAAGTGTCGAGTCCTGCACTTTGGATGGAAGAATCCCAAGCCCTGCTAGCTGGGCTGGCTAAGTAGCAGTTCAGCAGAAAGGGCCTGTGGATTACAGGGGATGAGAAGCTGGATATGAGTCAGCCGTGTGCCCCTGTGGCCACGAAGTCTAATGGCACATTAGGGTGCATTAGGAGGAGCATTTCCAACAGATTTAGGCTACGTCCACACTACAGAGTCCAGGGAATGCATCTGCTTTTCCAAAATATTTTTCAGAAGAGCGGAGGCACATTTTTGGCATCCCTGTAAACCTTGCTTTATGAGAAAGAAGGGATGTTCTGAAAAGGGGGGTTTCCACCTATATGGGGCCAAATATCAGAAAAGCCTCTTCTGAAAAAAAGAAACGGAAAAACTATGCAAATTGCGCTTCACAATTTGCGTAGCTTTTTCTGGAAGAACAGTGTAATGTAGACATAGCCCTAGAGAAGTTATAAGATTTGGCACTGGTGAGGCCACATCTGGGTTGTGTCTAAACTACATGGTTCCATCGATGGAGCCATGTAGATTAGGCTGATCGGCAATGGGAAATGAAGCTGCGATTATTTAAATGTAAATGGCTGCCCTGCTGAGCCGACAAACAGCTGATCAGCTGTTTGTCGGCTCAGCGTGCTAGTCTAAACGCTCCCGCGCCAACCTGAAAACCCTTTATCGACCTCCCGGTTATGCCTCGTAGGACGAGGTTTACGGGAGGTCGATAAAGGGCTTTCATGTCGGCAGGGGAGCGTCCAGACTGCCCCGATCTGCTGACAAACAACTGATCGGCAGAGTGGGGCAGCCATTTAAATTTAAATGAAGCCGCGATTATTTAAATCGCGGCTTCATTTCCCTTTGCCGAACAAACAAATCTACATGGCTCCATCAACGGAGCCATGTAGTTTAGACGTACCCCTGGAGTATTGCATCCAATTCTGGGCCCCCCATTACAGAAAGTATGTGGACACATTGGATAGGGTCTAGCAACCAAAATGGATAGGGGACTGGAGCACTTGACCTATGAGGAGAGGCTGAGGATTTGAGCTCATTTAGTCTTCAGAAGAGAAGAGTGAGGGGGGATTTGATAGCAGCCTCCAACTTCCTGAAGGGAGGTTTTAAAGAGGCTGGAGAAAGGCTGCTCACAGTAGTGACGGATGGCAGAACAAGGAGCAATGGTCTCAAGTTACAATGGGAAGGTCTAGGCTGAATATTTGGAAAAACAATTTCGCTAGGAGGGAGGGGAAGCGCTGGGATGGGTTCCCTAGGGCAGGGGTGGAATCTCCATCCCTACAGGTTTTTAAGTCTCGGCTTGACAAAGCCCTGGCTGGGTTGATTGAGTTGGGGTTGGTCCTGCCTTGGGCAGGGGCTGGACTCCATGACTCCTGAGGTCTCTTCCAGCCCTGGGATTCTATGAATTCCGACCCAGCCCTGGTCTGGTTTAGATTAAAATGAACCAAGTTCATTGCCAGGCCCTGGGTGAAGAGGGGCCAAGCGAGAAGGAGCCAGGCCAGAGACAAGCAGCCGAAGGTCTGGCCCTCAGTGCGGCAGGGCAGGGTTCTCATTCCAGCTGGTTTCACTGTCTGGTTACACTTGGTGCAGCCTGGCTGAGCGCGGGTCTCTGGGAACCGCCCACTGGCGTACGAGGTGCTGGGTTCCCTGCTCAGCCCAGGAAGGCGATAACTTGGGGTTCGCTGCCCGACTCTCTATGGCCCCAGAGAGCCTGTCTCTAAGGGCATTGACCCTGGCTCAAGGTGCAGGAAGGGCTGGTCACCAGCCGGGCGGCAGAACAGAAATCTCCTCCCCCAGTGACTTAACGGCCTTGTTTGCTGCACAGGCAGAGCCTCATTCTTCCCCCGCTGGTTTCCCTGTGTGATGGGGGTGGTCACAGAGGACCCCTTGGGGCTGTTCCTGGGATGCTGATGGAGCCACTGACACTCGTCTCCTTGCTCCTTGGGGCTCCCCACCCGCGTGTCTCTGGTCTCTCCCAGACAGGGTGCAGGGCTGAGGTAACCACCTCCTCGCAGGGCAATGCAGACACGGAATCACTTCAGCTGTGGGAAAAGGCAGACCTAGGGCAGAGCACCCAGAAAACCAGCCCCCTAATAAACCCCTCACTTCACGTCTCATGGCTTGACACAATGGCAGCCGGTTTCAGTCCTGCCCCTTTGCAGGGGAAGGAGGACGAGCAGCCTCACTGCGCCCCCAGGTAACACTGACTTACACGGGGCTTGGTAGCAAACACAAGTATTTTTATTAATTGCAAATGGCAGGTGAAGAGGTTGAGAGTGAAAACAATCAGAGCAAAGGAAGTTACAAATTTCAAACAAACAGGAAGCACGTGGCTAGTTCGAACACACTAAAGCTTATTGCGAACTTACCACTGTTCTTATTTCAGGCAAGTCAACAAGCCAGAGAAAACCTTTCCCTCTGACTTGGGTCCCTGGCTCCCCTTTTGGGGAGTCATGCCAGCCACAGACACAGACTTCCACAGACTTTCTTTTGGGCAGGAATCCTTTGTTCTCCACTCTCTCCCCAGCATTCCTGGAAAATTACCTGCTTAAACTGCTGTTGCACAAGCTGGCATGGGAACAGGACTTTCCAGGACCCTCCACTGCTCAAACTTCAGACACAGCACAAGGCTGTTTACAAGCCATCAGCAGCGAGTGGCCCTGTGGCTCCTTAGAGACTAACCAAAATTGATAGAACCATGAGCTTGCGTGGGCAAACCCCCGGAGCGGCCCAAGGCCGACTGTGGCAGTTGGTGCCCCAGGTGGGGCACGCAATTGGCGCCCCCACCTGTAGGGCCCTCAATGGACTGACGTCATTGGCCGGCACCCCAGGCGCCCCTGTAACGTCATCATTGGGCACCCCGGGCGGCGGCACCTTAGGCAGCGGCTGAGTCTGCCTATAGTCATGGGCCGCCCCTGCAAAATCCACTTCCTCAGGTGGACTGCAGTGGAAATCACAGACACATTCCAATTCACCTGAGGACGTGGGGTTTGCCCAGGAAAGCTCCTGGTTCAGTAGATCTTGGTTAGTCTCTAAGGTGCCGCAGGACCAGGCCTTGTTTCTGAAATTACAGACTCACACACGACCCCTCTGAGAGCTTTTTACAAGCCATTAAGTTGATCACCGGCCCTTAGGGTTGCCAGAGGAGAACCATTGCTGGCTCCCATTTGCCCATTCAAAAGGAGAGACAATCGCAAACCGCACAGCTCCAGCCTCCCACACGGGAATGATTCACGCACCAGAGTGAGAGGCAGAGATCCAGCAGGGTGTGACTGTAAAATGCAGCAGTTACAGGAGCTATTTTACCCAAAGCATCTGGGAGTGATGCCTATTTAGATCAATATGATCGTTTCAGGAGAGGGGGGAGTCTCACACCCTGTCCCATTGGTGTTTGAGCCCTGGGCAGCCCTGGTTCCCCTTAGTTCCAATACAGATGATAAAACAGACTCGCAGAGGGCAGCCGTATCTCCGCCTGTGGCACTGCCTCCTATAGTGCACAGTGATGCCATTGGCTAATGCGGTGGGCAGATCCCATGACACCTCACAAGGCAGAGGGTGCACACGGTGTTGTGTCTGTGTGTAGGGTGTGAATGCAGGGGTGCACGAGTTCACACTGAGCAAGCAGATTCTGTGCATGAGAGTAATACACCAATGAGTACATGACCGTGCTCCATTCCAGAAACAGCTGCATTTTGGTTGGCTCCAGAAGTGCTGCTGGTGCTAAAGCCCTTTCAGATCCTGTGGATGTTTCTCAGCTCTCACTCCAGAGCTTCCCACCAGCATCTCCTCCAGGCTGGAATCCACAAGGAGCAAGTGAAGCCCGGAGGGTGTCCTTGTGGGGAGAATCCCAGGCACAGAAGGAAGGGCCCCTGCATGGAACAAGCCAGGCACCTGGATCTAGGAGCAGTAGCAGGAGATGAGGAAGATGAGGCCGTTGATGAGGAAGAAGGAGCCGCCCACAGTCAGATCCCAGAGGCAGAGGAAGCTGCAAGCTGCAGAGAGGGAATCCGGAGGGGAACCAGCGGGTGAGCATCACTGCTGATGGGATGCGCATGGTGTCTATGTTTCTGTGCTTCTAGCACTCATGATGATCCCCCTTCCCAGAATCTCAGCAGCCCCAGGTGGGGACTTGAAACCCACCCTCAGCCCTTCTCACACGGACCCCATTCCACCCACACGAGTGTCTGTTCTACTCTTCTCTACCTGCCCTGTGCCCTGCCCTGTCCAAGCTCGGCCATCGGGGCCTGGGTGCTGGTTGCTCCACCAGGAAATGTGCTGGGTAAGAAGCCACAGGCTGCCTCACCTGGCACTGGGACATTCCTGGTGATGCAGGAACCCGCCTTTCCAAAGTAAGTCCTGGGACACGCCCCAGCTGCAGTGTTAATGGCACTTTCTGTCTGCACCAGCCTGCCCCTGTGAGGGGACGGAAGGTCCATTTGTCATGGGATTGTCAATGGGGGTTCAATTCCCTGCTGTAGCACAGGCCTCTGTAGAACCTGCTTTCTCCTTCCTCCTTCTGCAAATGGGAACGGGGGAGGGATCAATCCACTAAGGACACAGGGAGGGGCTGAGGGACTTGGGCCATCGAAATATTAAGGACAGAGAAAGCAGGGGGGAGGGGAATTTCACTTTCTTCTATCTCAATGTTACCCCAGCCAACCTCCCTCTCCCAGCAGAGCTCCTGGGGATGGGTCTCTTCCCATGAGAACAACAAACTCAGCTCAATGAAGGTATTAGGGGTGTCTCACCTGTCCTGGTGACATTCACAGCCTGGCTCTTGAGGGACGGGACCCACCTCCCACTCACGTTGTCCTCATACCCGCAGGTGAATTCCCCGCTGTTGTTGGGACTGGCCCATGGGATGCTGAGCACAGAGCCCTTCACAGAGCGGGAGCCGAGCTCCATGGTGCTGATCTCAGACCCTGCCTCCCTCGGCACAAACTCAACTCCGTCCTTGTAGAAATGAAACCTCCTCTCACCGGTGTCCCTGGGGCCGTGCAGGTGAGGAGCAGGGAGCCCTTCACTCACCGCTCCAGATGGGGATCCATACTCAGCACTGGTTGGGGAGGGGATCTGTGAGGAACAGCAAAGGGAGGGGTCAGCAGGGGCAGGAAGGAGAAAGTGA
>CM033433.1:3830294-3948909 GCA_019425775.1 Rafetus swinhoei | reverse complement strand
CCTGGGTTCCTGATGGAGCGGCTGTGGGTACGGGTCGGGCTCGACCTCCATGGCTGCTGTGGTGGCTGCGGCTATAGCTGTTGTTGTTGTTGCTGCTGCTGCTGCTGCTGCTGCTGCTGCTCGGAGGCACAGAGGCAGGAGTTGAGTAAGGGGCCGGTCCCCGCCTGGGGCGTTCCCCGCGGATTCCTCTCCCTGGGTGGTGGTGCTGGATTCTTAGGAGCCACCTGCTTCTTAGGCTGAGCACAGGTGGTGGCGGGGCCAGTGGACACAGCAGCAGAAGGCTGGATAGATGGTAGGGGCATGGCAGTGCCACGTGACCTCTGCTCCACCCACCGACTCAGCAGCCAGCTTCGCCTGGGGCAGGCGAACGGATCTTTCTCTGGGCTTGAGATGCGCTCCCATACGAGAGAACAGCGCTGCTGCAACCGGCAGGGGCCCCGGCTCAATAAGTTAGACAGGCGACGGCAGCAGGGCAGAGCTGGAGAAGCGGGTGGTGGGGCTGTGGAAGCACTCACCCAGGAGGGCTGCGACCTCCCCCAGGAGGCCTGCGGTGTCACCGCCCAGGAGAGCTGCAACGTCTGCTGGGTGGGCTGTGATGCTACCACTGGAGAGGGCTGTGGCACCACAAGCCGGGACAGCTGCGACATCCCCTGGGAGAGCTGTGGCGTCCCCTTGAAGGGGTGCGATGCCACCACCTGGGAGGGCTGAGGCGCTGTCACCTGGGAGAACTGCAGTGTCATCACCCAAGAGGGCTGCTGTTACGTCATCACCCATGAGAACTGCGATGTCCCCTGGGTGGGCTGTGATGCCGCCACCTGAGAGGTCTGTGGCATTGTCACCTGGGAGAACTGTGACGTCCCTTGGAAGGGCTGTGATGCCACCACCTGGTAGGGCTGCAACGTCCCCTGTACCGGAGTTTGAACACCGCTGGAAAAGAGGGGATGGGTTAAAACAGAACTCCAAGGAGAGACAAATCTGACAGAGCAAGAGATGTCAAAAGATAATCCCGGAAATGTTCACAAGAACAAACTCTACAGGCAGTTTGAGCAAGGCTGGAGCATTTCCAGCTCTGAAATATTACAGGGACTTGTAGTTTAGCTGCTAATACTCTGGCACTGACCAGTATTTTCAGCCCCCTAGGGCACATACTACTGCTCTTCTACTGCACTCCTTGGTGCATAGGGGAACTGCTCTTTACATTTTAAAAGAGTCATTTACACTCGACATCCTTTGATTGTGATTTGTCCATGTGGCTATGTCTACACTACCAGGTTATTTTGAAATATCTCCTGTTTGTGAAGAAGAATAACTCATAACTATTTTGAAACAATGGGGGTATTTTGATATGAGCTTATTTCACAACAGGCTTGGTAGTGTGGATACTCGTCTTGTTATTTTGAAATAACGCCCCAGTGTAGACATGCCTTAATATGTGAAAGAACACTGATTTTATTGTTCAGTTTTTGAAAAGATGAATGGTTCCCTCAACTATTCAGTCACCTTTCTCTTTGCCATCTCCTGGAAGCACTCCTCACTCTTCCAATAGCTGTTTATAAAACTTAGCCATTATCCTCAGTTCACCCTCTTTGATAAAACCTTGTGAACTAGTGATAGAAATGTAGCCATGTTAGTCTGGTGTAGCTGAAACAAAAACAGGACTATGTAGCACTTTAAAGACTATCACTTTAAAGACAATCAAAAATGAATACGTGTAAGGACAAATCAATTACCTCCCCCCCATCCCCCTTCTGTTCTGAAATTTGATTTGTCCTTTACATGTGTTCAATTTTTTGATTGTATCCTTTGGTATATATGGTTGTGCCAATTTTCTTCCATTATTTGATCTGAGGAAGTGGGTCTGGCCAACGAAAGCTCGTCACCTAATGAACCATCTTGTTAGTCTTTAAAGTGCTACATAGTCCTGTTCCTTGTGAACTAGTTCAAGACATTTGGAACCTACTACATTTAAACGCACATTTAAGAGAGACCTAAGAAGAGAGACAGACATTTCTTTTAAGGTCAATGCAACTGGAAATTGTGTTACTTTTTCAGCACCTCATTCACACCTCCTTCCACCCATAGCCAACAGCCTCTTTTAAGGACTCTCTCAGGATCTGCTTTCTTTTGTTCCTAAATCTTAGCCTCTACTGATTAAACATGTTAGAGGGAGCTGCCATGTGCTGTGTAGATGTAATATCAAAAAGGCTGAATGCAACAATCAAAATGAGATTTTGGAGAAGTAGATTCTTTACCCAAAGAAGGAATAACTCACATCACTACTTTCGCAGCAAAATATTATTCATTAAGCTACCTTTCCCACAATAATTCCAATATTCAAATCCAGCCAACTGAATGGATGGCTAAGAAGAGAAACCACTAAGTCCTTTTTCTTACACTTCTTGACCATGGGACAAGTTTAGAAATCTACATAAAACAATTTCCAACCATGAGTGACTGTGACTACACTTATGTTATACATGATGTTGCCAGTGCTAAGGGTAGTGAG
Source organism: Rafetus swinhoei (assembly GCA_019425775.1). Classification (NCBI taxonomy): domain Eukaryota; kingdom Metazoa; phylum Chordata; order Testudines; family Trionychidae; genus Rafetus; species Rafetus swinhoei. The sequence continues at coordinate 3,946,403 of CM033433.1, read as the reverse complement.
GAAAAGTGACTGAACAGCTAGGAGAAGAGAGCAGTCAGGGTGAGATTTAAAACTGGTTAGGATGAAGGACTACATTAGTCTGCAGGAAAGACCCATGTTAACATTCACAGTGAGCATGGATAAGATCTCCCACAGGACAGAAAGAAAAGTAATTAGAAATAAAGTTATTCAAGTAGGCCACAAAAGTAGCTGCATTCTTGTTATAATATGACAATCCACAACAGCCAGTGGTTGAATACAGGCCAATCCTCCACAGAAATAGTAAGCAAGCCTGTTTGCAAAGGGTAATCACATGACATTTTAAAATATAGCCACCATGCTGTTTTCTTAACAGAAAATGCAAACCCATCTCACAGAGATCTGAGTCAACATGCACATGAAGACATGCTTGTTTACGCTAAATCTGGAGGAGACAGAGCTACTGCTGTTGGAGAGAGGGAAACAAAGAACTTTCGGCCACCTAAAAACTAGGACCTAGGCTGTCTACTCTAGCTTCAGGATCCTCATAGTCTTGTTATGTCTTAATAGCTGAAGCTGGAAAAAATATTTCAACCACAGCTTGTCCCTAAAAATACTTTCATAGAAGGCAAGTAAAGTATATTGAGCACATTCCATATAGGCACTTCACCTACCTTAACCTCTCAGGAGCCCTGAGTCCTGAGTTTTCTCCCTATCAGTATCTCATCCACTCAACAGTGAGACTCTGGCAGGGCAGGAAGCTATGGGAAAAGGGCAACAAAAGACACAAATTCCACTGTCCCCAGTGGTAAGGAACAAAAAGCCTCAGTGGGAAAATAATAGTTCCAATTTTAGTGTTTCCCACAACTTGCATTTGGCCAGCACACGATACGTCAGGCAACATCAGCACCAAATCGATCACAGGCTCTTACCTTCTCCTCAGAGATGTGTCTCTTTTTTCAGAATTGGATTTGTAGAAAACTCCAAGAAGATTCCTCTTCATGTTCATGTTCAAGGCCTGAGAGTACTCACGGTAAGAAGAGCAGGCCTCAAGATGACTCCTGGCTGCAAAGCTATGGGAGTCTGAAATTGCCACAGCCCCACGTCCTGTCCTACCTGGCCGTTGTCATGGACTCTCTGTGAGTTCACCACCTGTCAATGGCCCTTAACCAATAAGCAGAGATGCCGAAAAGGCCTTGTGATGTCACTGTCACACCTGTCCTACCCTGGCCAGCCCTCTGTATATTTGAGCATCTCCCCCCTGCATTACCCCTACTCACTCAATGTTAGTTCTAGGAATCAAGCAGGCTGCACATAGAATCATGAGAGGCTGCTCAGTGCCACTTGTACTTTGCAGATTGTAAGGCCAGAAAAGACCAATCACCTAACCCCAGGGTGGACAATAATTTTCACCGTGGGTCACTTCAGGAGTTTTGATATGTGGTCACAGGCTGGTTTTGGGCCCCTGGAAAGTGCAGGGCCTCAGAGCTACAGAGAGAAAGAGAGTTTGGGATGTTACATTTAGATTAACTATGGAATAGTCGATGGGATTTCCATTGATTATTCAGTTAGCTGATAAGGACTTTCATGTTCTGTCTTGGATATGTACAAATCATATCAAAGAGCTCTGTTGGGGCTCTTGTACATTTCAAAGGGCTGTGTGAAGCCAGAGAACAGCAGGGAATCCCACTGGCCCCAGGCTTCCTGATGCACTTCCTCTCTGAAATTGCACAAGAGCAGCGTTTCTTAAACTGTGTTCTGCAGCACACAAGGTAGTTCAAGGTGTGGCGGAGAACAGAGTTCAAAATGGCCATTCTTAAAAGGGCAATGCCTGAACAGAGCTCAAAATGGCCACCCTTAAAAGGGCAATGCCTGCTCTCCCAACAACCTGTTGTCCTTACAACTGACTGGCCTGAAGCCTGAGGGCACTGCCCGCCATTACTGTGCCAGATACACAGTGACACCGAACCTGCTGGTGGTTAGAGAAAACTCGGGCTGCGGAATCCTCCTTTCCCGTTCGCCACAAGGGGCAGCAGATCCACAAACAGCTCAGCCTGAGAGACAGCCCCGTGTTACGGTGTTGGCCCCGCGGGCAGCCCTGGCGGTGTCGGTGCCCTGAAGCGCGCTGGGGCTCGAGTCACAGGAGGGGCTGAGGCTCCTTAGAACGCCGGGCTCCCAGGAACTTACAGCCTCGAACTTACCGCCCGTCCGGGGCAGACACCCAGGCTGGGGCAGTCTGATGCCTGCGCCCGGGACCAGGGCGAGTCAGTCAGATCCCTGGCAGGGGAAGCGCGTGTCTCTTATAAGCAGCAGGGTATGCAAATGAGGGAGTCGGCGTCCTGTTTAAATCTGCCCCTAGCTCTGCCCAAGCTGCACTCGCAGCAGGGAAAATCCGCATTTATCACGCAGTCCCCTGAGAATTTCCTCCCACACCCGGGATAATGAGAATCTGGCTCTTTCTGTGTTTCGTTGCAGCTTCTTTGGAAGGTATTTTCTTGCTCTGAATCACTGGCCCAGTTGGAGGAATAGTGAGTTAGGGCTGATTTTATACCGATATTAAGAAACTGTCTGTATTTGCAGGTGTCCGGTGCCAATTGCTGGTGGAGTCCGGAGGGGATGTGAAGAAACCCGGAGACTCTCTGCGCCTCTCCTGCAAAGCCTCCGGCTTCACCTTCAGCAGCCTCTATATGGACTGGGTCCGGCAGGCTCCTGGAAAGGGCTTGAATGGGTCGCTCATATAAACCCCAGTTTATGGATCGCATACGCGGATTCCGTGAAAGGCCGATTCACCATCTCCAGGGATAATTCCCAGAGCACGTTGTACCTGCAAATGACCGGCCTGAAGCCCGAGGGCACCGCCCGCTATTACTGTGCGGGAGAGACACAGTGACACGAAACTGGTTTCTGATCATGCAAAAACTCAGGCTGAGGAACCGCCCTTCCCCCGGCACCCGCGAGGGGGCAGCAGAGACACACGAACAGCTCCGGTCTGGGGCTGGGGCTGGGGACCCGGCAACCGGGTGACTGTAACAGAAACCTTCCGCTCGTATTAACCCCTCCGTTCCCGCCACTGACCGGCCTGCAGCCCTGGCCACCGCCCGCTGTCGCTGCGCCGGACACAGGCAGGGGAAGCCGTTGGGAGCTCAGACACAAACCTGCCCCTGCGGTCAGTAGGGAAAGTCCCGGCCGGGCAGAGCCCGGCGCTGCGGGCAGGGGAAACTCACAGAGAAAGCCACGTGCGCACAGCGAGGGGCCCTGCTCCCGCCGACTCTAGCTGCGCACCCCGCTCAGATCAACAGGCCCGGCAGCCTGGCTGAGAAGGGCTGTTTCCGGACCCTTCCCCTGTCCGTGTCCGTGTCTAATCACGTCCAGGTGCGGCCCCGCCCCCATTCTGCACCTTCTAAACACCGGGGAAATGGGGGGAGGGCACAATTCCTGCCAGCCAGAACCAGGCTCTGGGCGGCTCCCAATGCTGCTACCGGCCAGTGCGCGTTTCCTGCCTGAATCGCTCCCGCTCCCTGGCCAGGAGCTACCCTCAGATAGAACCCGCAGCCCCCTGGCTCTGTGCAGCCACCAGGCCGCTCCCTGAGAACCTTCCCCTCCCAAGTCCCAGGGACAAGGAGACTTCGGGCCGGTGACTGTTCCTCGCTCGGCTCGGGGCGGGGTTTTCTCTCCCCAGACCCACCGCACAAGCTGGAGCCTCTCACTGGGTCGCTGCGGTGACGTCACCCGTTCTGTGACGCTCCCTGACTTCTGTTCTCCCCTCATCCTTCCCGCCCCTTTGCTTGCTCAGGGGCCGGGCACGGGCAGGTCTGACCCAGTCGGGCCCAGACATGAAGACGCCCGGAGGCTCCACGTAGCTGAAGTGCCCTGATCGGGTTCCCGGCACCGGCCATTGCCCGGCGCGGGTCAGAGAGCAGCCGGGGAAGGGGCTGGCGGGGCTGGTCAGCACCACACTCGGGGACAGCTACAATCGCTGCTGTGAGAGCCCCCAGGGCCGGTCCACCATCTCCCAGAGCGGCTCCCATCGCTGCCTGCAACAGCCCGAGCCCCGAGGGCACCACCGGGTGTTACTGCCCAGGACAGACCGGGCGGGGGAACCATCTAAGTTGAGACCAAAGCCGCCCCCCGCAGGGCTGCGAAGGGGTTTCCTGGGGGCGACGCCCTGGTTCAGCAGAGACGAGAGGAGCCACAGAGTGTTCCCCTGGACCGCCCCGCACACAGTGACCCTGCTGGATCCATTGCCCCGGGAGAGCAGGAGCAGATGCCCGGGGCATTTCCCGGAGCGGGAGGAGCCGGTGCATCCGTCCTCGAGATGGGCCCGCACCCAGGGACTCCCGAGGCTTCTCCTCACGCCCTCCGCTGTCAGCCTCCCCTGCTCCCACCACAAGCAGAGCTGGAGCGGAGCGGGTAGCTTAGAAGCGGGGAGGCCGAGCCCTACCTGCGACTCCCGGGGTCAATTTCAAAGGGCCCGGCGGGTTTCTGACAGCACCTACTGCGGCAGTGGTCGCTCCCCCGCACTCCTGGGCTGCCTCTCCACTTCCAAGTGGGGAGGTCTTGCTGGATATTAAGAAAACTATTTCCTATGTGACGTAGTGGGGTACCTGGCTAGTTCCTATGCTGGCTCTGTGGTAATCCCCAATGGCTGCCATCGTACCACAGCCCAGAAGGATGAGTCATTATGCAAAGAGGGTCTCTCAACCTGTCTGACCAGCTACCCCCAGGAGAGAGACAAAGGAAGGGGGAATGCTGCGCTGGCTGGGGGCAGGGCTGGAAGAGTTAGTTAGTTTCTGTCTGGGATCATGGAGGAACCAGCCTAAGCCAGGGGCTGGGATTTAGGGGCCCAGTCTCCCCCATCTCAAGGGGGGCTGAGGCATCCTAGACCTGCCCTGTAACCAGATTACATCGGTGCTGTGCTGTGCTGTGCTGTGCTGTATCCTGGAGAAGGAATAAACTCTCCATTCTACGGGCTGGTGGAGTCTGTTCGTGCCATTACGGGGTGCAGGAGTCAGGGGACCCCAACGCGTCGTCACACTGGTGTCAGGGGTGGATTCACTGCACCCCGTGGATGGAGCATCCAGCGCGAGCGACAAGGTGCAGTAGAAGCAAGAGCCGTGGAACCAGGCGTGCTGGAAACAGAGCGAAGCGGTTCCTGAGAATCGTGCGCAGCAGCACTAGACTGGTGAGTCTGCACCGAGGGGACCAGCGGGAGATGGCCTATACCCAACTGCTGAAGGCAGAGCTGGTGAAGCTGTGCAGAGAAAGGGGCTTGCCTGTGCGGAGCGCAACCAAGGCCCAGCTGATTGCCCGGCTGGAAGAGAATGACCAGCCACAGGGCTGGGATCCTGTCCCCGTGGGGAGCAGCCAGACCCCCACTGGGAGCGTGTCAGGCTCGGAGAGGGGCGGAGCGCTGGAGGCCGCCGAAGAGACCGGACTGCCTCCCAGGGGAGCACTGCAAGCCGTAGTCCGCCCAGGGGGGGGTCCAACCCATCGGAGCTGCGGCGGCTAGAAATCCAGCTGCAGATGAAGGAATTGGAAGTCCAGGACCGTAGAGAGCAGCGGCAGCATGAGCTGGCCATGGCAGAGCGGAGAAGTGGCGGGCCCTCGGCCGCGCTGCGCGGGCGGGCCCCAAGGGCCCAGGGCGGCCAGACGCTTGGAGAAGCTCGTGGTGGCCCAATTGAAGGACATGGGCGATGTAGATGGGTTCTCAGCTCCTTTGAGAGGGCCTGTGGACTGCAACGGGTCCCCAGCTGACTGGCTGCAGGAGCTCATCCCCGCACTGAACCAGGAAGCTGCCGGGTGCTCAATCAGCTGGAGGACCTACAGCCAGGGATTACAACCGAGTCAAGGAGGCCCTGCTGCACAAGTTCGGGCTGACCCCTGAGATGTACAGGAAGAAGTTCCGGGAGGTGCAGAAGGAGCCACGCGACCTATGTGGACCTGGTGTGACGAGTGGGGGTATCTGGCTAGTTCCTATGCTGGCTCTGTGGTAACCCCACTGGCTGACTCCTAACCACGGCCCAGCGGCCCATTATGCAAAGAGGGTCTCTCAACCTGTCTGACCAGCTACCCCCAGGGAGAGAGACAAAGGAAGGTGGATTGCTGCCTGGGCTGGGGGCAGGGCTGGAAGAGAGTGAGTTTAGTTTCTGTCTGGGATCATGGAGGAACCAGCCTAAGCCAGGGCTGGGATTTAGGGGCCCAATCTCCCCATCGCAAGGGGGCTGAGGCATCCTAGACCTGCCCTGTAACCAGATTACATCGGTGCTGTGCTGTGCTGTATCCTGGAGAAGGAATAAACTCCCTCCATTCTACGGGCTGGTGGAGTCTGTTCGTGCCATTACGGGGTGCAGGAGTCAGGGGACCCCAGCGCGTCGTCACACTGGTGTCAGGGTGGGATGCACTGCACCCGTGGATGGAGCATCCAGCGGCGGCGACTAGGCGCAGTAGAAGCAAGAGCCGTGGAACCAGGCGTGCTGGAAACAGCGGTTCCTGAGAATCGTGGGCGCAGCAGCACTAGACTGGTGAGTCTGCACCGAGGACCAGCGGGAGATGGCCTATACCCAACTGCTGAAGGCAGAGCTGGTGAAGCTGTGCAGAGAGGGGGCTTGCCTGTGCGGAGCGCAGCAAGGCCCAGCTGATTGCCCGGCTGGAAGAGAATGACCAGCCACAGGGCTGGGATCCTGTCCCGTGGGGAACAGCCAGACCCCACTGGGAGCGTGTCAGGCTCGGAGAGGGGGCGGAGTGCTGGAGGCCGCCGAAGAGACCGGACTGCCTCCCAGGGGAGCACTGCAAGCCGTAGTCCACCCAGGGGGGGGTCCAACCCCTCGGAGCTGCGGCGGCTAGAAATCCAGCTGCAGATGAAGGTGGAAGTCCAGGACCGTGAGAGCAGCGGCAGCATGAGCTGGCCATGGCAGAGCGGAGAAGTGGCGGGGCCCGGCTGCGCCAGTGCGGGCGGGCCCCAAGGGCCCAGGGCGGCCAGACGCTTGGAGAAGCTCGTGGTGGCCCAATTGAAGGACATGGGCGATGTAGATGGGTTCCTCAGCTCCTTTGAGAGGGCCTGTGGACTGCAACGGTCCCCCAGCTGACTGGCTGCAGGAGCTCATCCCGCACTGAACCAGGAAGCTGCCGGGGTGCTCAATCAGCTGGAGGACCTACAGCCAGGGGATTACAACCGAGTCAAGGAGGCCCTGCTGCACAAGTTCAGGCTGACCCCGAGATGTACAGGAAGAAGTTCCGGGGGGTGCAGAAGGGGCCACGGGAGACCTATGTGGACCTGGCCTCCCGCCTGGCGCAATACTGCCGCAAGTGGGTGTCTGGAGTCGGAGCCCAGACTGCAGAGGGCTGCTCAAGCTGTTCATGATGGAGCAGTTCTATGAAGCATGCCCACCCAGACTGAGGCTGTGGCTCAGGACCGAAGACCAGAGACCCCCAGGAGGCCGGGAGACTGGCAGATGAGTTCACGGAGAGCCGGTCCGGGTGTGAACAGAGTCCCAGAGAGAAAGGGAATGGCACAGAGACCGGATCTCGGCTGAGCGACGGAGGAGTCAACTACGAGGCGAGCCCAAGGAACAGGTCGTCTGTGCCCCAGAGAACCAGCCAGGGCCTGGACAGAGACAGCCCAAAGCCTAACTTGCCATCGCTGTGGGCAAAAAGGCCACAAGAGGGCTCAGTGCACCAGGTCCCATGACCTGGGACTTTCCAGGGTTAACTGGCTGGGGCTGGAGGAAGGGCAGGCTGCCCCAGAGGCAGGGGCTGGCAGGCAAACCTCAGCTCAGAGTGGGGAAGGATGCTCAGTGCACCCCTGGGAGGTCTGACCCTCGGAGGCGGATTTCTCCGTGTACCGGGTGGGGCAGGGCGGCCCCTGCGGGCGAGTGCCTCATACCCTGGAGGTGGATGGTAGGAAGGTGACGGGTTTCTGGGACACGGGGCGGAGGTGGCGCTGGCCCGATCTGACATAGTGGCCCCAGACCGGATACTACCCACACGCAGCTGACCCTGAAGGGCATAGGCGGGTCCCGTTTAAGGTGCCTGTAGCCAGGGTGCATCTGAAATGGGGGCCAAGGAAGGTCTCAAGAAAGTGGGGTGCACCGCGCACTTGCCCACGGAGGTGCTAATGGGGAATGACCTAGAGGAGTGGCCCCAGGAATCCCAGCGGGCTCTAGTCACCGCCCGTAGCCAGAGCCAGCAAGGGGCTGGCAACCTGGATCAGGAAGGACTCCTGGCAGGGTCCCCAGGGTCCCATCACCGTGGACACGGGGTCCAGCCAAGCGGGGACCCGGACCTAGGCAAAGGTGGGGAACAGGTCGATCCCTGCCCCAGCGGCTGAATTCCAGGCTGAGGTGCAGGCAGACCCCTTCCTTGCAGAGGCTGAGGACAAGGCTGGCCTCCGTACAGCTCAGCCCCTGGGAGAGGAGGCCAGGAGAGATTCCTGTGGGGCGGGGATTCCTGTTCCGGGAATGGCTTCCCCCAGGAAGGTGAGGGCATGGGGTCCAGCGGCAGCTGGTCGTCCCCCAAAGTATCACCTCAAGCTGCTGTATTTGGCCCATAACGTCCCCTTTGCGGGCCACCGGGATCCGGAGCACCCGGCTGAGGCTGCTCCAACACTTCTACTGGCCGGGAATATTCGCAGCCGTGCAGCGTGCACGGCCGGTCCTGCGACTCCTGCCAGAGGCGGGAAGGCCCAAGACAGGAGAAAGCTGCTCAGGGGCCCCTACCCTGTATAGAGGAGCCTCTGGGCTTGCTGAGAGAGTTATGGGAGGAAGACCTCCCGGGATGGGCGTCGGGGTGGAGGCCGCCCTGGCTGTCCAGAGGAGGCTCGCTGGGCTCATGGCCCGGCCGAGAGACCCTGGCCAGAGATCAAGGCCAGCAGAAGGGTGGGTGCGACCACAGAGGACAGGCCTGTGCCAGTCGCCCTGGAGCGATGCGGCGAGTGGACAGAGGAAGCCAGTTCATGTGGGGCCTCGCGCGGCCGGCCCGAGTCAAGGAGCACCCGTGTCCCCAGGGCGGGTTCCCATGCAGAGGACCCGAACTTCCCTAGGTCACGAGTGGAGTGACCCTGCTCAGTTCGCTCTCGGAGGAGAACTGTGACGTAGTGGGGGTATCTGGCTAGTTCCTATGCTGGCTCTGTGGTAACCCCACTGGCTGACCTAACCACGGCCCAGCGGCCCATTATGCAAAGAGGGTCTCTCAACCTGTCTGACCAGCTACCCCCCAGGGAGAGAGACAAAGGAAGGTGGATTGCTGCCCGGGCTGGGGGCAGGGCTGGAAGAGTGAGTTTAGTTTCTGTCTGGGATCATGGAGGAACCAGCCTAAGCCAGGGGCTGGGATTTAGGGGCCCAATCTCCCCCATCGCAAGGGGGGCTGAGGCATCCTAGACCTGCCCTGTAACCAGATTACATCGGTGCTGTGCTGTGCTGTATCCTGGAGAAGGAATAAACTCCCTCCATTCTACGGGCTGGTGGAGTCTGTTCGTGCCATTACGGGGGTGCAGGAGTCAGGGGACCCCAACGCGTCGTCACACCTGGCCTCCCGCCTGGCGCAATACTGCCGCAAGTGGGTGTCTGGAGTCGGAGCCCAGACTGCAGAGGGGCTGCTCAAGCTGTTTATGATGGAGCAGTTCATGAAGCATGCCCACCCAGATTGAGGCTGTGGCTCAAGGACCGAAGACCAGAGGAGGCCGGGAGACTGGCAGATGAGTTCACGGAGAGCCGGTCCGGTGTGAACGGGAGTCCCGGAGAGAAAGGGAATCGCACAGAGACCGGATGTCGGCTGAGCGACGGAGGGAGTCAACCATGAGGCGAGCCCAAGGAACAGGTCGTCTGTGCCCCAGAGAACCAGCCAGGGCCTGGACAGAGACAGCCCAAAGCCTAACTTGCCATCGCTGTGGGCAAAAAGGCCACAAGAGGGCTCAGTGCACCAGGTCCCATGACCTGGGACTTTCCAGGGTTAACTGGCTGGGGCTGGAGGAAGGGCAGGCTGCCCCAGAGGCAGGGGCTGGCAGGCAAACCTCAGCTCAGAGTGGGGAAGGATGCTCAGTGCACCCCTGGGAGGTCTGACCCTCGGGAGGCGGATTTCTCCGTGTACCGGGTGGGGCGGGGCGGCCCCTGCGGAGCGAGTGCCTCATACCCTGGAGGTGGATGGTAGGAAGGTGACGGGTTTCTGGGACACGGGGGCGGAGGTGACGCTGGCCCGATCTGACATAGTGGCCCCAGACCGGATACTACCCCACACGCAGCTGACCCTAAAGGGCATAGACGGGTCCCCGTTTAAGGTGCCTGTAGCCAGGGTGCGTCTGAAATGGGGGGCCAAGGAAGGTCTCAAGAAAGTGGGGGTGCACCCGCACTTGCCCACGGAGGTGCTAATGGGGAATGACCTAGAGGAGTGGCCCCAGGAATCCCAGCGGGCTCTAGTCACCGCCCGTAGCCAGAGCCAGCGAGGGGCTGGCAACCTGGATCCAGGGAAGGACTCCTGGCAGGGTCCCCAGGGTCCCATCACCGTGGACACGGGGTCCAGCCAAACTGGGACCCCGGACCTAGGCAAAGGTGGGGAACAGGTCCCGATCCCTGCCCCAGCGGCTGAATTCCAGGCTGAGGTGCAGGCAGACCCTCCTTGCAGAGGCTGAGGGACCAGGCTGGCCTCCGTGCAGCTCAGCCCCTGGGGAGAGGAGGCCAGGAGAGATTCCTGTGGGAGCGGGGATTCCTGTTCCGGGAATGGCTTCCCCCCAGGAAGGTGAGGGCATGGGGGGTCCAGCGGCAGCTGGTCGTCCCCCAAAAGTATCGCCTCAAGCTGCTGTATTTGGCCCACGACATCCCCTTTGCGGGCCACCGGGGGATCCGGGGCACCTGGCTGAGGCTGCTCCAACACTTCTACTGGCCGGGAATATTCGCAGCCATGCAGCGGCACGGCTGGTCCTGCGACTCCTGCCAGAGGCGGGAAGGCCCAAGACGGGAGGAAAGCTGCTCAGGGGCCCCTACCCTGTATAGAGGAGCCTCTGGGCTTGCTGAGAGAGTTATGGGAGGAAGACCTCCCGGGATGGAGCGTCGGGGGTGGAGGCTGCCCTGGCTGTCCAGAGAAGGCTCGCTGGGCTCATGGCCCCGGCCCGAGAGACCCTGGCCAGAGATCAAGGCCAATGGAAGGGTGGGTGCGACCACAGCGGACAGGCCTGTGCCAGTCGCCCTGGAGCGATGCGGCGAGTGGACAGAGGGAAGCCAGTTCATGTGGGGCCTTGCCACGGCCAGCCCGAGTCAAGGGGAGCACTCATGTCCCCAGGGCGGGTTCCCATGCAGAGGACCCGAACTTCCCTAGGTCACGAGCGGAGTGACCCTGCTCAGTTCGCTCTCGGAGGGGGGAGAACTGTGACGTAGTGGGGGTACCTGGCTAGTTCCTATGCTGGCTCTGTGGTAATCCCCAATGGCTGCCATCGGTACCACAGCCCAGAAGGATGAGTCATTATGCAAAGAGGGTCTCTCAACCTGTCTGACCAGCTACCCCCCAAGGAGAGAGACAAAGGAAGGGGGAATGCTGCCCTGGCTGGGGGCAGGGCTGGAAGAGTGAGTTTAGTTTTCTGTCTGGGATCATGGAGGAACCAGCCTAAGCCAGGGGCTGGGATTTAGGGGCCCAGTCTCCCCCATCTCAAGGGGGGCTGAGGCATCCTAGACCTGCCTTGTAACCAGATTACATCGGTGCTGTGCTGTGCTGTGCTGTGCTGTATCCTGGAGAAGGAATAAACTCCCTCCATTCTACGGGCTGGTGGAGTCTGTTCGTGCCATTACGGGGGTGCAGGAGTCAGGGGACCCCAACGCGTCGTCACACCCTAGGCAGCAGGGAAGCGCTGGGATGGGTTTCCTAGGAGGGGTGGAATCTCCAGCCCTAGAGGTTTTCGGCTTGACAAAGCCTTGGCGGCGTTGATTTAGTTGGGATTGGTCTTGTCCGGGGCAGGGGGCTGGGCTCCATGACTCCTGAGGCCTCTTCCAGCCCTTGGATTCTATGATTCTGCAGTGTGTTTGTGCCAGTGCTCAGCTCCTACCTGCGCTCCTGTGTTTGCAGCCCCATGTTCTTACTAACGTCTGGGGTAGCGAGTGACAGGGCCTGGCGCCTGCGCACAGCGGGACTCTAGCTCGCTGCGTTGTACGGGCGGGGCCGGACTTGAGTTCTGCCCTTGGGCCTGAGCCAGGCCCCTTATACCAGGGCTTCTCACGGAGGTGCTCACATCCCACCAGGCCCTCTTTCACAGACTGAGAAACTGAGGAACAGGGAGGAGCTCAGGTCACCGACCATACCAGGGAGAAAGTCAGAACCAGATCCAGGTCCCCTAAGTCCCAGCCTAGTGCTCCGCCCACTAGCCAGCCGCTTCGCTTCAGTAGCATCGTCATCATCATAGGCCGGGCAAGGCTGGGGGCGGGGAGGGGGGTCAGAGATTCCAGGAGCTATTTCCGGCAGGAATAACAATGATAATAAACTGTGGCCCCCTCATTGACTCACCCACCTGCCCGGGAACCTCACACACCGATTAGGGTCCATGTGGCACCTTACTAAGGTCATTTACTAACCGACTCCAAGGGGCAGGGACTGCCCCGGAACCATCCCCGGGCAGAGCTGTTAGGCCAGGAAAGGTGGAATCTGGCTTTAAAAACTGCTCGCGACGAGCATCGTGGAGTTGTTCCCGTGGCTAATCGCTCTCCCTGTTACATCTCCGCGCTCGGTCTCCAGGCTGAAAGTTTCTGGCTCCAGCTTCCGGCCCGTTAGTCCTGTCACACCTGGTCTGTGGGATTGGAGAAACCAGATTCAATATCTGCTCTCCAGGGAGCAGTGAGTCCCGTGTGAATGGCAAGTGATGTCACATCCCTTTGGATTACTGGGAGGTTTGGGGAAGACATTGGATGGCGCAGGGAAGGACTTTCAGTCTCTTATAAGGACGGACCGTGCTATGCAAATAGGGGTGACAGCTTCCTTTTTAAATCTGTCCGTCTCTTTGCCCAGGCGGCACCTGGAGGGACAATCCTCAGCCCGCTCCGTCCGGGCAGTGACCGGCCAGTCCCCGGAGAACTTTCCCCGCCAGCACCAGGGAAAATGAGACCTTGGCTTCATGTAGTTTTCACTGTGGCAGCTCTGGGAGGTATTTTCTCCCCTCTCACGCACTGGTGGGGCCTGGGAACAGTCTGTGATTGCTACAGATCTCAGTGTGATTTATGTTTATTTTCCTAGGTGCCCGGTCCCAGGTGCTGGTGGAGTCCGGGGGGGGGATGTGAAGAAGCCCGGAGACTCTCTGCGCCTCTCCTGAAAAGCCTCCGGCTTCACCTTCAGCAGCTACGACATGGACTGGGTCCGGCAGGCTCCCGGGAAGAGGCTGGAGTGGGTGGGGGGTATTAGCGCGGATGGGAGCACCACGCGCTAAGCAGACTCCGTTAAAAGGCGATTCACCGTCTCCAGGGACAATCCCGAGCAACTTGCTCTACCTGCAACTGACCGGCCTGAAGCCCGAGGACACCGCCCGCTATTACTGCACCGGGCACACAGCGAGCAGAAAGCTGCTGAGCCCAGAGCACAAACCGAGCTGCAGCGAGAGCTGCTCGCCAGCGCCCGGCAGCAGCAGCGACTCGCAGTTCCAGGCTGTCCTGTCCGGTCAGCGCAGGATCAGTGTGAAAGGGCAGGTCGGTGCCAGAGCAGCGGGTGAATATTTCGGGAACTCTCTGTGTTCTAGGGACACGAGACAAATATTCCCGCAGGTCTCCCGCAGCCAGTGACACTGCTGAGAGCAGAGTGCAACGTGCAGCCAGAGACTGAGAACTGGGCTGAAATGTAAAACGGTGTCCTGACCAGAGCCGGGTGTCGGCAAATTCTTCGAGACTTCACTGAATCGAGGCCTGCCCTGAGCCATTGTACGAGGTGCCCCTGAAATCCTTTGCGTCCCTGAAAGTCGCCCCCTGATCTGCGAGCTCCCCGGAACGATGCGGAATATCCCAGCCCCGGGCTGCCCCGGGTCACATCTTCTCTACAACAGCTCGCCCGCCCCGAGCTGTTTCTGAGCGCTGAGTCTGAGAGCGCTGCGCAGCCCCTGAGAAACAGCCTGTCCCCAGCCGGTCGGAGCGTCTGGCTGGGATGTTCAAAGCAACGCAGAGCTCGGAGGCTTCCAGCTCCCGCGGGGCGTGAGTGTGTCCATCCCTGAAACTCCTTTTCCAGCTCCGCCCTGTGTCCGAATGGGGAAACCCAAAGGCAGGGCCCAGCTGCTAAGGTCTGTGTGTTTTCTATATAAGGTGTTTGGTTTTCTATATTGCTCAGCGTCTCCATTAAATAGTTGATGTTTGTATCTGTATAGCTGCCTGTACGTACTCGGTATTGAAAATAATAATGAGGAGAAGGATTTAACAGTTCCATGAAACGGATTATTTCCTCCTCCCCGCCATACAATTAGCCCCACTCAGCACCGGAAGGAGTTTCATTTACAGTCACACAGGCCTGCACACACCTACCGGGATACAATTCCTGCCTGGAGATTCTGTCCGGGCACCGACTGCCCATGTTCACTCTGTGACTCGGCAGAACCCAGCGCACTCGGATGCCTGGGCTCAGAAGTTCAGGGCAGGCTAGCGGGTACCCTAGGGTTAAATTAATAATTCTGTCCTGTAGAGTCCAGCCGTGTCGGGAAGAGTTTAAACACAGGTGTCAGGACTGGGGGCCTGGCTCAAAGCTGAGACTTTGTTCTTTCATTTCCCTCATTCCAGAAATACCGTGTGAGGCTCCAGAAAATGAATCTACTCTTGAACATCGGACTGGCCAAAGCGGGCCAGAGCTCTGCTCCATCTGGGCCAGTAGCCTGTTTCCAAGCAGGAGCTTGATTTGTTAAGGGTGTCTGTGCACCTGGTCAGTTCGATGCAGCCGGTCGAGGCCGGGGAGGAAAGGGTTTCCGGCCAAACCTCCCAGCGCGGCGTGAAATCTGCCCTGGCCAGTGGCGGTCCCGGCCCAATGGCTCCCTGGGACGCGGCCCTCCCGCACACTGAGCCAGAGACAGGGCTGCGTGCCCTTCTGCACGTGGCCGGGGCTCCAGAGATCACCACCATCACCTGAGAGTCAACAGGTCCCCGGTCCCAGTGTAAGAAAACACAGTCACTGCAGGGAGCTGCTCTCTCCCCCAAGTCCGAAAGTGTCAGGAGGGTCCGAGCGCCTTGTGCCCGGCGCTGCAAACACCCTGGACGGGGTAGTCTGACTCTTGAAACCGGAGCCCTGGGGCGAGTCGCTCAGATCCCTGGCAGGAGCAGCGCAGGGCTCTTGTAAGGCGGGGTATGCAAATGAGGGAGTCAGTGTCCTGCTTAAATCTGTCCCTCCCTCTGCCCAGGCTGCACCCGCAGGAGAATCTGCAGCTCCCTGGGTCTGAGCAGAGACCAGCCAGTCCCCGGAGAATTTTCCCTCCAGCACAGAGACGATGAGACTTTGGATCCTAGTAATGCTGGCTGTAGCGGCTTTGGGAGGTATTTTCTTCTTCTGAATAACCGGCAGAGTTAAAACAAATCTTGCTCTTTTCTACTGGTATTTATAACCGGTCTGTGTTCCCAGGTGCCCGGTCCCAGGTGCAGCTGGTGGAGTCCGGAGGGGATGCGAAGAAACCCGGAGACTCTCTGCGCCTCTCCTGCAAAGCCTCCGGCTTCACTTTCTCTGACTATACCATGGAGTGGGTCCGGGCGGCTCCCGGGAAGGGGTTTCAGTGGGTCGGTGGTATAAACAGCAAATTAGATACCGCATACCAGGATTCCGTGAAAGGCCGTTTCACTATCTCTAGGGACAATTCCCAGAGCGCGCTGTATCTGCAAATGACCGGCCTGAAGCCCGAGGACAGCGCCCGCTATTACTGTGCTAGAAACACACAGTGACAGGGAACCGGTCTGCGACCGTGCAAAAACCCAGGCTGCGGAACCGCCCTTCCCCCGGCAGCCGCGAGGGGGCAGCATAAGGCCACGTCCCTCCCCCATCGCAGTGACAATGAGACTTCGGGCCCGGTGACTCCCTGGAGGCGGCTCGGGGAAGGATTATCTCTCCGCAAACCCACCGCCCAAGCAGGAGCTTCTCGCGGGGTCGCTGCGGTGACGTCACACGTTTTGTGCTCCTCCTTGACGTCAGTCCCCATCCCCCCGTTTACTCCGCCCCTTGGCTTGCTCAGGGGCCGGGCACGGGCTGGTCTGACCCAGTCGGTCCACATATGAAGACGCCCGGTGTCGGTGGCTCCACGCAAATGAAGTGCCCTGAGATGGTTCGCGGAACCGGATATTATCTGGCCCGGATCCGTAGCAGGCGGGAAGAGGCTGGTGGGGCTGGTCAGCACCACACTCGGGGACAGCTACAATCGCTGTTGTGAGAGCAGCCAAGGCCGATCCGCCGCTTCCAAGGGCAGCTCCCATCGCTGCTTGCAACAGTCCGAGCCGCCAGGCATTAGAATTTCTCTTGTACGCAGGCCCAAAGGCCCAAATTCAAAGTGGGCTGCACCCTACCACCCATCCAGACCTCCCATCCTCACCCTCTCCTACACCCCCACCTCCTGCCCAGATCCTCCACCCCCATCCCTATCTCACTCACTGGTAGCCCTGTCCTAGACACAGAATCCTGTATTTTTGTCCCCACCCCAGAGCCAAAGGGGGAGGGTCCACAAAATCTACCAGAACCAAGAACCACAGAAAAAGCAAGGAGGGCTGCATCTGACGAAGGGGGTCTTTGCCCACGAAAACTTATGCTCCAATATACCTGTTCCTCTATAAGGTACCACTGGACTCCTCCTCGCTTTTGCAGATCCAGACTAACAGGGCTACCCTCTGATACTTAAGCCCAGAAAAGTAATTCTGGCCTACTTTTATAAAGCATTGGCGAAAGCAGTTTTTAAGGGAATTGACGCTAAGAATCTATTCACCTCCTTAATCCCGCCCTGGCTTTCAGACCGGTGCGGGAAAGATTCATGGAACCAAACACTGGCATCATGTGTGACGTAGTGTTGGGACCTTGCTGGGGCTGTGGGCGACCTCTGCTGTCTGTAGCACGACCCAGCAGGGCAGGGGGTGAGTCATTATGCAAAGGGGCTCCAAACCTGTCTGACCACCTACCCCCCAAGGAGAGAAACAAAGGAAGGTGGAATGCCGCTCCTGGCTGGGGGCAGGGCTGGAAGAGAGTTAGTTAGTTTCGGTCTGGGATCATGGAGGAAGGAGCCTAGGCAACGGGGCTGGGATTTAGGGTCCCAGTCTCCCCCATCTCAAGGGGGGCTGAGGCATCCTAGGCCTGCCCTGTAACCAGGTGACATCTGTGCTGTGCTGTATCCTGGAAAAGCAATAAACTCCTTCTATTCTACTGGCGGGAGGAGTCTGTCCATGCCATTACGGGGGAGCAGGAGACGGGAAAACCCCAACGTGCCGTCACATCATGTGACTGTTCCATGTGCTTCCGTCATAGGGTGTGTGACAGGCAGACAGACACACAGACCCCCTTCCTCTGCAATTTCCAAGCAGAGTAAGACAAAGGGGGAGGAGATAGAGGAACCAGCAGCGGGACATTCTGTGTCCAGCAGGGCTCTGGAACCCCCCTGCCAGGAGGCAGAACAGCGCGATGCTGCATCACACCGGGCCTGGGTCCCCCTGTTCTACTGGCCCCACCCCGGCCCATTTCTTTTCACCTCACCACAAAAAAATGGTGGTGCAGCCATCTTGGTCTTGTTAACAAGAGAGCAAGAGTCAGGCTAAGTCTGTGGCCTGACAATGGGAGATCTGTAATTAGAGGCTGCCTTCACCTCTCGCCTCCATATGGAGATAAGGATAGAATGCTGACTCTGGCAGGGACCTTGAGATAAAGAGCATCCGGGTGGGGGCTTCCCCCCGTCCAAACCAGTTTTTCCCTTGCTGCAGCTGGTAATAAAACTGCCTCTGGCTACTTGTTGCTTAAAACTCAGAGTGAGAACAATGTTTTCTTCCACAATGGGTTCCCTGTCAGCCTTTGCGGCTACCCTGGGGTGTGATTCGTGGCTTTGAATGGGGGGGGGGTGCAACTGGTTGTGCGCAACAGGGATCCACGAAGCCCCCACCTGCCCTTCCGGCGGTGCAGTCTGAGGAGCGATCCTAGAATGAAATGTCTGGGACCTGACCCAGCGGTATTGGCTGCCCAGCTGTTCTCAGACTCTCCTGGACAGGCTGGCGCAGCCTTTCACCCTGCAGGCGGCTCCCAGGCCTTCGGCCCTTATTGCTTCTCCACAGCTGCTGTGTCCCGGGACTCCTCTCTCCCTTCCCTTGGCTTCCTCAGCTCCCGGCCCCGCAGCGCTTCCCGACAGCCGGAGACTGCACTTTCAGGCCCGGTTCTGTGAATCTGAGCCTCCTGGCTGCTACCTAATGCCCCCTCCCCAAGAGAAAGGGAATTTCCTTCAGGCAGTGGCCCCACAGGCTGGGAATGGGGGTGTCGCTCCGGGCAAAGCCTGGATTCATTGGGCTCCTAGTGCACAAGAGCGTTAAAAGCCACCTGCCTGGGCACCTCGGTTCCCGGGTTAACAGCCTGATGCTCTGCCAGCTGCGCTGGTGGGTAACCTCAGAAAAGGTTCCAGGCTACTGGTAGGAGAGCGACATACTTCGCGCGCGCAGCAACGGGGCAGAGCCACAAGGGGGCAGCAAAGTGTCACGTGGGAGCACGAGGCGTTTCTTCCCACAGACTGACCCTGGGCACAGGCTCCGGGAATTCCCGCCCCAGCGCCCAGGGCTGGATTGTCACAGGGAGGGTCCGACCGCTCCGCCCCCTTCCCCGTCAGCACAAGGGCAGCGCCCAGGGCCCCGCGGAGGGTTTGGCAGCCACAGCGCTCGGGCCCATTTCACCCGGGCGGGGGGAGCCCTTGGTTCTGGTCTTCCAATTTCCTTCATTTCGCCTGTTACATTTTGAGTTCATAATATGAAGAGTCCCCAGTTAACTCCGAGCTCAGACCCATGTCCACGTGCTTCAGTGTCTGCCGGATCGGGACCCGAATTTCATTCGTGTGTTTAGTACCAGCCAGGACCGCGCCCGGCTCTGTTCTCTCGGCATCTATTTGTAGAGGCGGGTGACGCTGAGGTTTAGTCAAATGACGTAGCGGTGCCCACATGCAAATGAAGAAGGAAAGTGACTGATAAAGGCGAACAAGCGGCCCTCCCTGAATAGCTGCCGGCAGAGAAAGGGTCGCTAGTTCCCAGGCACGGAACTGAGGCTGAAAATGCTCTGTCTGAGCCTCTTTTCCTTGTTGGCAGCTCTCTCGGGTAGGTGCATGAACGCACCGGCTTCTGCTCAGCACAGCTGGGCCAGGGAGGAAGTTGGTTGTAAGCTAGGCCACAGGGGTGCGGGTCAGGATTGTAAATTCTCTAGCCTTGAATAAAACACATAAATTGAGATTTTGAAACTGTCAAAAAGATTTTAATACCCACGTTAATCATTTGTAATGGGAACTGGGTGTCCAAAAACTCACAGAGCGCACTAAAAAACCTTCCTGCCTCAGTTTCCCCCTTTCAAAATGGGGATAACAGCACAGAGAGGGTGGTGCAGGTAAATTCCTTTTGACACACAAGCTGATCAGCTTCTGCAGTGAGGAGGAACAGAGGGTCTTGGGTAAACCTGGGAAGGTGGGGACAGACGGAATTAACTGTGTTTTTATGATTAACAGGTGCCAGCTCCCAGATTCATCTGACCCAGTCTGGGGCAGAAATCAAGAAGCCTGGAGAGTCCGTGAAGCTGACATGTAAAACCTCTGGCTACACATTTACCGACAATTGCATCCACTGGTTCCGGCAGGCTCCCGGGAAAAGCCTGGAGTGGATGGGATACATCTGTCCTAGCAGCGGTAGCACTAGCTACGCCTTGGCCTTCCAGGGCGAGTCACCATGACCAGGGACAACTCCATAAGCACGGTCTGGGTGCAGCTGGGCAGCCTGCGAGCCGATGACACCGCCACGTATTACTGTGCTCGGGACACAGCGACACAAACCGCATCTACAGCCCTTCACAAACTCCAGTGAGAGAACCCAGGGTTCCTGCTAATTCCTCACTCACCGGGGCCAGTGGTTTCCCGTGTGAACCCGGGAAATTACCCCCTCCCCAGTGACTTAGAATCAGAGACAGCTGAAGGGGTTTGGAGCCCTAAGGGCCTATATTACTTTTCAGATTACGACACAGTCGGCTCCAGCTGGAGGGGACCGGAGCCACCGCAGCGCAGCCACCGGAGAAGCTGGATGTGGCAGGAGCGAGCGGCAGGAAATGTGGGTCTGCCCCAGGGCCGGTCCCGCTACCAGGGCAGACAATCACTGTCTGAAGGTGTGATGACGCGTTGGGGTTCCCCCGTCTCCTGCACCCCTGTAATGGCACGAACAGACTCCACCAGCCAGTAGAATAGAGGAGTTTATTGCTTCTCCAGGATACAGCACAGCATCTGACATCTGGTTACAGGAACTGCAGCTAAGAGGCCTCAGTGCCCCTTTGAGATGGGGTGGCTGGGCCCTACAATCCCAGCCCACTCCCCAGCTCCTTCCCTAGGCTGTCTCCTCCATGCTCCCAGACAGAAACTAACTAACTCTCTTCCAGCCCTGCCCCAGCCAGCGGCATTCCACCTTCCTTTGTTTCTCTCCTGGGGGTAGGTGGTCAGACAGGTTTGAAGACCCCTTTGCATAATGACTCATCCCTGCCCTGCTGGGCTGTGGTGCAGACAGCAGGCAGGGGAGGTCACTCACATCCCACGACCCAGCATAGCAACCAGCAAGGTACACCCCACTACGTCACAGAAGGCAGCAGAAACCAACCCACCAACTCACGGCCCCAGAGCGCGGTAACAGCAGCCTCAAACCTGCACCCTGTAGGCCCGGAAATCCCCCGATGCCTGGCTGCCATATGTACTGGGCCAGAGAGAGCAAGAGAGCGACTCACCCCATAGCCCGGAGCCAAGGACACTCTCTGGGGCTGGGAGGGACTCAAATCCCTGTTCTAATGGGTCCATCTGCGCAGTCCCGCTGTGTGGCAGCTCTGGGTGAGAAGGGCCCTGCCCCCTGCCCGTTTCCTGCTGGCACTGGCTGGGAGCTGGGGAGACTGGTCTGTAGGGGCCGATGTGTGGGGGTTACAAGGGGGACATGGCCCCAGTACCCTGGCTGGCAGGATGGGCAAGGGGGCAGGGCCCGAGTACCTGAGCGGCCCGGTACTTAAAGGATGGGCCTGGCACCCACAGCTCCTCCCCCCTCCCGCCACCACTCACTGGCCGCCACGGGAGCAGCAGAGCAACACGCTGTGACGTAGCATGGGGTACCTTGCTGGTTGCTATGCTGGGCAGTGGTTTGTGAGTGACCTCCACTGGCTGCTGGCTGTGGCATGGCCCAGCGGGACAGGGGATGAGTCACTAGGCAAGGGTCTCTCAACCTGTCCGACCAGCTACCCCCCAAGGAGAGAAACAAAGGAAGGTGGAATGCCGCCCCTGGCTGTGGGGCAGGTCTGGAAGAGTTTTAGTTTCCATCTGGGAAGCAGGGGAGAAGGAGCTAGGGAAGGGGCTGGGATTGTAGGGCCCAGCCACCTCCCATCTCAAGGGGGGGCACTGAGGCCTCCTAGCCCCAGTTCCTGTAACCAGATTACAACTGTGCTGTGCTGTACCCTGTAGAAGCAATAAACACCTCTATTCTACTGGCTGGTGGAGTCTGTTCGTGCCACTACAGGGGTGCAGGAGATGGGAAAACCGCAACGCGCCGGCACACACGCGCCCGGGTCCATCTGCTCCCCTGGTGGCTCGTTCCGGGCAGGGGACAGGACCACACCGGCGGGAAACCTGCGGCCACGTGGCTTCGCCGGTGATAGTGAGCTCCAGGGCGTGTGGCCAGGTGCACCCTCTCCTGCTGTGCCCCTTTGTCCCCTCCTGCTGCTTTCCCTTAACCCCTCGCCCTTCGGGCAGCACTTGAGAGAGGGTCCTGGGCTCTGTCTATCGGGCGCTGAGCCGCTGAAGAGCCGGGTCTGGCTGGCAGGGGAGAGTGTGGACCAAGGGCAGTCAGGGGCGTGGCGCATCCGGAGGGGCGGAGCCTCGTGAGCAGGTATGCAAATGTATGTGCAAGTGAAGCATTGTGGGAGTAGGAGCAGGCTGCCGAGCGGGGCCCTAATTTGCAAGCGGGGCTCTGGGTGGGGTCTGGGGACAGGGGCGGGGCAGCTTGCAGCAGCGAGAAGCGGTGCCGGCGGAGTTGTTCGGAGGTGGAAGTGGGAGCCACCGTGATGTGAGAGTTCGGGGCGCTTGAGGGCTGGCGGGGGCTCTAGGACAAGAGTTTATACTTACCTGGCAGGGGAAATACCATGCTCATGAAAGTGGTTTTCCCAGGGTGAGGTCTATCCCTTGCACTACGGGTACGCTGACCCTTGCGATTTCTTCGAATAGGAGAAACTCGACTGCACAATTTGTGGTAGTGGGGGACTGCGTGCGCGCTTTCCCCTGGTTTTGTTGTTGAAAGAAAGATTATCTTGGTCTGGTAACAAAAAATTAAGTCGAGATGAGCGACCCTGATCTATTCTGCATCCTCAAGACATAACCCTGGCAGGATCAGTTTATTTCCCCGCTGGGTTGGGCTTGTTGGTCGTTTCTGTTCTTTTGTTTCTCACTTGTGGATAGGAGAATGGTCTGATCAAAACCGCGTGGTGCTCCTATCCTCTGGGAAGTTCTGGTCCAAGCTGCAAGCTCCCCACCCCCACTCACTTTTGGGCCCAGCTTGGATGTTGGCCACCCCCGAGTAACGCAAACATTTAAGAAAACGAAGGTCGAAAGAAACTGCCCGGGGGCGCTGTCAGGGCGGGGAGTGATCTAACAAAGCGGCCTTCTCCAGGGCCTGTCTGTCCCCTTATTGGGTGCTCCGGTCTCCGAACTCAGCCGTGGGTTCAAATCCCGCTGGCACCGCCTTTGCTTCCTGTGCGGTGAAGTAACCGCATTTCAATGCCTCCCCTGTCATTGCAAGAACACGCGCTTAGGAATCTGCCGATTTGGGGCACCTGGACAGGTACGTTCTGGTTCGTTTCCCAGGAGAAATTTGGCCTTCTCTGGGGTTTGGTAGGTTCGGGGGGAGGGAGAAGCGCAGCAAACACTGATCGTCTGTCCTATCTCCATGCGACACTCACCTCCCAACACAGAACCAAGCAAACCAGACCCTGCAATTCCAGCCTGCTCCTTAGAGCCTGAGACCTACAGACACTTCCCCCTCCCTCCCCTGGCCCGTCCATATATGCGAACTAGGTCGCCCAAGTTAAATGGGGTGCCAAATTCAAGCGCAATATCATTGAGGGGATTGGAGGTGGGAGCGCCCATTGCATGGTTCGCCTAGGGCGCCAGTTGCTGGCAGCTAGTCTAGAGCCACCACTGCCCCGCCTGCAGCCCCCCGCCCATTTCTTACCCGGCATTGCCATGACCAGCGGCTCCTACTCTGGGATCCTGCTGCCCCGCTCCCGCCTCCCCGACCTCGCTCTCTGGGGCTGCTCTGCTGCCGGCCAGTGAGACCCAGACCGAGAGTGAGTCTCGCTCTAGCTCGGTTCTTAGCTGCGGATGTTACTTGCACTGTCTGTGCTGGCAGGTGGCCGGGGTGACGCAGCGCTGGAGATGGGCTTAAAATAAACCAGGAGAGTCCTTCTCGCTGGAGTCACTGCCAGCAGCTGGGCCAGGCCCGTTCCCATCCCGGGCCGGGGCTGGGGCCGCTCTGTGAATTCAGACCATGTGGGGAAAGGTGCCTGCCCCATCCTGAGCGGGGTTTGCCTGGGGCGCTGTTCTATAGAACCAGAATCTCCCCCGAGCTCCGGCAGGGGCCGCTAAACCTGCTTCCTGTGTTGCCCGGACAGGATCGGCTCTGCGCTGCGACCCTGGCAGATGGCAGCGGGGACAGACCCGGACAAGGGGATAGACAAAGAACAGGGGCGGGGGCAGGGGGAGGTTTTCTCTGATTTGGCACAAATCCGGAGTCACGTTCACAATCTAGATCGGCCCCCAAAGGAATATTTTGTCTGACAAAAGACAAGACACCCCCCAAACGCAATAACGCGAAAGCGTCGCCCATGGCCACAAAGGGGCAGCAAAATGCCACGTGTGAGCCTGGGGAGAAATATTCCCGAACCAGCGACCCGTCAACACTGGGGATCGTTTCCTCTCCTGGCATCTCTGGGGAGTCTTTGGGAATCACCGCTCAGACAACCCCCTATGGCCGGAGCTGCCTCACTCCCAGGGCCGGCTCTAGGTTTTTGCCACCACAAGCAAACACATTTTTGGCCGCCCCCTTTTTTGACAGAGGCACGAGTGAAGTGGGACTGGGGGCTTTCCTGGTGCTTAGAGCCGGCCCTGCATTAAGGGCAGGCGGAACAAGGACACCCGGCTCTGTGGCAGGGGAGCGGATCGCCGGGTGGGATCCTCTGGGCACGTGTCACCGACCCTTTCCCCGCCATTGCCCTGGTGGCACCTTGTTCCCTGCCCCCGGGACCCGAGTAGCCTCCCACGGGCTGAAACGCTTCGCTCTGTCTAAGGCCTCCGGGCTCCACACAGGCCTGGGTGCGAGTCTGTGTCCCGCGGCGCACTGGGCTCAGCCCGGGATCTCACGGTCCGGTCTTGCACCGTGTGGCCAAAGCTTAGAACTGACAAGCAGCGCTTAGAGGAGCTGGGAGGCCCCTGCCCACGCGAGGCTGTCGGGATGAGCTGCTGTCTGGGCCGAGCTCACGGCACCGGAGTGTGAAGGTGCAAGCGGAAAACCCAGCCGGGCCCGGTGGTGGGTACTTGTGATCCCAGCGCCCGGGTAGGCTGAGGCCGGCGGATCGCTTCAGCTCAGGAGTCCGGGACTGCAGGAGGCTGCGCTGACGGGGTGTGACGTAGTGTTGGGACCTTGCTGGGGCTGGGGGCCACCTCTGCTGTCTGTAGCAGGACCCAGCAGGGCAGGGGGTGAGTCATTATGCAAAGGGGACTTCAAACCTGTCTGACCACCTAGCCC
This sequence comes from Rafetus swinhoei, assembly GCA_019425775.1. Lineage (NCBI taxonomy): Eukaryota > Metazoa > Chordata > Testudines > Trionychidae > Rafetus > Rafetus swinhoei. The sequence goes on along the minus strand of CM033433.1, from coordinate 3,921,501 downwards.
CAGGGAGAGAAACAAAGGAAGGTGGAATGCTGCCCCTGGCTGGGGGCAGGGCTGGAAGAGAGTGGGTTAGTTCCTGTCTGGGATCATGGAGGAAGGAGCCTAGGGAAGGAGCTGGGGAGTGGGCTGGGCTTGTAGGGCCCAGCCACCCCCCCATCTCAAAGGGGGGCACTGAGGCCTCTTAGCTGCAGTTCCTGTAACCAGATGACAGATGCTGTGCTGTATCCTGGAGAAGCAATAAACTCCCTCTATTCTACTGGCTGGTGGAGTCTGTCCGTGCCATTACGGGGGTGCAGGAGACGGGGGAACCCCAACGCGTCGTCACACGGGGGTCCGCGCTAAGGGCGGCATTGACGGGGAGAAGGGTCCCTTGGGAGCCAAAGGTCCCCAGGTCGGGAAGAGGAGCAGGTCAAAGCTCCCGTGTCGCTCAGCAGTGGGATGGCGCCTGTGAACAGCCCCGCAGCGCAGGCTGGGCGAGACACGGAGACCGGCTTCTTTTTATGCCGCCCCCACGGGCGGCGCTGAGGTTTAGTCAAGTGAGGTAGCGGTGCCCACATGCAAATGAAGAAGGAAAGTGACTGATAAAGGGGAGCAAGCGGCCCTCCTGAACAGCTGCCGGCAGAGAAAGGGTCGCTGCTCTCCCGCCACTGGTCTGAGGCTGAAAATGCTCCGTCTGGGCGTCTTTTCCTTGTTGGCAGCTCTCTCGGGTAGGTGGATGGACATCCCGGCAGCTACTCAGCACAGCTGGGCTAGGGGCGAGAAGTTGGTTCTAGAACTAAGACAAAGCGGGTGGGATTTAGGGATCTCTGACATCGGACACATTACACAGGTTCGGTTTTTGAAGCCGCGAAGAGAATTTTTAATAGCCAAATGCATTATTTTTATTTGGAACTGCGTTTCTCAAAACTCAGAGCCAGATCAATCTGGGAAGGGGGAGGGGGGAGAAGAACCGAATTAACTGTGTTTGTATGATTGACAGGTGTCAGCTCCCAAGTCCAGCTGACTCAATCTGGGGCAGAAATCAAGAAGCCCGGAGAGTCTGTGAAGCTGACATGTAAAAGCTCCGGCTACACCTTCACCAGCTATAATATTGATTGGGTCCGGCAAGCTCCCGGACACAGACCGGAGTGGATAGGATACATCAGTCCAAGTAGTGGTGGCACTGGCTACGCCCAGGCTTTTCAGGGCGATTCACCATCACCAGGGACAACTCCATAAGCACGGCCTGGCTGCAGCTGGGCAGCCTGCGAGCCGATGACACCGCCACGTATTACTGTGCGCGATACACAGAGACGCAAGCCTCAGCTACAGCCCTTCAAAAACCTCCAGTGAGAGAATCCAGGGCTCCTGCTAATTCTTCACTCACCCTGGCCAATGGTTGCCCGTGTGAACCCGGGTCATTACAGCCCAGTGACTTAAGATCGGAGACAGCTAAAGGGGTTAGAGCCCTAAGTCCCTGAATCACTTTCCAGGCTAAGACTGTTCCTGGGACAGAATCGGCTCCAGCTGGAGGGGACCGGAGCCATCGCAGCCGCTGAAGAAGCTGGTTGTGGCTGGAGCAAGCGGCAGGAAATGAGGGTCTGTCTCAGAGCGGCCCTGCCCCCCAGGGCCCTGCTCCCTGCGCTCCCGGTCCCGAGCGCTAGGAACTTTGGAGTGAGTAAGAGCGACACGCAGGGAGGCGCCCGGTGCTACTGGGGGACCCGCGGGGTGAGACCGCGCCTGGCATCGACTAGACTAGACTAGAAGCGAATCTAGCGGGGAACCCCTGAGGGGAACGAAACGCGCCAGAAACTTCCTTACACTCAGGATTGCCTGGCCAGGGCAGAGGAAATGACGCAGATTGTCACGTGGCCCTGCTGAGGTGCCAGCCCTTCTGCCCCCCCAGCAGTCAGTGTCTGAGCGTCCCGGGGTCCGTGGCTGGGGACCAGGAGTTGCTGTGACCGGGGATGTGACACTGGGGCCCGCCCTGCCCAGCCGAGCAGGGGACGCAGCCCAGGGCACCTGCTCTCTGGCCCCGCCCTGAAGCGCTCCCAGGCTGCACAGACGGGGGGAGGGAGGATCAGGAAGGCGGAAGCGGCTTCCCAAGGTCAGGACAGACCCACCCACGGCAGCTCCACTCTGAGTCTTCTCTCCGTGCCCAGCCCTCCCCCTTCCACCTGAGGCATTTTTCGGTCTGTGGTGCTGAACACAAACGTCTGTCTGGGCGGGTCTAGATCACCCCGCGTCCTCTCCAGGTCCCTTCCAGTCCCGCCATTAGAAGACAAGAAATTGGGGTCCAGACTCGCTAAAGCGGAGATTATCCAACCGGACTAGGGATTTGGGAGCCCCTAGTTGGATTTACCCAAGAGCAACACGGACGCGGTGGATGATTTAGAAACGTGTAACTTCTGCTCTCTCCTCGGCAAATCGCCAGAGCAACGAACAGCTCAGCTGAGCGCGTGGTCTGTCCGGGGTGCCCAGAGGACACCTGTACCCCCTTATGCTGAATGCTCACCCCCTGCCGCCTCCTCTACTCACTCGGGGAAACCCGCCTGCAAATCCCTGACCGGGGCTTCCTGGTTAAATAGCAGCCCCTGGTTCTAAGAGCTTCGGGCTCTCCCCCCGACACAGACCCACCCGGCCCTGCCCGCTGGAGCGTTTCCCTTCCTGTTCTCCGGCCCCTCCCGTGAGTTTCTATGTGCTAGCCGGGAAACAGGGACGGAGCTGTAGACTTTCTCGTGGGTCACGTTCGTTTTGTTTCCTGGGGCAGCGAAAAGCTGGGCGCGAACCTCAGTCTCACCTGTGACGTCGCTGGTGTCTCTGTCAGGGATCACTACTGGGGCTAGCTCTAGCTCCTCCCCGGGTAGAGCCGGAGTTGATCGGGTACATCTCTGATGGGCCGAGCTCCCGGTGTGGGGGATGATTTACTTCTGGGGATCAGGCTGCCTGTGACTCCCATTGGGCACCGACAAATTCAGACGCTCAGACTCGAAAACCGTTTCAGGAAACGTTGCTCCAAAGGGACCAAATCTCAGCTGTGCTGGGCAGGAACGTTTCCACCTGTAATCAATGAAATCTGCAGGGGCCCAACACCGCCAAACATCAGTCCTCTGGTTTCAATGCAGTTTGAGAGGAAGGACAGATTGAGGAAAGTCACTGGCTGGATTGGTGGGAAAGGATACATTCACTTCTGGTTTCTGTCAGACACTGCCAGAGAGAAAGTTCCTGTTTCTCTCCGCCTCAGGACCCGCCTACAGCAATTCCTCCTTCTCACTCCGGTTTTTCCTCCTCATCCCAGCAGAGCTGCACGAGGCCTTCCCCAACTAGCAGCAGCTGCAGCCCTGGATGCGGCCAGACGGGGGCGCTGCTTCGAAGCAAACTTGAATTCGACCAACATCAAGATGAGGCAGGGACCTGAGTCAATTGTACCGCAGCGTGTGCGGGGAAAGCTAAAATCCCCGGTGTCCTGCCCTGTCACACCCCGTTCCCAGGGCTTTCGAGGGCTTGACAGGACTTTTCAACGCAGGGAAAGGACAAATAATCGGATTTTCCTTCTTCGCAACAGTACAGGATTTACTATTCTACTGATTGTATCCCAAAGGAACTTATATCGCAATAGCAAACAGGAGTTGTCCAGAATGTTAGGCACCAGGAAATGAATCTGGTCTTGAACATAGGGCTGGCCGAACCGGGCCAGAGCAATGGTCCATCTAGGTCAGTAGCCTGTCTTCTGCTCCCACGCAGGAGCTGGACTTGTTAAGGGTAAGTCCCACGGGTCAGTTCGGTGCAGCCGATTTCTGCCGGGGAGGGAAAGAGGCTTCCGGCCAAAATCCCGCCCCCCCTTGCGCGGCGGGAAATCTGCCTTCACCAGCGGGGTCCCGGCCCAATGGCTGCCTGAGGAGGGCCTCCCGGACACTGAGCCAGTGATCGGAGCTGTCTGGCCTCTCTGCACATGGGAGGGCTCCAGAGATCACTCGCCCCCATCACCTGAGAGTCACCAGCCCCTCAGTCCCTGTGTGAGGAAACACAGTCACCGCAGGGAGCTGCTCGCTCCTCCAGGTCCGAAAGTGTCAGGAGGATCCCAGCGCCCGTGCCCGGCGCTTCACAGATACCCAGGCCCGGACAGTCTGACTCCTGCACCTGGAGTCCCAGGGCGAGTCACACAGATCCCTGGGAGAAGAGAATGGGTCTCTTATAACGCGGAGTACGCAAATGAGGGAGTCAGTGTCCTGCTTAAATCTGTCCCTGCCTCTGCCCAGGCTGCACCTGCAGGACAATCCCCCTGGGTCTGTGCAGTGACCAGCCAGTCCGCAGCAGAGACAATGAATATTTTGCTCCTTGTAATTTTGGCTATAACGGCGTTGGAAGGTATTTTCTTCTTCTGAAAAGCGGCAGAGATTCAAGAATATTGCATTCCCGCTGTGTTGATACCAATATATATAACCGTCTGTATTCCCAGGTGCTGGGTCCCAGGTGCAGCTGGTGGAATCCGGAGGATGTGAAGAAGGCCGGAGACTCTCTGCGCCTCTCCTGCAAAGCCTCCGGCTTCACCTATAGCAGCTACAGTATGTATTGGGTCCGGCAGGCTCCGGGAACGGTCCGGAGTGGGTCGCTTATATAAGGAACGATGGAAGTACCACACGCTACCTTGATGCTGTGAAAGGTCGATTCACAATCACCAGGGACAATCCCAACAACCTGCTGTCCCTGCAAATGACCGGCCTGAAGCCCGAGGACACCGCCCGCTATTACTGTTCCGCGCACACAGCGACACAAATCCCAGGAGAGATTCTACAAGAACCCAGCCTGCACCTCCGCCTTGAGCCGCCTGGGGGCAGCAGTGACCGTGCGGCAGTGTCCCTGCAGCTGAGCGGCCTGCAGCCCGCAGACACCGTCCTGTATCGCTGCGCCAGACACACACAGCGAGGGGGAACCTAGGAAAGCCCGGTCTGAAATTAACAGCGCGGAGAACCGGTCTGGCGTTACCAGCCCCAGGGAGGAGAAGACGGCGTATGAGGGGTTCGCCTCGCGTTATAAGCACGCGGAGAATCTAATCCGTAGCCTTTGCATCCCTGAGTTCCCCAGGCTGGGAATGGGACCCATAGAATGGAACACTGGAACTGGAAGGGACCTGCAAAGACCATTAAGTCCAGTCCCCTGCCCTCACTGCAGGACCAAGCACTGTCTAGATCCGCGGAGTCCAACCAATTCTGAACTTGCGACCTAGCCACACTCTACCAGCCAAACAGTGACATGGGTTCATGGCGAGCGTTGGATACGAGGGATCTAGGTCATCTGACAGGGGTCTGACTAACCTACTCTTAAAAGTAGAAACGACCCTGAGGCTCCAATGGGATTTGAACTCACCTTTGATTTACAAGGTCAGAACGCTGACCCCTGGACTATAGAGCCTAACGGAGTGATTACTCCTCAGCTTCATCTATTATTTCTCTGACAAGTGACTGGCAAGACCCCCCTCCCCTTTCCCAAGACTGAAACTATTGGGTTATGTCTACACTGGCGGCTTCTTGTGCAAGGGTTCTTGTGCAAGAAGTCTTGCACAAGAAAATGTTCACACTGGGCTTTTGCACAAGAGCGCACATGGCAGCGTGTATGCTCTCTTGTGCAAGAAAGCTCTGATGGTCATTTAGCCATAGGGCTTTCTTGTGCAAGAAATCCCTGTGGAGTGTCACACTGCCCTCTTGTGCAAGAGCTCCTGTGCAAGAGGGCTTACATCTGTTATAAAAGAACGTAGCTCTTGCACAAGAAGCCCTCTCTTACCACGCTGTACTGTAAATCTTCTTGCGCAAGGGGGGGGAGCAGTGTGGACGCTTTCCTGAAGAATGGCCATTCTTGTGCAATAACCCGCCAGTGTAGACATAGCCTGTGAGTGGCCACACTGGGTCACACCAAAGGCCCTCTAGCAGCCCAGAGTCCTGTTTGCCAACGGAGGCCACTGTCAGGGATGAACCGAGCAGGGAATTATCAAGTGACCCACCCCCTGCTTGCCCATTGCCAGATACTTCTTCTTTGACCCTCTTAAACCTTTGACCTCGACAAGATCCTTGGGGACAGGTGGAATATTTAGAGCTAGACTCCTCCTTCCACCTCTCCAGACTCCTTCCTTGCGTAGCGATAAGCCCGGAGCCTTCACCTCAGTTGACCTGCAGGAATCACTGTTACCTTTAAGCAGCCAGCAGAGATGTGGGCCCCCATATGTGCCAGGCCACACTCTCCCCGAGGGCCAGTCTAGCTCAGCCTGCTGCTCACTGCAGGCCAACACCCGCTCTTGAATAGGAAGTAGCCAAATATTTGGCAATTACCAACTCACCCGCCATAAGGGGGAGATTTCTCGTTCCCTCTCCCCAAGTATTTGTCTGACCCGGAGAGCCTGGGAGTTTGACTCTTTTCGAAACTGCCCGCACCCCAGCTCGGAGCGCTCCCTGCCCCGCTACGTGTGAGCAGCACAGCGCCTGGTAACAGCAGCCGAAAGGCTCTATGACACTCAGCGGGGCGGAATGAGAGCTTTAGCCCCTGGGTAAGTGTACGGCTGCACAGGGGGGTTCTGGCTCACACTATGGTAAATCTCTGCCGGACACGGAGTAGGACTGAAGAGATGGGATCAGAGAGTTAAAGGCCCCGAGCCCACTGATTTTCGCTGCCGTTTGGGCTCTGAATTCCTGGGGCTGTTTTGAAATCCCCACCAAAGCCTCAGGAGAAGGGGGCAGTTTCTCTTCCCCAAATTTTCCTTCATTCCCGAGAAGGCGCCGCTTTGCGCTGACATTTGGCTGAGAATTTAAAAGATATTAAATGGCAAAAATGGATTTATTTAAATTCAGTTTGGGCTTCCAAATACCTTTGGCAGTTTCACAGTTGGCTGGCTGACTGGCTGAGGAGGGGGAGGGGAAGGAAGCGTCCTAGGGAGAGACCCCCACCTGTAGACAGAGCTCGCACCCTTTCTTCATTTATATAGTCATGCAGGGAACCCAGCATGCAAATCTCTGCTTCGCCCGGTCCTGTTTAAATACACCCTCTGAGCGGAGGAGACTCAGTCTCTCCCCAGTCACAGACCTACCCGGGCCTGGCTGCCGGACATAGTTTACGCCTTCGCTGAAGATGAACCCGCTGCTGATTTTCCTCTTCGTGCTGGAGGCCCCTTCAGGTACGTGGCTCTTGGGGGACAGGAGGGATCCCTGACATAGAAGAGGAGTTGTTCGACGCAGCCCAAGGGAATGAGGTACCCGAATCCCAATGCAGTTCTGTGGGAGTTCGGTGCCTCATTCCTGCATGCGGGGTTCCAGATACTTAATTTCCATGTTCCCAGGGGACAGGGCCTGGCTCACTGTCATTTCCGTGTTTCCTCCCAGGGTCCGCTCCCAAGTGACGCTGAAGGAAACGGGCCCGGGAGCGGCCAAGCCCAGGGAGTCCCTGACACTCACTTGCACCATCTCTGGAGACTCGGTTTCCAGCGCCAGTACTGAGTGGAGTTGGATCCGGCAGCCCGCGGGGAAGGGGCTAGAATTGGTTGGGCGCATTTACTACAGACCGAGCAGGCGGTACAATGACTACGCCAGCGCGCTGCAGAGCCGAGTGACTATCACACAAGACACCGCCAAGAACGAGTTCTCTCTGCAGCTCCGCTCGCTGACAGCTGCGGACACCGGCACCTATTACTGCGCCAGAGACACAGTGACACAGAGCACAGCGGGGCCCGTACAAAAAGGGGAAGCGGTTTCTCCGCAGGGCAGAGACGCCGGGTCCCGGATCTATTCTTGGAGTTTCTCTTTTTCCCTTTACCAGATTCATTGCGGACAAAGCAGGTATCGGCTCCCCGGTCCATGGCCGCAGTTACACTCGCACATCCGCGCCCGTGACAATGGCCCGGCTCTGAGACCCTCTAGACTTTCTGTTCCCCCCTCAGCCACACACAGACCCCCCCTTTCTGAGCCCCCCTTTACATACCGATACAAAGACGTTACCTGTTCTCGCTCTGAAATGGTGAGTTACGGTCCACGCCCTTGTGCGGGTTGGTTGGATCGAAACTTCTCCACCCTCCCCACCAATCCCACTTAGGTTTTCCATCCGCGAGCCAGCTTCTGGGCCTCCGTTTTTGCACCACAGCCCGGTATGGGCGCACTGTCCTTACGGAATGTGTTGGCTTCCAGGACACGCCCCCTAGGGCCACGGGATGCGCCTCAAGAACGTGACATCACTCAGTGGTCCCCAACGCGATGCCCGCGGGCGCCATGGCGCCCTCGGGGGCATTTATATGCGCCCGCCTAGTGACCAGGGCCGGCCCGAGCCATTCTTGTGCCCTGGGCCCCGGGGGCGTGGCGCATGCGCGGCCCCCACCCCGGGCGCGTGGCGCATGTCTGGCCCCGCCCCCGGCAGCCCCAAAAGGTCGGAGACCACTGGAAGAGTATTTTCAGGACCCCACCGCGCAGGCGCTGCCCCGCCAGTGGGGAGGGACCGTCTGATGCTGCTCCCTAAGGTTGAGTGTAAAACAGAGCGCGCCTGTGTGTCTCTTATAACTGTCGGGCCATGCAAATCGGGAGAGAGGTTGCTGTTTCAATCTCTCCCGCAGTGAGTGTCTCTTATAAGGGGGGTATGCAAATTAGAGAGTCAGTCTCCTGTTTAAATCTGTCCCTGTCTCCTCCCAAGCTCCAGCCGCAGAGACAAATCGCAGACCCTGGTCTCTCTGCAGTGACCAGCCAAACCCACACCAGTCCCCGGAGAACTTTCCCCTCCAGTACTAGGGGCAATGAGAATTTGGCTCCTTCTGTGTTTCGTCGCAGCAGCTTTGGAAGGTATTATCTTCCTCTGAGTCACTGGCCCAGTCGGAGGAATACTGCGTAAGGGCTGATTGTATACCGATATTAAGAACCGGTCTGTATTTGCAGGTGTCTGGTCCCAAATGCTGGTGGAGTCCGGAGGGGATGTGAAGAAGCCCGGAGACTCTCTGCGCCTCTCCTGCAAAGCCTCCGGCTTCACCTACAGCAGCTGCGAGATTTACTGGGTCCGGCAGGCTCCGGGAAGGGCTTAGAATGGGTCACTACTATAAGCCACACCGGGATTCTAAATTTTACTCCGAGACAGTGAAAAGCAGATTCACCATCTCCAGGGACAATTCCCAGAGCACGTTGTACCTGGAAATGACCGGCCTCCAGCCAGAAGACACCGCCCGCTATTACTGTGTCAGAAACAGAGACACAGCCACACGAAACCGGTTTGTGATAATGCAAAAACCCAGGTTGAGGAATCGCCCTTCCCCCGGCAGCCGCGAGGGGGCAGCAGAGACAGACGGACCGCTCCGGTCTCAGGCAGGGGACCTGGCACCTGGGTGAAAGTAACACAAACCACCCTACCTTGTTAACCCCTCCGTTCCCGGCACTGACCGGCCTGCAGCCCGAGGACTCCCGCTGTCGCGGCCCTGGACACAGGCAGGGGAAGCTGCTGGGAGCTCAAACACAAACCTGCCCCAGCTATCAGTAGGGAAAGTCCCGGCCGGTCAGAACCCGGCGCTGCGGGCAGGGGACCCTCAAAGAAAGCCACATGCCTTTCCCTAACACTAAAAATTCAGCAGTTGCCATCAGTTAGCACACAGCGTTATCTGAGGCAGCACCGTCACCTCTGTCCTACAGGGACTTTTCCCAAACGTTGTCAAAATCAGTTTTTTAAAAGCTGCAGTTTGTTTTGATGTGATTGGAAATTATCTCTAGAAACACGCCCAATTTGAAAGCTCTTCCTTAAAGGTCCTCATCGCGAGAACCGAACCCTGGGTCAGAGCCAAAGGCCAGGTCTTCTCCACCAAGAGAGGCAAACGGCAGTAGGCTGTCAACAGAAAACTCCGCTTGCCCGTAACTCCAGAGACATGCAAGGGGTCTGTTCGGTACATTGGTTTCTCATCAAAGTGAATGAAACAAAGCACCTTCCTCTAGAGCAATGAGTGAACTTAGGGCGGTTCGGTGATTGGCTCTTTCCCGGAGGCTCTGTGTTGGGTTCCAGAATCTCCACTCTCATTAAAACATAAAACCCTCTCGCCGTAAGGATCGCAAAGAACCTTCAACAGAAACCGCAGGTTGAACCGCCCTCGTCCCGTAACCTTGGGACCTGAGTGCAGGTGCAGCAGGTTGGTGGGGGCAGCTCTGAGGGAAGGTGCGGGTGGAAGGAGTGGAGCTGGGGGTTGGCCTCCCCCAAGGAGGCTCCATCCGCCTCGCACACGCCAATGCCTGCGGCTCGCCTGGGCAGTTTCAAAGGGTCCCGGCAGATTCGTCACAGCAGCTACTGAGGCAGTGGCCGGGCCCCAGGTACATTAAATTGTCTGGGGCGCCTGGAGCTCGCCCCCCGCAGTGTGTTTGTGCGCATGCTCAGTGCCTAGCGTCGCTCGTGTTTTTTCCAGCCGAGCCATGTTCTAACCAATGGCGGGCCTGGGGCAAAGTGTGACAGGGCCTGGGGCCTGCGCACAGCGGGAATCTTGCTCGCTCTGCGTTCTACGGGCAGGGCCCGACTTTAGATCTGCCCTTAGGCCTCAGCCAGGCCCCTTATCCCAGGGCTTGTCCGCAGGTGCTCACATTCTATCACATTCTCTTTCTCAGAAGGGAAACTGAGGCACGGGGAGGCGAAGGACTTGCCCCTGTCACGCACCGCGCCAGGGCAAAGGCGGGAACAAGATCCAGGTTCCTGATTCCAACCCTAGTGCTCCGACCCACTGGCCAGCCTGCTTTGTCTGAGCATCATCATCACCATCATGGGCCGGGCAAGGATGGGGGTCAGAGATCCCAGGAGCTATTTCCGGCAGGAATAACAATGGTAATAAATTGTGGACCCCAGATTGACTCATCCACCGCCCGGGCATCTCACACACAGAGAAGGGTCCATGATGTCCCTTCCCAAAGGCCGCACTGTCTGTTGCTAGGGATTTGTGCAGCGCCTCGCACAGCGCGAGCAGAGACGCCATGAACCGTGTACAGCTCTCTAGAGCGTGGACTGCAGAAGTGCATTAGGGGCCGAAATCTAACTGTATGTCGGTTAGAGCAGGGCTCCTAACTCCCGTCGGCTCCTTCCAAATACCAGCAAACATCACAGGTGAGGAGGGATGTACCGTATAGACCTTCATGCCGCACAAGGGTCTTTCCTGCGCTCCCTTTGGGGGCTGAGAATTTTAGTGTGAAAAGACCAAATCCCATTTACACACTGTGAGTTCGGATTTCCAAATACCGGAGGCAGTTTCAAAACTTTCACACACAGAAACACCCCTGCTGGGCTGAGCTCCCTGTCTCAGGCGGACACGCATCCCAGGCACAGATCGCCATGTGTGGACACAGCTCACATCCCGTCATCTCTTGTAGCCACTTTGTGAAACCCGCATGCAAATTCCTGCCCCAGCGCCCTTGTATAAATCCAAGCCCCTGCTGGGAGGAGCCTCAGTCTCCCCGTAGGCAGATAAATGCCCGGTCCTAAATTTGGGGGACCGTTTGCACCTTCACTGAAAATGAACCTGCTGATGATTTTCCTCTTCTTGCTGGAGGCCCCGTCAGGTACGTGGCTATTGGGGTCCGGGGGGATCCCTGCTGCACTGACTGCAGAAGAGGCGCTGTTCCAGCAGCCTAAGGGAATGAGGTGCCCAGATTCCAAAGCAATTCCGTGGCTGTTGGGTGCCTCACTCCCTTAGGTGCAGTGTCAGGATGTTTAATCTTCACATGTTCCCCGCCCCCAGGGGACAGGGCCTGCCTCACTCCGTCATTTCCGTGTTTCCCTCCCAGGTGTCCTCTCCCAAGTGCAGCTGAAGGAAACGGGCCCGGGAGCGGCGAAGCCCGGGGAGTCCCTGACAGTCACTTGTACCATCTCCGGAAAGTCGATTTCCAGCACCAGAGCCACCTGGGACTGGGTCCGACAGCCCCCGGGCAAACGGCCGGAGTGGCTGGGCTGTACGTGGTACCGGTCTGGCAGGTGGTACACTGAGTATCCCAGCGCTCTCCAGGGCCGAGTGACCATCTCACCGGACACATCCAGGAACCAGGTCTTGCTGCAGCTCCTCTCGCTGACAGCTGCAAACACCGCCAACTATTACTGCTCCGGGAGACACTAGTGACACAGCGCAACGCGGAGCCTGATAGAAAAGGGGAAGCGGTTTTGCCACAGTTCGGAGACCTTCTGAGATCAGCGAAAGTTGGGAACCTGGGGGCGACTCTAGTCCTTTTTCCCCCCTGCCGGTACCCGTGTGTGTCCCGCCCAAGGGGCAATGGAAGGGGGGCATGTTAGTGGCTCTAGCAGTCAGTCAGTGACTCTCTGCCCCTGGCGGTCTTTGGCGCGTGGGGGCATCTTCATTGGGAGAAATCCTCCTGTTAAAATAGTATCAGGAACTTCACTTTGTTCGAAATACACAAGCACAGAAACTAGCTGTATTCCTTCCAGGTGGTCACATCTCCTCCGAAAGAAAAAAACATAGTAAAGATACATGTAAACTATGTAGGACCTCCTGTAAAACGTGTAACCCTCTATGTGCCTCTGATTTGCCAGAGCCCATGTTGTACTAGGAAACATACCGAGGACTAGAGAGACAAAGAGAAGATAAAACCACATTACTCCAAGAGACTTAGTTTTCACGCGGGTTGTGAATGACAAGAGAGGTCGCCCGCCATCTGAGTGTGTGGAGGAACCTAGTCTGATGGAGACTGGCCCAGTCTGATGGAGTAGCGATGTTCCAGGGATTTTGGAATCTTGTCCCTAATTGTTTCATATGCCAAAGGGTCCCTCCGGTTGAATGGGTGGTAACATGTCCTCTCTGAAATCCGGCTGCTTCGGTCCTACCCTGCCATCACAGAACCCAAGGCATCGGGTCTCTCCCATTTCTGTTGGAGAACCCCACGGGTCGGATTCAGAAGCGGTAGCGCTATACTGTGCGTCTCCTCGCTCAAATTTGCGCCTTGACACCCGCATGCAAATCCCTGCCGCGTGAGCCCGGTACAGACAAGGGCCCCTGGCGGTGGCGAGCCCAGGCGCTCTGGCGGTCCCCAGCGGAGAGCTGCTCTGTGCTCGGACAGCGCCACCATTCGGCCCTTCCTGGTCTCCCTCCTCCTGCTGGTCGCCCGCTCGGGTGAGTGCTGGGTGGGACCGATCCGCGCCACCAGGCGGCGGGCGGGTTCTGGGCTTTGCTCACGCGGCTCTGTCTTTCCACAGGGGTCCTGTCCCAAGTGCAGCTGGTGGAGTCAGGGCCCCGGACCGGAAACCCGCAGAGACTCTGAGCCTCACCTGCTCCATCTCCGGAGCCTCCTCGGACACGCTGGGCAGTAGCTGCTGCTGGTGCAGCTGGGTCCGGCAAAGCCCTGGGAAAGGGCTGGAGTGGATGCGGCGCATAGCGCAAAGGGGGAGCACAAACTACGCGGCGTCCCTGCAGAGTCGGATCAGCATCTCCGTGAACCCTCCTAGGAACCAGTTCTCTCTGCAGCTCCGCTCGCTGACAGCTGCAGACACCGCCACCTATTACTGCGTCAGAGACACACTGACACAGAGCGCAGCGGGCCCTGCGCAGAAGGGGGAAGAGGTTTGTCCTGGCGAGGCCAGAAGAGCAGGGCGAGCTGCGCCCTCAGAGACAAGGACACACTCGGGGATGGATGCGCACAGCCCACACGCTGCTGTCGCGCAGTGACCGGGGCGGGGCGATTGTCTGTCAGACGAGAACACAGAGCGCAGGGACAGTCTGATTCCCAGTTCTTTCTTCCCGAGGGATATAAGGGATCTGGGAAACACCGTCCCCTCCCCCAGGAGTCCTCCCCCAAGAAACACACACACACTGAAGCCCCTATCTGTGGTGGCCCCCTGAATCGCCAGCGCACACATCCTGCTGACGGACCCGTCCCTGCCCCCTCTCAGCTCCGAGTGGCTGCGGCTCAAGATGGGGGTGGCAGGGCTGAGTGCTAAATGCCCAGTGCACCCTGTACGGGAAAAGCCTCCGGAGCCCACGGGCAGAGTTGCGGGGCTCTCTGACAAGTGCAGCGCAGTGCCCGGGAGAGTTCCACAGCTCTTTGGCCCCCTGCCCCCGGCCAGGTCGGAGGCAAGAGCACAAACCATGGGGCAACTGCTCCTCTGGCTGGTGCCAAGTCCCTCCTCTGGTGCTGCTGCAGAGGATTAAACCTGCCTTTCTGCTACCAGCCCCCTCAGCTAACCTCTGCCTGCACCCAGCCCCTAGCAAACCTCCCCCTTCCCCTGAGCTAGACACCTCTTTGCACACAGCCCCTTGCTACAACTTCCTGCACCCTGAGCTACCCCCTTCCCACACACAGACCCCAGAGACCCTCCTTCCTCACCCTGAGCTACCCGGCCCTGTTCTCAAACTTCTTGAGCTGAAACCCCCCTTTGAGTCATAAACGTTGGTTGCATCTTCCCCCAAGACAGGCTGGGTGCCCTGCTGGGTGAGTCAGGTGGAGGTGGCGATGCCTCTCAGACCGGCCATATAGAACTGGCTTGAGCCTGCTGGCCCCTCTCCCCAAATAGAAGTCACCCTACACCCCTGCCTGAGTCCCCGCCCCCTCAGCGAGATCGGTTCTTTGGATTTCTAAGCCAGGCTGCAGCAGCATCTGTATCCCTTCTCCCCCTCCCCTCCGCCGCCGCACGCACACACCCCGGCAGCCATCGGCCAGTCCCGGTTAGATACGCGCCTTGTACAGAAGGAAGCAGGAAGAAATCCGAAAGTGCAATGTGATATTCAGAGAAACACAGCACTAACCCCAGCGATCAGCTAATGTGAGGCGTACAGCCCCAAAGTCTTTTCATCATTAAAAAATGAACAAGTCCAGTTTTTACTGAATGACTCGGGAAAGACAGAAATAAGTAAAATCTCCTGAAGTGAAAGTGCCGTGCGTTGATCAGCAGGTGGCGCTGTTGCTACAAAGGGACGGACTAGCCCAGAGAAGAACCCCCGGGCCCTAAATAGATCGAGGCTCTCCCAAAAGGGCTTTGGGAGCGAGGCCTTTGGCTCCCATAACATCTGGCAACAGCCAGTCTCTCAATCCCTGTGTGAGGAAACACAGTCACTGCCGGCTTAATTCCTTATAGGTGTCCCAAAGTGTCAGGAGGATCCCAGCGACAGACACCGGGGCTTGGGCAGTCTGAGTCCTGTACCCAGAGCCCTAGGGCGAGTGAGTCAGATCCCCGACAGGGTCACTGTCTCTTATAAGGCGCGGGATATGCAAATGAGGGAGTCAGTATCCTGCTTAAAACTGTTCCTCCCTCTGCCCAGGCTGCACCCGCAGGGACAACCCTCAGCCCCTGTGTCTGGGCAGCGACAAGTCAGTCCAGCACCAAGGACAATGACTTTTTTGCTCTTAGTAATTTTGGCTGTAGCGGCTTTGGAAGGTATTTTCTTCCTCTGAATAAAGGCAGAGGTGGAAGCTTATTTAATTCTCCTTGTGTTGAAACCAATATTTATAACCGGTCTGTGTTCCCAGGTGCCTGGTCCCAGGTGCAGCTGGTGGAGTCCGGAGGGGATGTGAAGAAGCCCGGAGACTCTCTGCGCCTCTCCTGCAAAGCCTCCGGCTTCACCTTCAGCAGCTACGAGATGAGCTCCGGCAGGATCCCGGAAAGGACGGAACTGGGTCGCTTTCATTAGTAGCCCCAGTGGATCAACCATGTATTATTCCCAGGCAGTTAAAGGGCGATTCGCCATCTCCAGAGACAACGCCAACAGCCTGCTGAGCCTGCAGATGACCAGCCTGACGGCAGAAGACACGGGTCTGTATTACTGCGCGAGAGACACAGTGAGTGACAGTCACGCCGGGCTAGGACACAAACCCGCGTTGCCTGGCAGAGCCATCGCTGAGCCATGGGCTGTTTCTTCTGGCGCAGCTGCAGCGGAAGCTCCGCTCTGCTCTGCTCTGCGGCGGGAGACCTGTTCACACTCATTTCAGCTGCGATCTGGGAGCTGCTCAGGTGCCCGCTGAGTCAAACACCCCCGCTCGGTTACACCGGCGCTGGATCAGGTCCTGTGAGTTCAAAGTAAGCGCAGACTCCTGCCAGCTTCAAATAAACACTGTTTGTCTACGCAAATGCCCTTCCTAGTCACTTCCAGTAAGCGCAGAGCGCACGGCTCTCATCGAACAGCCCTGCCTTGGGAGAGGGATAACTGTCCAGTGCTTAGTGCATGAAACAGCCACTCGGATTCGCTTCCTTACTCTGCCTCGGAATTCCCTGTGACCGACAGGAAGGCGTTCTGTCTTGCCTGGCCTCAGTGTTTGCCTGCAGAATGGGGATAACAGCGCGCCTGCCGCAGGGTAGTAAGACTGACGCGTTACAGAGTGTGAGGGTGCGGATCCTGTAGCGATGGAGATCAGATAAGCACCCGAAGGCAAAACTTCCGTGTGGTGATTATGAATTGCTTGGAGTTTTTTGGATGCACAAATGGAGACATTTGAGCTCCACTGGTGAACAAAATTAAACAAACAAACAAACAAAAACCAGACTGAGAGTTAAAATCCCAGATCCTACTGAATTTCGATGCCATTTGCGTTCTTAATTCCCGGGGCTCTTTTGAAATCCGCAAGCCACAGGAGACCGGGTATAAATTATCTTCTCCACAATGACAGAGATGCAGCCCTGCTAGTCTGGTCTAACTGAAACAAAAGACAGAACTATGTAGCACTTTAAAGACTAACAAGATGGTTTATTAGGTGATGAGCTTTCGTGGGCCAGACCCACTTCCTCAGATCAATTTGTGGAAGAAAACTGGCACAACCATATAGACCAAAGTGATACAATCAAAAAAATGAACGCATGTGAAATTGACAAATCAAATTTTAGAACAGAGTGAGGGGGGAAGGTTAGTGCCTGTGAGGTAATGACATAGGGGTGATAATAGGGGAAGTTTCTGTGAGGTAATGACATTAGGGGTGATAATTGGGGAAGCTATCTTTGTAATGGGTGAGATAATTAGTCTTTGTATAGACCCAAACATAAAGTGTCAAATTTAAGCATGAATGACAATTCTGAAGCTTCTCCTTGAAGTCTGGAGTTAAAGTCTCTTCTCCACAATGTCCTTCATTCCTTTAACAGGGTTAAATGTTTGTAAACTGAGTTTGAGCGTCCATTTACCTCAGGAGCTTTCACACATTTCGCTGAGCTGAACTCCCTCTGTGGGAGGTCGTGTCGGGGGAAGGGATCCCAGGTGTGGACTCAGCTCACACCCTGTCCTTTTTCACATTAATTCTGGGGAACCTTCCAAGGGAGGTTCCGCTTTAAATACCAACCCTTGGTCTTAAGGAGCCTCGATCTCCCGCAGAAACAGACCTGCCCGGGCCTGGCTGCTGGGCACAGTTTGCGCCTTCACTGAAGATGAACCTGCTGCTGATTTTCTTTTTCTTCAGATTCGTGGCTACGGGGTTCCTGCTGAACTGTCCAAGCAGCCTATGGGAATGAGATGCCCGGATCCCAATGCACTTTTGTGGCACTGGGGTGCCTCACCCTTGGACGAGGTCTCGGGTGTTTAATTTTCACATGCTCCCTCTCCCAGGGGCAGGGCCTGGCTCACTCCGTCATTTCTGTGTTTCCCTCCCAGGTGTCCTCTCCCAAGTGCAGCTGAAGGAAACAGGCCCGGGAGCGGCGAAGCCCTGGAAGTCCCTGACACTCACTTGCACCATCTCCGGAGACTCGGTTTCCACCGCCAGCGCCGCCTGGCACTGGGTCCGGCAGCCCGCGGGGAAGGGTATGAAATGGGTGGGAATCACGTGGTACAGACCGAGCACTTGTCTATGCCCTCCCTCCAGGGTCTAGTCACCATCTCCGCAGACACCGCCAGGAACCAGGTCTCGCTGCAGCTCCGCTCACTGACAGCTGCAGACAGCGCCCCCTAGTGCTGCGCCAGGGGATACACAGTGACACAGGGCAGAGCCGGGCCTGCACTAACAGGGGGAAGCGGGTTTTCAACAGTCCGGAGACACTAGGGACTGGGCCATTGGCCACACGGGGGGGAGGCTCTGGCCGTGATTCTCCAGTGCCTTTACCCAGGGTTATTGCTCACAAAGCTCACGTGTATCTGCCTGGTTCCGGGCCCAGCCGGCCTGACTTGCCCATGAGAATGGCTCGGCTCAGGGACCCTGAACTTTCCCGGTCCCCTCCCAGCCAGACAAGGCACCGCCTCTGCGCCCCTCTTGTGACACAAGCAAGTCACGTGTCGCCCCGGAGGGGTTAGCTCCGCCCTTTGCCTTGTGCAGGCTGGTTCGATCGAAGCGTCCCCAACCCCTGCCCCCTCCCTGACACCCTGCCCTGAGCGGTACTAGGGGTCAGGGGCCTCTTTGTGTCTTCTCCAGCGGGTGCGGTTACGCCAGGACCTTGTATCGGGGTGTTCTGGCACCAGCGCACCTATGGGAGTTGGTCACCCGGGGGGGTTCAGAAAATCCCTCCTGACACCTCGATACCTAGAACAATCCGGCGCCAGGTGCCTTGTCCCGGGGGACACAGGGAGTCTGGGACAGAGCAGGAACCGGGCCTGGCCATACAGGGTCCTAGGGGAGCACTGCTCCCTGAGGATCCTCCTCGCTCCCTCCTGCCCCGTCTGAATCCCCGGGCAAGTGAACTGGGCTCGTTCAGGAGGAGGTTTCATGTGTCGCAGGAGGATATGCAAATGGGGGCATTGTCCTGTTTAAATCTGTCCCTCCCTCTGCCCAGGCTGCACCCGCAGGACAATCTGCAGCTCTCTGGGTCTGTGCAGTGACCAGCCAGTCCCCTGAGAATTTCCCCCTCCAGCGCCAGGGACAATGAGACTTTGGCTGCTTCTAGTGTTTCTCGCTGCGGCTTGGGAAGGTATTTTCTCCCGATACACCCACGGCAGGAACAAAGGATTGTTCTGGGGGATGCTGCCGGCGATGGGATTTATAACAGCGCTTAACGCTGGGGTCTCACCCTCTTTATTGGAAAATGTGGTTCATGCGGCTCCTTTTACTCCTGTTGAGTTAAATTCGCGGTTTCAATCCGTTGCTAATGTTTTAATTTCCAATTTCCCTGTTTCCCTTCTCCCCAGGGGCCCGCTCGCAGGTGGTTCTGACCCAGTCGGGCCCAGCGCTGAAGAAGCCCGGAGAGGACCATAAGCTGCAATGCGCCACCAGCGGGTTTGCTCTGAGCAGCCACTGGATGCACTGGGTCAGGCAGCAGCCCGGGAAGGGGCAGGAGTGGCTGGTCATCTACAATGATCCTCAAACAACTACTACGCCGCCTCCGTGCAGGGCCGGTTCACAGCCTCCAAGGACAGCGCCAACTTCTACCTGCAAATGAACAGCCTGAGACGGCGGACAGCGCCGTTTATTACTGCGCCAGATACACACACTCACACACACACACTGAGAGGAAGCGAATCTGAGCTCGTACAAAAGCTCCCGCAGAACCCCCAACCCCACCTCTGACGGGCCCGGCACCCAGCTGGGAGGGGAAGACAGGCGCTGCTGAGCCCAACTCCCTGGGAAGCGCAGGAAGCGGATGCCCAGGGGACGTTTCCCGGCGCAGGGAGAACGAACAGCTGCATCCAGCCTCGCACTGCGAGTACCCCAGGGACTCTCTGCTCAGACCCTGCTCAGTGTGAGGCTCCCTCCTCCCAGAGAAGGCAGCGGGAGAAGCGGGGCCCTTAGGGCATCCAGGCGGCGGACTGAGCCCTGACTGAGGGTTGCTCACAGGGGAGTGGGGTCACCGATCCCTCAGGCAGTTTCCCCCCACCTCCAGCCCATTGACAATTGTCTGGATCAAGCCCCGCCCTTATGCAGAGGGGGAGCCCTGGCCCTGCGCACCTGCTGCCTGCGGCATTTCAGCGCCTAGAGTTATGAGAGGGTTGGTGCCCAGGGCCAAATTCCCACCAGCAGCTAGAAGCGGCGGGTCTGAGTGTCCCGTCTGAATCCCCCAAACATCGGTGTGAACGGGAAGGGAGCAGACCGGAAATGCAAGAGGGTGTTAATTGGAACGTGACCATGAACCACAATTACCTGAACGATGAGAAATGAGACAAAGTCATTTCACAGAACACCAAACTAGACTCAGAAATTTACATCCAGAGAACGACACACGTTAATGAGCTCCTCCCCCTCCCCGAGCACAGCCAGCTCCGGACACGTCATTTCCGGTGTCACTGTTCAGGCCACGCCTCTTTGAACTATACAGCCATTCACGCATAAAGACCGTAATTCCTCGGAGCCTCGCTTTCATTCCGGGGCCGGATGTGCGGACCGTGTTGAGCATCAAACACCCCAAGGGCTGGGCCCGTTCCATCTGCAGCGTCGCAACGAAGCCAGCCCCATCGGGCCTTTGCGCTTAAGCAACATTCACCGGCATTGACCGTGCGTGACACTTTGTTCCCTTAGATGCTGCAAAATATCACTGAGCCCACCCCCCTCTGTTTCTTTCACCTCTGCGTGTATAGCTCAGTGGCTCACCCACACTGCGACCCCTCAGTGGTCATGGGAGGAAGCTCGGCTCCTGTCACTAGCTGTGACTGGCAGGGGCGGATGAGAGTTTTGCAGGGCCCAGGGCAGCACAATTTGCGGCCCCCTTTGGAGAAAAATAGAAAAAGCGTCAAATGCGCAGATTGAAGGCTATTTTCATATTAAATGTGAATTGGGTAAATTTGATAGAAACTTAATTTAGTTGGATAATTTTATTTTAATTATACTGTAATTCATTCTTAAACACAATTCTGCATTAATAATTACAAATTTTCATTTGTATTTAATTATGTTGTAATTTTGGCTGAAACAGAGTAGCCAGGCTGCCGTACTGACCCTCATATCTTGTGATCCTAGGTGGGCTTGGACAAGCATCCGCCCCTGGAGCAGGGAAGGAAACCCTTGCTAGAGCAAAGCTAACCTGACAGGGGCTCTCAGCAGGCCTGCCCCAGGACAGGCCCTCTCTCCAGGTTGCCCATTAGCCCGGCGAGGTTAGAGTGCGGCGGAGGGATACCGCCCGCCTGCCTTTTTTGGGGGAAAAGTAGGGCCGGGAGAAGTGGAGTTGGGAGAAGTTTGCCCGGCGGAGCAGAGGAAAGGGCCACCGCAAGGGGGCTCGCTCCCCAGGCTCAGCCCTAGCCGGGCTATGTCAGCGCCGCGTGGCTGCAGCCACTTGGCTGCCAGCTGCCTGGTGCTGGGGCTCTGAGGGCTGAGCGCAGACGCTGCGGTAAGTGCCGCTGGCCCCCGCCCCATCTCCTGGGGCTCCGCTCCGGGCACCGGGGCTCCCTGCCCCTCGGCGGTGTCTCGTATTTATAACCTGGTAACCCAAAACCGCCGGGATGGGCGCTTTGGGGAGCTTTCGGCTGCTTAAAAATAGGCGCGTTGTTGCTTCTGGCCCGCTGCCTCCCGGCCACGGTGATGAGCTACATCGCAACACCCCTCCAGCGCTCGCCGCTCTCCGACAGGCACGGCGCGCAAGGCAGTGGAGGGGCGCGACAGAGCGAACTGGGGAGGGGTGATGGCCCTGCATTCGGGTGTCTTCAGGTGGCCTGATCGTGTGTGTGTGCAAGGGGGTGTCGTTCTACATCCCAGCAGCCATCCGCTCCGGGGCTAGCTGTGATGAGCCACAGGCAGGCGATGTGTTCTCTCGCGCTCCACATGAGATTCCTTGCTCCCCTCGCGCTCTCTTGCGAGTTGAACTGGCAACTTGGGAGCGGAGCCTGAGGTTGCGAGAGAGAAAGAGGCGGCTGACCCCAGAGGACTGTGTCTGCGCTTCAGCTTCGCTCTGAACCTAGCACAAACGTGGCGGGGGCCAGCTCCCCAGGAAGCGGGTGAGAGACGTGATCTAATCTAAAAATCCCGGCGGTGGCCTATTGAAGCGCGGGGCCCGGGGCAGCCGCCCCGCTCGCCCTGCCCTACATCCGCCGCCAATATGTACAACCTGTTAGTGTTCCCAAGTGCCCGGTCCCAGGTGCAGCTGGTGGAGTCCGGAGGGGATGTGAAGAAGCCCGGAGACTCTCTGCGTCTCTCCTCAAAGCCTCCGGCTTCACCATCAACAGTTTTAATATGAACTGGTTTCGACAGGCTCCCAGGAAGGAGCTGGAGTGGGTCGCTTTTAGCAGTTACGACGGGGGGACAACAAATTACCCTGTGTGGGCAAAGGGGGCTGAGAGCTGAGGGGCAGCTTCAAGGCCCTGCACTGGCGCCAGCAGCAGAGGGTGGAGCTTTGTGGCTGGGGCTCTTGCCTGCCCTGGCAGGGGGCAAGGAGAGGAAGGGCTGTGGAGCTCTCCTGAGGACTGCGCTGTGCTTGCTAGAGAGCCCCACGAATCTGCCCATGGGCTCTGGAGGGCTCTCCCCACAGGGAGCAAAGGGCATGAAGGACTCCGAGGTATCACTCCCAGCATGAGCCCCACCACTCACAGGTTGGAGTATGAGAGGGAGGGATCGTGTCTTCATTCTGGTGGGTGCTGGGAATTCAGAGGGTGGCGTGAGGGACTGTCAGGGATCGGGCTTCAGTCCTGCAGACGGGGCTGGCGCCCCTTGAGAAACCCTGCCTAATCCGGACGCCTCCATCAATGGGGAGGGGTGACACAAACCAATGATCCACCCCCACACCCGGACCCCTCTATCACACACAGGCTGCCCCTTCTCCTACCGGACTCTGCAATCTGCCTGAGAGCGCCACCTGCTGGCCACCGCCTTCCGCGTTCATCGGCCAGCCACACACAGTAGACTGCTGCGGCTGCACTGACCGCGACTAACCAGCAGGGGCAGCAGAAACACGAGACACTTTGCTCATTAAAAAAAAGTCGGGATACTTCCAGGAGGCCTCAGATAAGGCACTGACCCATTAAAATTGGGGTGGATGGTCACCCCAGGATCACGGCTCCCGTTGGACACGGATCATTGTTCCCGACCAATGGGAGCTGAGATAGCACAGTTGTGGCTCCATCGCCATCACACACTCCCAGGTGAATCGGATGAGCGGTCTCTGAACATCTCCTCTCTATTCAGCATGTGCAGCTGGGGGGACTCAAAACCCAACCAGCATAGCAACACGATACTCAGAAATACCTTAGAAGGCCTTCAATGAACCTGAATTGGCACTGGGTCACAAGCTGGGACACGCAGGGCAGTGTGACTGCTTTCTACCACGCACCGCTCCCTGCCGAGAGCTCTGCTCTGTTTATACCCACTCAGTAAAACCTGCATCCGCATGCAAATCCCTGCCCCGGAGGTGCCTAGTTAAATACCAGCCCCTGCTTCTAGGAACTTCAGTCTCTTCCCAGACACAGACCTGTCCGGCCCTGCCTGCTGGGGAGTTCCGCTCATTGCATGAAAACAAGAATGAAGTTTCTGTGGCTTTTCCTTTCATTGTTCTCGGCTCCCAGCTGTGAGTGCTTTAGAGAGAGTTGGGAAAGGGCCAGAGATTCAATTAGTGGCTAATTTGTTCCCTGCTTTCTTTCCCTTCTCCCAGGTGTCCTCTCTCAGGTGCAGCTGGTCCAGTCGGGCCCAGGGACAGTGAAGCCCGGAGAGACCCTCACCCTGAGCTGCGCTGTCTCCGGGTTCTCCATCTCTACTCAGTATTATAGGTGGAGCTGGATCCGGCAGCCCCCGGGAAAGGGCTGGAGTGGATGGGAGGGTGTATCCATATGGCGGGGAGCACAGACTACGCCTCGACTCTCCAAGGCCGAATCACCATCTCTGGGGACACCTCCAAGAACCAGGTCTCGCTGCAGCTCCGCTCGCTGACAGCTGCAGACACCGCCACCTATTACTGCGCCAGACGATCACAGTGACACAGAGCGCAGCTGGCCCTGCACAAAAAGGGGAAGCGGTTTCTAAGCAGCCTGTCGAGGCCAGAAGAGCAGGGCGAGCGGGTCCCTCAGAGACATGGACACACGCAAGGGGGTGGATGCGAACAGCCCACAGGCTCCTGTCGGTCAGTGACCGGCTCGCCGCCCCCAGCTGTGAGTGTCCGTGGGGCAGAGCCCTGGATTGGTTCGGGGGTTAATATTGTCTTGGCTTGTTTTCTCTTTTCCCAGGTGTCCTCTCTCAGGTGCAGCTGGTCCAATCATGTCCGCGGTCGGTGAAGCCCGGAGAGACCTCACCCTGACTTGCGCTGTCTCCGCAGATACTGTGGATAGCGGCAATAGTTGGAGCTGGACCAGGCAGCCTGCAGGGAAGGGGCTGGAGTGGATGGGGGATGTGTACAACAGCATCGCCAGCGACTATGGCGTCAACGAGGAATGGGTAACAGGCTACGCCCCGTCTCTCCCAAGCCGAGTCACCATCTCTGCAGACACCGCCAAGAGCCAGGTCTCGCTGCAGCTCCGCTCGCTGACAGCTGCAGACGCCACCTAGTGCTGCGCCAGAGACACAGTGACACGGCGCCCTGCGGACTCGTACAAAAGGGAAGCGGCTTCTCAGCAGCGCAGGAGCCAGTGAGAACCGACAGAGCCGAGAAACCCCAATAAAATCCACAGAAATGGACGGGAAATGCCAAGGGAGAGGGGATGGGAGGGAAATTCTCACAGATTTGGGGCGAGGACGCCCCCAGGAGGAGGATCAGGAGCGTTAGTGACACGCACCAGCCCCTGCCCAGGGAACCAAACAGCCGCTCTCCCAAGGGCTTTCCAGGCAGCGACACCGGGCGGAGCCGGGGGCACCCACAGGAAGGGGATTTCCCAGCGCCCGGAGACCTACTAAGGCTGCGGATCTTTGTGGGGGGGGGGGGGATTCTCGTTCTCCTCCCCTGTCCTGGAGGTTGCGTCCCAGGCTGGGATCCCCTTGTGCAGACTCAGCTCACCCGGCCCCTTTTCCATTCACTCTGGGCAACCCACATTCAAATCCGCCCGGCGGATCCTCTTGTAATACCAGCCCCTGGTTCCAGGAGCCTCAGTCTCCCGCAGACAAAGACCCTGCCCTGACCCTGCCTGCTGGGCTCAGTTTGTACTGTCACTGAAGAGGAACCTGCTGCTGATTTTCCTCTTTGTGCTGGAGGCCCTTCAGTACGTGGCTATTGGGGATCTGAGGGGTTCCTGCTGCACTGACTGCAGCAGAGGAAATATTCCAGGAACCTAAGGGAATGAGGTACTCGTGTCTCAATGCAATTGAGTGCCAGTTGGATGCCTCACTCCCTTAGGCCCGTTTTGGGGTGTTTCATTTTCACCATCTACGGAGTCTTGGATTCCAGCGCTGGGCCCGGTAACCCGCAGGGAGGCACGTGGTACAGACCGAGCAGCTGGAACACGAACTACGCACCCTGCCTCCAGGACCGAGTCACCATCTGTGACGGCGTGTTGAGGTTTACCCGTTTCCTGCACCTCCGTAGTAGCACCAACAGACTCCACCAACCAGTAGAATAGAGGGAGTTTATTGCTTCTCCAGGATACAGCACAGATGTAATCTGGATACAGGGCAGGCCTAGGATGCCTCAGCCCCCCTTGAGATGGGGGGAGACTGGGTCCCTAAATCCCAGCCCCTTGCCTAGTCTGCTTCCTTCATGATACCAGACAAAAAACTGCCCCACTCTCCTCCAGCCCTGCCCACCAGCCAGGGCTGACCTCGTCCTCCTTTCTTTGTTCCGGTGCCAGGGCTGACCTCGCCCTCCTTTCTTCGTTCCGGTCCCTGGGAAGTAACTGGTCCGACAGGTTCGGAGCCCCCTTTGCATAATGACTCATCCCCTGCCCTGCTGGGCCGTGTTACAGACAGCAGCCAGTGGGGGTCTCACACAGCCCACCGCCCAGCATAGCAACCAGCAAGGTACCCCCACTACGTCACACCTGCAAAGCCTCCGGCTTCACCTTCAGCAGCTACTGGATGGACTGGGTCCGGCAGGCTCCGGGAAGGGGCTGGAGTAGATCGGTGAAATACACCCACGTTCATCTACCATCAGCTACTCCCAGGCTTTCAAGGGACGCTTCTCCTTCTCCAGGACAACTCCAGTAACCTGCTGTACCTGCAAATGAGCGGCCTGAAGCCCGAGGACACCTCCCGCTATTACTGTGCCCGACACACAATGACACGAAACCTATTGACGCTCTTGCAAAACCAGGCTGCAGAACCCGCAGCCGCCACGCGGGGGCAGCACAGTCACGAACAACCTGGCGCTGCGCACAGAGCGGAGAAGGCGCCTCCAGGAAAATAAATCACAAACCTGCCGCGGGGCTTTAACCCTTTCACTGCTCAGCCACGTCCCCTGTTTGCAGCCTAAGCAGTGCCGCCCAGACGATTCAGGGGGCCTGGGGCAAAGCAAATTCGGGGGCCTCTGGTGGGCTTTACTCTGGCACTCCCAGTCTCAGACCTCAGACTTCAAACATTCTCGTGGGGGCTCCTGCGGGGCCCGGGACCTGGAGCAAATTACCTCTTTCCCCCCGGGAGGCTCTGAGCCAAAGTCCCTGGGCCCGTGGAGCAGACCCCCGAGCAGGAAAGGAGACGAGAGAAGACACAGAGGAGGCGGCTTAACGTGTCTGGGGACGGAGGGGGATAGGCAGGGCTGGGACGCACTGGGGTGGAGACAGACAGACTGGGCGGTGCCATGTTTCACTTGAGGCGCCCTATTTAAGTAGCAGCTGGTGGGGACCAAGAGAACAGACCCACTAGCAGCTGAGCTACTCACTTCTGTTCCGTGTCTCAGTGCGAATGAGGAATCCCTGCCCTTCCGCCTCGGCCCGCCTTTGCCTCCGGCCAGTGCGTATTTGGGGGACGGGAGCTAAGGGCTCCAGCCTGGGGCTCACACACTTGGATTCGCTTCCCTGATCCATCGCGGCCTCCCAGTGTGAGCGCTGACAAGTCCCGCAGAGCCAGATCCTTAGAGGTGTCCGGCCACCCAGGGACGCAGTAGAGGTCCGGCGGGATTTTTAGAAGTTTCCAGGCGTCTAACGCCCAGTGATTTACCTGGGAGCTGCACGTCTCTTTGGTGACCCTCACTCGGCATCTGTGTGTCTTCAGGGGCCTGCAAACCCAGACAACCTGTCCCTGGCGCATTCTAGAAATAGAAGGGGCAGATGATTCATTTCCATTGACCTGCAGGGGGAGTTAGCGGCCTCCTTCTCTCACGCTCTTTGGCACAGCCCGTTAGGTACCGCTCTGTGTACTGAGGCACCTGTGTAAATCCGACCCGTGGGGAACCTGGTGTGAAGTGGGGCTGAGAGCACTTCGCTGCCTCACAAGGGCGCTGTGAGGACAAGCACACTACAGAGATTACGGTAATGGGGTAGTAGAATCACTCGGACAGCTGGCTCTGGGATGTAATTCACGACTGGATCAATAGCTATGAAAAAATACTCCCCCAGCTGTGTTTTTCCAAGTTCAGCTGGTCCAGTCCGGTCTAGGGAGGGGGGAGCCGTTTAGGCCTTCCTCAGGGATCTGTGATGTGTCTGATTACTCCCTCTCCAGCGTCCACACTGGGCACTGGCTCCCAAGACACAGCTGGGGAAAGTATTGTGCATAAACTCTGGGCCGGGGCTGAATGTTCTCAGTGTCGAGTGCACACCTGCAGTGACACCTCCAGTACTCTAGACTGCCCTCTGCCTTGGAGCTGCCCGACCGGGAGACTCCTGCTTGCTCTTCAGTGTGTGGGAGGGCGAAAGGGGGCACTGATGTCAGTGTCCTTCTCCCCACTCCTGTACCTGATCTTCACACAGAGAGAAGGGTGGAGGGAGGGTTGAAATGCAAATCTCTGTTACTCACACACGGTGACACAAGACCTATTGATGCTCCGGCAAAAACCCAGGCTGCAGAACCCGCGGCAGCCACGCGAGGGCAGAAGAGACACGAACAACCGGGAGCTGGGCACAGAACGGGAACAAGTTTCGGTGGATGAAATCCAAACCCTCGGGGAGATTTTAAATCATTTCATTACCAAGCAACGTTCCCCCCTTTGCTTCCCCAGGGCCTGCGGGGCAGACATCGCTGGCTGCCTCTGTCAGTCCCGTTGGGGCGGGAGCCCAGTTTCCGCGGCCCGGCTCGCATTGCAGATCGGACACTTTCACTGAAGCAAAACGTGGTTGTTGGGATTCGTTCCCACGTTGCTCCTACGCTCCCAGCTTCCTTGGATCCACCCCCGCCCGGGAGTCAGAATCCCCGCGGCCTGCGCTCTGCAGGAAGTCACGCTGAGTGGTGAGAGCGGTTCCTTCTGCCCTGCGCTCTGTGCCAGTGCCCGTGGGGCGAAGGGTGCTGGAGAGAGAAACGAGCAGACACAGTCAGTCCAGGGGCAGTTGTCAGAGGTGCTACAATCAGACTGGATGTGCGGGGTGCTTTGTATCTACGGGCCTTGGGCGTCTAGGAATATAACACTTCACAGCCACATTTCTAACGCAATCGTGGCAGCGAGCGGCAGTTTTCACCCACCCGCCAGCCTGATATTCAGAGAGTTTGTCGCCCACAACTCCCGCTTCTAGCAGCAAATCGGTGTCTGGGCCTGATACCAAAGGCTGGGATGTTAGTCGGCGTCTTTGCCTTGACTCCACGATTCCCGCCCTCACGAGCAGCACGTGGGCATCGGCTGTAGAGCCGGGTCTGGTTTGACAGGGCAGGGTGTTGAGCACAGGTAGCCCGGGGCGGGACCTATCCGGAGCCGTGTGAGTATTCAGATGTGTGTCCGAGCGGAGCATTGTGGGAGCGGGAGCGGGGTGAAGAGCAGCGGCCCGAACGTGGCGAGTGCGGCTCCGGGTGGGGTCCCAAGTTGGTGCCGGAGTAGCTTGCGGCAGCAGAAAGCAGTGTCGGCGGGGTTGTTTCAAGGTGGAAGGTGGGTCCCACCGTGATGTGAGAGTTCGGGGCGCTTGAGGCCGGCGGGGCTTGTGGGCAGGAATGTATACTTACCTGGCAGGGGAAATACCACGCTCAGGAAGGTGGTCTTCCCAGGGGAGGCCCAACCATTGCACTGAGGATGCGCTGACCCTGCGATTTCTCCGAATGGGGAAACTCGACTGCACAATTTGTGGTAGTGGGGGACTGCGTGCGCGCTTTCCCCTGACTTCAGTAGTGGAAAAAAGTTGAGCTTCTTTGGAAGTACAGAGTAAACGTAAGAGCTGCGGTTTTGGCTCGCTCTGCGGAAATAAGTTGTGCTTGTTTAAAGAGTGCTGGTAATAGAGTATCTAGAGCGGGGCTTTGTTTGTTATTTGGGCTTATGTCTTCATTGCTTTTGAAATTCCGTTCGGGGAGTTTCGTTTATTTTCCCCACTGAACTGGTTTTTGCTCGTTTCCGTTTCTTCATTTTTCTTTTGTCGGGTAGGAGAATAGTCTGACTAAAACCACGTGTCATTCCTGTTCCTGGGAAGTTCTGATTCAACCTGCGCGCTCTCCACCCCCACTCACCTTTGGGAGCAGCTTGGCTTTGCTCATTCTTGCGCAGGGGTGGACAAACACTGGACCGCGGGCCGGATCCGGTCTGCCAGGGTTAGGCACTGGCGGGTCCCCATGCTTTCGTATTTACCTGCGCCACAGCAGGTCCGGGGGATCACAGCGGAGATGCCGGGAAAATAGAGAGGCGTCGGCCCCGCAGTGGCTCACCCTGGCGAACTGCTGCCGTTTTATTCCCCACCCCATCTAGATCCTGTCTGCGCTTTACTGAGCTTAGGCGGACCCAGCCCATGGCAGAGCCCTGCGCCTTTCTCTATGCCAGCAGGGGCCAAACGTTTTGGCCAGAGAGGCACATCTCGGCGTGGCGGCCAACAGCTCAGTGCCACACGCTCTCACACCCGTTATCCTGTCTCCGTGCGACACTCACCTCCCCACACAGAACCAACCAAACC
The DNA here is from genome assembly GCA_019425775.1 of Rafetus swinhoei. Lineage (NCBI taxonomy): Eukaryota > Metazoa > Chordata > Testudines > Trionychidae > Rafetus > Rafetus swinhoei. The sequence goes on along the minus strand of CM033433.1, from coordinate 3,891,857 downwards.
AGACCCTGCACCTCCAGCAGCTCCAGCCTGCTCCTTAGAGCCTGAGACCGACAGACACTTTCCCAACCACCCTGCTTCCTGCATCCCCCGCCCATTTCTTACCCCGTATCGCCATGGCCAGCGGCTTCTTCTTTGGGGTCCACCTGCCCCCCCCCCGGGGCTGCTCTGCTGCCGGCCAGTGAGCCCCAGACCCAGCGTGAGTCTCGCTCTAGCTCGGTTCTTCGCTGGGGACGTTACTAGCACGGTCTGTGCTGGCAGGTGGCCAGGGTGACGCAGCGCTGGAGATGGGCTAGAAATAAGCCAGGAGAGCCCTTCCCGCTGGAGTCACTGTCAGCAGCTGGGCCGGACCTGTTCCCATCCGGGGCGAGGCCTGGGGCCGCGCTGTGAATTCTGACCGAGCGGGGAAAGGCGCCTGCGCGCCCCGAGCCACCGAGCGGGGTTTGCCTGGGACGCGTTCTATGGACCGAGCATCTCCTCCGAGCCCCGGCAGGGGCCGCTAAATCTGCTTCCTGAGCTGCCCGGGCAGGGCCGGCTCTGCGCTGCGACCTGGCCAGATGGCAGAGGGGACAGACACACGGACAAGGGGACAGACAGAGAACAGGGGCGGGGGAAAGGAAGGTTTTCCCTGGATTGACACAAATCCCCAGAGTCACGTTCAAAATCTAGATCGGCCCCCAAAGGAATATTTTGTCTGACAAGAGACAAGACCCCCCCCAAAACGCAATAACGCGAAAGCGCCGCCCGTGGCCACATGGGGCCAGCAAAATGCAACGTGTGAGCCCGGGGAGAAATGTTCCTTACCAGTGACCGGCAGTCTCCTCTGCGGTCGTGATTTGCACAGAAACGATTTGGTCACAGGCCAATCTTGTGAAATGTCTGGGAGGTGAGTTCCCCGCACCTGGAGGGGCTTTGGGAATCACCGCTCAGCCACAGAATTCACCAGAGTAGAGCCCCTGTGTCTGCAGCTTCTTCTGCTTCGGTTATTGCCCCTTCCATACATGGCGTATCGCATCCCAGTAACTCAGCGTTATTCATCTCCCCATTGCAGCGTCCGGTTCAACCCGAAATTCCCCCTGTTCTCAGCACGTTTCACGCACTAACCAGCAGTGCCCTTATTTCGCTGCTACATTCCGCACACTCGTGTTCTGGCACCCACCTGCCACGGCACATTCCAAGTCCCGCAGGGAATTCCTACACCCCCTTCGCGTTGATGTCTGATGAGTCCCGAGCATGCGCATCCCGGGGCTGCCTGTCGAATCCAACCCGCAGATTGTCCTCCCTTTCGGGTAGTGGCCTTCATTGCCTCTGGGGTATCTGTGGCCGCTGGGATCACGGAGGCCTGAGGTCTGGCTGTGGCCTCAAAATGCTACAGGAGTAACGTGACTATAACAACAGCAGTAACACACATGGCCCCGCAGTGAGGGGCCAGAGCTAGTTACAGCGCTAAGCACAGTGGCCGAGATTCCCAGCCTGTAGAAATACTCACAATTCCATCGGCACGGATTAAACTGCCCTGGTTTGTGCTGGCTGGAAATCTGGCCGCATTAACGCCAAAGGAGAGAGATTGATTTACGCCAGCTGGGAATCTGGTCCCATTGATTCCATTGGAGCTATGGACAACTGAGTCCATTGGATGGTTCCGCCCATTAACGTCATTGCAGACACACTAATGTCATGGGCTGGAAATCTGGCTGTCCCGTAAATATTCTTGAAAAGCTCAAATAGAGATAAATATGGTAAAATGGTATTACTCTCTGCTTAGGAGGAGTAGGTTCTCAGAGTTGTTGTAAGGGACTTAAGCTGCCAAATCTTTCTAAATTTGGGTGGTAGCTGTGTTCCTAATTCCCTTGGGCTTACTTGAAATCCCAGCCAATACGACAAAAGAAGGGGCATGATTTCTCTTATCCAAATATTCCTTCATTCCTAAGAAGGCTTCCATGCACTTATGTTGGTCTGAGAATTTCAAAGGCCGTTAAGAGAGTTAAATGACTAAATGCTGTTTATTTAAACTGAGTTCGGGCATCCAGATACCTTCGGCGGTTTCACATTTAGCTGATCTGAGCTTACTCCTGAAGGGGACAGCGGTCCAGAGAGAGATTCCCGTGTAGGTCCGCCTCAGACCTGTTATATGCACATGGCGAAACTCGCATGCAAATCCCTACTCCGACGGGTTCCTGTTTAAATACCAACCCCTGGTTCTAGGAGCCGCAGACTCCCCAAAGACACAGACCTGCGCGGTCCTGGGTGCTGGAGACAGTTTGGGCTTCACTGAAGATGAACCTTCTACTGATTTTCCTGTTCATGCTGGAGGCCCTTTCAGGTACGTGGCTATTGGGGCCTGGAGGGATCCCTGCTGCACGGACTGCAGAAGAGGAGCTATTCGAGGCCAGCCTAAGGGAATTAGGTGCCCGGATCCCAATGGAATTAGGTGGCAGGTCACTCCCTTAGGCGCCATCCAAGGTGTTTCATTTTCATGTCCCCAGGAGTCTGGGGACTGGTTCACTCCGTCATTTCCGTGTTTCCCTCCTAGGTGTCCTCTCCCAAGTGCAGCTGAAGGAAACGGGCCCGGGAGCGGCGAAGCCCGGGGAATCCCTGACACTCACTTGCACCATCTCCGGAGACTCGGTTTCCACCGACAGCGCTGCCTGGCACTGGTTCCGGCAGCCCGCGGTGAAAGGGCTGGAGTGGGTGGGGCGCACGTGGTACAGGTCTGGCCAGTGGAACACTGAATACAACAGCGCGCTGCGGGGCCGAGTGACCCTCCCCGCAGACACCGCCAGGAACCAGGTCTCACTGCAGCTCCGCGCGCTGACACCTGCGGACACCGGAACCTATTACTGCGCCAGGCAGCCTCACACGCACAGTGACACAGAGCAACGCGGGGCTGGTACGAAAAGGGGAAGCGGATTCTCACCGCCTCACTGAGACAACAAAGGGAACGCAAAGAGCCGCTCCCCGGCCCTCGCCCCCAAACTCCGTGTGACTCGAAAGGCAGCGCCAAGGGAGGCGGGTGGGGAATCCGGCACTGAGGGCACCTCCCGGGCGGGTGCCCAGCCACCAGCCTGTGTGGGACTCCGGGGCTGTCAGCTCCGCAGAGCGGCGTTTGAACAGGCTCCGCTTCTTGCAGGAAACTGAACGCGTCTTTGTGGCAGGAGAGCGAGGCGGAGGTCTGGCTGGGAACTGCCGGGGAGCCGCCCCGGGGATCCGAGAATTCACATCGTCCAGCACCTGGGCGCTAAGTGTGACGTCAATGCCACTTGACTAGGTGTCGGAGCGCACAGCGTGAGGACCGGAACACGGGGCAAGAGCTCCTGACACCTGGGTTTGGTTCTAATAGCCAACAGCGTTGGGGCAGGTTCCACTCTCCGTGCCTCAGTTTACCATCCATTGACAGGGGGACACTAAAGCTCCGCGTCCCTTCCCAACAGCCTGTGGCAGAGCTGGGTGTTACCCCCAAAGGCTGTCTGCAGAAAAAGGGGAATCAGGTTGATTCTTAAACAGTCCCCCCCTCCTCTCGGCCTCTCTCACCAAGTGATTTCCAGCCCTCCGCCTTCTTCTGCGGCGCCCTGCAATGTGCCCCAGAGGAGTCACCGAGGCAGAGAGAGAGTCTGAGGTAGCTCAAGCTTAGCCCGACACACTTTGGGTCCGATCCCTAGATGTTCAACATTCGCATCTCTCACTGACCCCGGCTGGATCTGGGGGCGGGGGTTTCCCCCGGGAACCAGGTTCATGGTTTTCGACTTCAGATCCCAAAGACTCAAACTCCCAAACTCGCCAGAAGCCACTTTGTCAAATGCGCTGGAAATGGAGCAAATTTCAGCCGCCCCGAAGGGCGCCAGCTGCGCTCAGTGGAAGCTGCAGGTGCCCAGCGCCTCTGAAAATCAGCCCCCAAATGTCAGTGTCTTCGGAGAGGAAGGGGCTTTGTGGGAAAGGAGCTGGGCTCTGCCTCAGAAGATGGGAGTTAAATTGTCATCTCGGCTACAAACTCCCTGTTTAAACTTGGGGAGTTGAATTCACGCCTGCCTCAGTTTCCCTTCTTCCCAAGTTGGCTCCTTAGCTCATTGGCACCTGAATTTTCTCCCACCAGTGTGAGTCTGTGCAGCGCTCAGCACCTTGGAGAGTGACCTTAAATTAGTAAAATCTCCTTGCTAGGTGGCACCAGAGGCGCGCACATCTGATAGCAGCTACCTCAGCCCAAGCGGCGAGCGTTTAACGCTGCCCATAGGCAGCCCAGCCCCACCCCAGCCCTGACGTCAGTGGGTTCCGCTCACCCTACGGACCGCACCACGGCGGGGCTGGGAGCTGTTGCTCCTCTGGGAGGAAACAAGGGCTTGGGACAGGTCGAGTAATCGGAGCTCGGCGCTGCGGGAATCGGGCGGCCATGGCTAGAGACTGCAGAGAGAAGCTCAGGAATTTCCCCTCCCACCGGGGCTGCTCGCTCCAAACCGGGACTAGCATCTCTGCAGACACGGCCAAGAACCAAGTCTCCCTGCAGCTGCAGACACCGCCCCCTATTACTGCTCCTGGGACACAGGGACACAGAGCGCAGCGGGGCTGATGCAAAAGGCGAGGCGGGTTGTCTGGAGTCACTGGGGCCTGATCCCACTCAGTCTGAGGGGGAGGCACTGGCCGAAGGAGGAAACGGAAAGGAGAAAAAAACCCTCTAACTCAGCTCCTTGTAACACACACCGAGCTCAGGTCTCCCAGGGGTAACTCTGACAAGCATCGGTCACAGAGCCCTGCTGGGCGCTAGCTGTAGAGCGCAGCGCAGCGCTGCCTTCCTCCCGGGGCAGTTTCGCTCCTCACCTGCCAAAATCCCAGGCCTCCTTTGGCTACAGCCCAGAAATTTCCCGCCTCCCAACTTCCTTCCCTCCCGCTGTTTGCTGCTGTGACTGGGGCGAATCCAGCCTGTATCCTTTTGCCGGTCACGGGGCGGCCTCTCGGCTGGACAGACCCAGTCAGGGGGAGCCAGCCCCCACCCACCGCAACGAGCCCCCTTGGGACAAATCCCCACTTCAGTGACCGACTCCTGCTGCTTCCCCTTAGCTGCCTTCTCCCGCGGTTTGTGTGAGCCCGGGTCACCCCCCAGGACTGATTCCAAATCTTCATTCCCCGCGCACAATTGGGGAAAGGCTGCGGGACACACCGCGCTCGCCAGCCCGGGACTTGTAACCCTCCGGTGAGTGTCCCAGCCCCGTGCCACCCTGTGACCCGGCCCCTCCCCAGGAACTGACCCCCTGACCCAGTGTCCGCAGCGGGCAGGGCCCAGACTCCCTCCTCACGACGGGATAACTAGGTGACAGTCGGGCCCTACAGTCAATACCGGGGAACTGGGCTCACACCCGGCAGCTCCCCTTTAAGCCCCCGCCCCGGGGCCGGGCGCTGCACAGACACAGCGAGGGAGGGTCTGACTCCGCCCTGAGCTAGAAATTCAGTAAGGGAAGGAGGTTGGGTCTGTTATAAGCAGCGGGTCATGCAAATAGGGGAGAGAGGTTCCTGTTTAAATCTGTGCGTCCTTCTGCCCAGACCGCACCCGCAGGCCCAATCCGCAGCTCCCTGGGTCTGAGCAGTGACCAGCCAGTCCCCTGAGAACTTTCCGCGCCAGCACCAGGGACAATGAGACTTTGGGTCGCAGCTGTTTTCATTGTAGCAACTTTGGAAGGTATTTAGTTCCCCGATCAAATATCAGAGCCAGGAGCCCCAGACAATTCTCGCTAGTTTTATACCGGTTCTTCTAACGTCCCTTTATTCGCAGGTGCCCGGTCCCAGGTGCAGCTGGTGGAGTCCGGAGGGGATGTGAAGAAGCCCGGAGACTCTCTGCGCCTCTCCTGCAAAGCCTCCGGCTTCACCTTCAGCAGCTACTACATGAGCTGGGTCCGTCAGGCTCCCGGGAAGGGGCTGGAGTGGGTAGCCCGTATCAGTAGCGGCAGTGGGAGCAGCACGTATTACGCGGATGCAGTCAAAGGGCGATTCACCATCTCCAGGGACAATCCCAGCAACCTGCTGCACCTGCAAATGACCGGCCTGAAGCCCGAGGACACCGCCCGCTATTACTGTGCGAGAGACACACAGTGACACGAACCCTGCGGCTGCTCGTACACAAACCAGAGCTGCGGAATTTCCCGCGTCTGCCGCACGGGGGGCAGCAGAGACACGCGCAAAACAGCCCGGCCTGGGTCCTGCCAGGATGCAACGCTCTGACGTCACGGATTAACTCTTTTGTGTCCGTAATACGCTGCCCCCTCACCCCCATTCTGAGCGGGAAGAAAGATGCAATTTGTGCGGTGCAAGGACAATCCTGGAAACTGTCTTCAAACCACAAATAAACAAACCTCCTGTCCCTGATGCCTCACTGCGGGCAAAACAATGGCCAAGTTGCATGAACCTTAAGGACAAAGCGATAGAAATAGTCCCCATGCTCACCAATGGGACAGAACCACATGGGGCAGGAAAGTATCATATTTGACCACGAAGCTGGAATCCGGGGGAAAAAATCCACATTTATTCAGGTCACCTTCAAAACGGGGCTGTCAGGCCAGGGGACTGGAGCCGAGATCCTGGTGCCAGTTCGCGGTTAGACCCCGGCTCCGCCCACCCAATGTGACCCACCTCCAGAGAATGCAATGAAAGCGCTGGGAGCCCAGTTAACGTGTCACAAACCCTCCTGCCAGCGTATGGTAATCGAGAAAAGAGCATCGGCCAAAACCCCTCCAGAAACGGAACCCCTTATCCTTGGGAATATCAGGCTGAGATTTACAAAGATCTCTAGGGGATCTGGGCGCCAAGACCCCCCTTAGTAAGGCAATAGGGACACTAACCGCCTACCCGTATGTAGTAAAATCTCCTGCAGTGAAAGTGCCGCGTGTTTATCAACAGGTGGCGCTGTTGCTCCAAAGGGACGGACTGGCCCAGAGAAGAACCCCCTGCCCGCACATAGATCGATGCTCTCCCGAAAGGCCTTGGGAATGCGAAGAAGCCCGGAGACTCTCTGCGCCTCTCCTGCAAAGCCTCCGGCTTCACCCTCAGCAGCTACTGGATGGGCTGGGTCCGGCAGGCTCCCGGGGAGGGTCTGGAGTGGCTCGCCCAGATTCACGGCTCGACCACATACTATAGTGACTCGGTAAAAGGCCGATTCACCGTCTCCAGAGATGACCACAGCAGCCTCCTGCACCTGCAAATGATCGGCCTGAAGCCCGAGGACACCGCCCGCTGTTATTGTGCGAGACACAGCGAGGGGAATCCCGACAGGCTGGTAGAAATACTCAGGCGGCAGAATCGTTCTCCCCTGCGCCGCGCGGGGGCACCACTTCCACGGGGAATCCCGCGCCAGGCGCAGCAACAAAGTCGTCAGGCTCCAGCTCCCTTGTGTCTGTGTGATCAGGTCTGAACTAGCCACTGCTCGGAGTGCAGATCTCTGCTGTATCCCCGCGGGCCGCAGGAAAACATGGGCAGAGAAGAGCAAAGGGCGTTTACAAGTGAAGTGCGGAAGCTTTTGGGGGTCGGGGCCAGTTCCCAGGTCCAGCTGACCCAGTCTGGGGCCGAAACGAAGAAGCCCGGACAGCCCGTGACGCTGACATGTAAAACCTCCAGCTACACCGTTGCCAGCTGTAACATGATCTGGATCCGGCAGGCTCCCGGGAAAGGCCTGGAGTGGGGGGGATACATCTCTCCTGGTAACGGTGTCAATAGCTACGCCCCGGCGTTCCAGAGGCGATTCACCATCACCAGGGACAACTCCATGAGCTGTGCAGCCTGCGAGCCGATGGCACCGCCACGTATTACTGTGCGTGATGCAGTGACACAAACCGCAGCTACAGCCCTTCACAAACCCCAGAGAGAGACCCCAGGGCTCCTGCTAATTCCTCACTCACACTGGCCAATGGTTGCCCGTGTGAACCCGGGAAATTACCCTCCCCCCAGTGACTTACAATCAGAGACAGCTGAAGGGGTTTAGACCCCTAAGTGCCTAAATCACTTTTCAGGTTACGACTCAGTCAGCTCCAGCTGGAGGGGACCAGAGCGATCGCAGCCGCTGGAGAAGCTGAATGTGGCAGGAGGAAGCGGCAGGAAATGTGGGTCTGTCCCAGGGCCGGTCCCGCTACCAGGATAGACAATAGCTCTCTGAAGGCAGCAGAAACCAGCCCACCAACTCATGGCCCCCAGAGCGCGGTAACAGCAGCCTCAAACCTGCAGCCTGTAGGCACGGAAATCCCCGATGTCTGGCTGCCATACGTGCTGGGCCAGAGAGAGCAAGAGAGCGACTCACCCCATAGCCCGGTGCTAAGGACACTCTCTGGGGCTGGGGGGAATCAAATCCCTGTTCTAATGGGTCCATCTGCGCAGCCCCGCTGTGTGGCAGCTCTGGGTGAGAAGGACCCTGTCCCCTGCGCGTTTCCCGCTGGCCCTGGCTGGAAGCTGGGGAGACTAGTCTGTAGGGGCCGATGTGTGGGGGCCACAAGGGGCACATGCCCCCAGTGCCCTGGCAGGATAAACAAGGGGGCAGGGCCCGAGTACCTGAGCACTGGGCAGCAAGGGACCCGACAGCAGCCGGCCGGCCCCGAATCCCTGAGCGGCCCGGTAATTAGAGGATGGGCCTAGCACCCGCAGCAGCCCCCCCCCACGCACACACACACTTCTGGCACCACTCACTGGCCGTCCCCTGGTGGCTCGTTCCGGGGAGAGGACAGGACCACGCGGCGGGAAACCTGCGGCCACGTGGCTTCCCCGCCGGTGACAGTGAGCGCCGGGGCGCGTGGCCAAGCGCACCCTCTCCTGCTGCGCCCCTTTCTCCCCCGCCCTGCTACTTTCCCTTAACCCCCCGCCCCTCGGGCAGCACTTGAGAGAGGGTCCTGGGCTCTGTCTATCGGGCGCTGAGCAGCTGAAGAGCCGGGTCTGGCTGGACAGGGGAGAGTGTGGACCAAGGGCAGTCAGGGGAGTGGCCCATCCGGAGGGGCGGAGCCTCGTGAGCAGGTAGGCAGATGTGTGTGCGAGCGGAGCACTGTGGGAGTGGGAGCGGGCTGCCGAGCGGTGCCCTAATTTGCAAGCGGGGCTCTGGGTGGGGTCTGGGCACAGGGACGGGGCAGCTGGCAGCAGCGGGAAGCGGTGCCGGCGGGGTTGTTTGGAGGTGAAGGTGGAGGTGGGACCCACCGTGATGTGAGAGTTCGGGGCTTTTGAGGGCTGGCGGGGGCTCTGGGATAAGGGTTTATGTTTATTGGGGGGAATACCACGCTCAGCAAGATGGTTTTCCCAGGATGAGGCCCATCCATTGCATTGCGGGTGCGCTGATTACTGCGATTTTCTCAAATACAGGAAACTCGACTGCACAATTTGTGGTAGTGGGGGACTGCGTGCGCGCTTTCCCCGATATTATTGGTGAAAGAAAAGTAGTATTGGTCCGTGATACAAACATAGCTCTGTTATTCTGGTGTAACTGAAATAAAAAACAGGACTTTGTAGCACTGTAAAGACTAACAAGATGGTTTATTACCTAATAAACCATCTCGTTAGTCTTTAAAGTGCTATATAGTCCTGTTTTTTGTTTCAATCTTGGTCTGATTATAGAGAAACAAACCAGAGCTGCAGAACTTCCCGCGTCTGCAGCACGGGGGCAGCAGAGACACGCGCAAAACCGTCCTGCCCGGGGCGCAGGAATACCTAGGGCCGTCAGGATGGAACGCTCTGACGTCACGGGTTAACTCTTTCGTGGCCTCAATACGCCCTACTGGATACGTCTAGACTGGCATGATTTTCCGGAAATGCTTTTAACCGAAAAGTTTTCCGGTTAAAAGCATTTTCGGAAAAGAGCGTCTAGATTGGCACTGACGCTTTTCCGCAAAAAGTGCTTTTGCGGAAAAGTGTCCATGACAATCTAGATGCGCTTTTGCGAAAAAAAGCCCCGATCTCCATTTTCGCGATCGGGGCTTTTTTGCGGAACACAAATCTCAGCTGCCTACACTCGTTCCGAAATTCAAGCAGCCAGTGTAGACAGCTGGCAAGTTTTTCCAGAAAAGTGGCTGATTTTCCGGAAAAACTGGCCAGTCTAAACACAGCCAGGGGCCGCTTGAATTTCCGCAAAAGCACTGACTTCCTACTGTAAGAAATCAGTGCTTTTTCCAGAAATACTATGCTGCTCCCGTTCGGGCAAAAAGTCCCTGGCTACGTCTACACTGGCATGATTTTCCGGAAATACATTTAAAGGAAAAGGGTTTCCGTTAAAAGTATTTCTGGAAAACCGCATCTAGATTGGTCCCGGAGTTATCGTTATAACGATGCGCTTTTGCGGAAAAGCGTGTCTAGATTGGTGACGCGCTTTTTCGCAAAAGCAGAAGCCCGGAACCATTTTGAAGAGGGCAAAAGGCCACCAGACCTTTCAGGGGGCGGGGCTGGAGCTCCGTTCAGACACATGCTTAAAGGGGTCTCGCCGGACAGCCGTTTGTCTCCTGCTCCCATGCGTTGGGACCTCTGGCAGGGACTGACAGCCATAGCAGGTTTGGTGGTTGCCCTCTGACTTTTGGGGACACCACCCTTTTGCCCCCAACTGCTTTTTCCTGAGTTTTCTTTCTTCTGCCCTGCCCTGTCTGCCATGGACCCGTGGGTGGCCATGTGCCTGCTCTGGCCCCTGCTGACTGCCTGAAGCTCATGCTGCAGGCCGGTGCCCTGGTGTTCCAGGACCAGGAGGCAGAGATCACATTCGACTCCCTCACAAGGGAGGCCCTGGCTTCCCTGTGGCATCAGCACCCCAGGGTGGTGAGGCCAGTCTGGAGATTGGATACCAGTACCGACTGGTGGGACTGGCTGGTCCTCGGGCAATGGGACGACCAGCAATGGCTCCAGAATTTCCGCATGTGAAAGCAGACCTTCCAGCAGCTGTGAGCCTGGCTCGCCTCCGTGTGCTACAGAGAGTCACCACCCGGCTGCGGGCACCCATCCCCGTCAACAAGAGGGTCGCCATCGCGCTGTGGAAGCTGGCCACACCGGACAGCTACCGCTCGGTGGCACAGCAATTCGGGGTGGGAAGATCAACCGTCAGTGTGATCGTCATGGAGGTAAGTCCCAGGGGGGAGTAGGGAGTGGGGTGGGGGAAGGGTGCTGCACTCCATGCCCAGGGGCAGCCAAGACTCCAGGCTGGGTTGCCCAGGGGTTTGGGCCGTCCCTCCCTTGCAGAGGCCCGCTGGTGGGGGGGTGTGACGACGCGTTGGGGTCCCCTGACTCCTGCACCCCCCGTAATGGCACGAACAGACTCCACCAGCCCGTAGAATGGAGGGAGTTTATTCCTTCTCCAGGATACAGCACAGCACAGCACAGCACCGATGTAATCTGGTTACAGGGCAGGTCTAGGATGCCTCAGCCCCCTTGAGATGGGGGGAGACTGGGCCCTAAATCCCAGCCCTGGCTTAGGCTGGTTCCTCCATGATCCCAGACAGAAACTAGACTAACTCTTCCAGCCCTGCCCCCAGCCAGGCAGCATTCCCCTTCCTTTGTCTCTCTCCTGGGGTAGCTGGTCAGACAGGTTGAGAGACCCTCTTTGCATAATGACTCATCCTTCTGGGCTGTGGTACCGATGGCAGCCATTGGGGATTACCACAGAGCCAGCATAGGAACTAGCCAGATACCCCCACTACGTCACAGGGGGGGCCGTGGGGCAAGGGGGGCCCTGGTGTGCGTGTGTGTGTGCGCGTGAGGACAGAGGGAATCATGGGGGGAGGGGCCCAAGGGAGCGCACACTCACCCCTGCCGTATGTGATGTGTTCCCTTGTGTTTCTCTGCACCCTTCTGCAGGTCGTCCACGCCATCAATGACGTCCTGCTCCCAAGAGGCATCTGCCTGCGCGACGTGGATGGTACCATGGCCGGCAGGCAGCTGCTGCTAGCAGTGGGGCTCTACGAAGTTGTTGATGAATCACTCAGTGACCGTCCTTCAGGGTTTTGAGAACCAGGCCACTGAAATGAGACGTTCTGAATTTTTCGTCTGCTCGTCCCGCTATTGTAATTCCTCCCATCTGTATAAGTCTTTGTTCATTAATCTTCCCTGCAAAGGTACCTAACAGCTATTGCAGTGGAACCACATACCTGGTGAACCTCCCCTACCGATGTGCCAGCAGGGGAACACCGCAAGTTGCTAACGTTGCTGTTATTTATTTATCAGTGTTTTGCTAGATCTTAAAGCACTTTAGCAAGAAAGGTGTCAACATGCTGTGATGGCGCGTTGGGGTTTTCCCGTCTCCTGCACCCCCGTAATGGCATGGACAGACTCCACCAGCCAGTGGAATAGAAGGAGTTTATTGCTTCTCCAGGATACAGCACAGCACAGATGTCATCTGGTTACAGGGCAGGCCTAGGATGCCTCAGCCCCCCTTGAGATGGGGGAGACTGGGACCCTAAATCCCAGCCCCGTTGCCTAGGCTCCTTCCTCCATGATCCCAGACCGAAACTAACTAACTCACCTCCAGCCCTGCCCCCATCCAGGGCTCCACTCCCCTGCTTCCCATTGTTCCGCTCCCTGGGAGATACCTGTCTGACCAGTTTCGAAGCCCCCTTGCATAATGACTCATCCCCTGCCCTGCTGGGCTGTGGTGCAGCCAGCAGCCAGGGGAGGTCACTCACAACCCACGACCCAGCATAGTAACCAGCAAGGTACGCCCCACTACCTCACACATGCCCAGTCATACAGAAGGGGAAACTGAGGCTCAGAGAAATGACTTGCCAGATTACACCCGGCAGGCAGGCCGGATTCTCTGCCCAACCTCTTCAAAAGCCACGAGCCATCTCTGCAGAGGTTTCAAAAATGAATTCTTCCTTCCCACAATTCCACAGCGTCACCCTGGAGATATCAGGCCCCTCCCCTCAGCCCTTTATGACGTCACTCAGCCCAGCGCCTAGGACGGTCCCTAGGCTGAGGTTTCTAGGGAGGGGTGGGGGCATTGGAATCACTCTGGGAGGGGCTGGTGCGCAGGGCGAAGCAGAGCCGGGCTGAGGGGAAAGGAGACTCGGGGAAGGAAACAGACCGCGACTCCCACGCAATTACATACAGCCCCAGACTCCCCCCTCTCCCCCCGCGCCTTCAATGACCCCGTCCCATCAGGCACCGGCTCGCTCCCACTGTGAACAATCCTGCTTTAGCTTCCTCTGGGACACGCAGAGTCTCACCCGCCCCGTTCTGCTGTCAAAGGCTCCTCGCCAGCCCTCTGACCCTAAGGTCACAGAGAACCGGGGAAGGGCTTTCTCAGAATGAGCCCCCCAACACACGCCCCCTTGGGCCACGAGATGTTGTTCAGGGACATGCGGGCACCTAGTTCCTCCCGAGTCCCGCCGGTCAGAGCATCCTCACGATCCCACCGCCCAGGCGCTGCACAAACTGTGAAGAAGACCCATCTGATGCCACTCCCTAACAGCGAGCATAGAATGCAGCACACGAGTGTATCTCTTATAAAGGGCGGCCTATGCAAATAGGGATGAGTGTTTCCTGTTTAAATCTCTCTCGCTCTCTGCCTGCCCAGGCTGCACCCTCAGAGAGAATCCACAGCTCCCTGGGTCTGTGCAGGGACCAACCAGTCCCCTGAGAACTTTCCTCCCCAGCACCAGGGACAATGAGATTTTGGGTCACAGCTGTTTTCATTCTGGCAGCTTTGGAAGGTATTTTGTGCTCCTGAGTAAATGTCAGGACCGGCAGACCAGACAATTATCGCTGGTTTTATACCGCGTCTTCTAACATCCCTATATTTGCAGGTGCCCGGTCCCAGGTGCAGCTGGTCAACACCGGAGGGGATGTGAAAAAGCCCGGAGACTCTCTGCGCCTCTCCTGCAAAGCCTCCGGCTACACCTTTAGCAGCTACTGGATGAACTGGGTCCGACAGACTCCCGGGAAGGGAGTGGAGTGGGTGGCTTTGATTAATGCAGAGGGGTCGAGCCAGTGGTATCATAGAATCATAGAACTGGAAGAGACCTCAGAAGGTCATCAAGTCCAGCCCCCTGCTCGAGGCAGGACCAATCCCAACTAAATCAACCCAGCCAGGGCTTTGTCAAGCAGAGACTTAAACACCTCTGGGGATGGAGACTCCACTACTTCCCTAGGTAACCCATTCCAGTGCTTCATTACCCTCCTAGTGAAATAGTTTTTCCTAATATCCAACCTGGACCTCTCCCACCACAACTTGAGACCATTGCTCCTTGTTCTGCCATCTGTCACTACTGAGAACAGCCTCTCTCCATCCTCTTGGAACCTCCTTCAGGAAGTTGAAGGCTGCTATCAAATCCCCTCACTCTTCTCTTCTGCAGACTAAACAGACCCAACTCCTCAGTCTCTCCTCATAGGTCATATGCTCCAGCCCCTAATCATTTTGGTTGCCCTCCGCTGACCCTCTCCAATGCGCCACATCCTTTTGTAGTGGGGGCCCAGAACTGGACACAATACTCCAGATGTGGCCTCACCAAAGCCGAATAAAGGGGAATAATGACATCTCTGGATCTGCTGGCAATGCTCCTCTTAATGCAACCTAATATGCCATTAGCCTTCTTGGCTACAAGGGCATACTGTTGACTCATATCCAGCTTCTCATCCACTGTAACCCCCAGGTCCTTTTCTGCAGAACTACTACTTAACTGGTTGGTCCCCAGCTTGTAACTATGCTTGGGATTCTTCCGTCCTTGTTGAACCTCATCAGATTTCTTGTGGCCGAATCCTCCAATTTGTCTAAGTCACTCTGGACCCTATCTCTGCCTCAAGCATATCTACCTCTCCCCTAGCTTAGTGTCATCCGCAAACTTGCTGAGGGTGCAATCCATCCTCATCCAGGTCATTAATAAAGATATTGAACAAAACCGGTCCTAGAACCGAACCTTGGGGCACTCCAGAAACCGACCGCCATCCTGACATCAAGCCATTGATCACTATCTGCTGGGCCCGCCTTCTAGCCATCTTTCTATCCATCTTACTGTCCATTTATCCAATCCACATTCCCTTAACTTGCTGGCAAGAATATTGTGGAGACCGTATCAAAAGCCTTGCTAAAGTCAAGGTATATCACATCCACTGACTTTCCCAGGTCCACAGAGACAGTTACCTCATCATAGCAGCTAATCAGATTGGTCAGGCATGACTTGCCTTTGTGTATCCATGCTGACTATTCCTCTCCTAATCACTTTCCTCTCTTTCAAGTGCCTCAAAATGGATCCCTTCAGGATCCCTTCCATGATTTTTCCAGGAATCAAGGTAAGACTGACCGCCTATAGTTCCTGGATCGTCCTTCTTCCCTTTTTTGAAGATGGGCACTACATTTGCCTTTTTCCAATCATCCGGGATTTCTCCCGATCTCCATGACTTTTCAAAGATAATGGCCAAAGGCTCTCAATGACATTTGCCAACTCCCTCAGTACCCTCGGATGCATTAAGTCCGGACCCATGGATTTGTGTACGTTTAGCTTTTCTAAATAGTTCCTAACCTGTTCTTTACCCACCAAGGGCTGTCCATCTTCATCCCATCTTGCCTCACTTAGCATATTAGTCCGGGAGCCCACCTTGTCTGTGAATACAAAGGCAAAGAAAGCATTGAGTACTTCAGCTTTCCCCACATCATCTGTCAGTAGGTTACCTCCTTCATCCAGTAGGGGCCGCACACCCTCTCTGATCACCTTCTTCTTGTTAACATGCCTGTGGATGCCTGGTATTCTCCGGCTGTTCAAGGGCGATCAACCATTTTCAGGGATAATCCCAACAACCTGCTGTACTTGCAAATGACCGGCCTGAAGTCCGAGGACAGCGCCCGCTATTACTGTGCGAGGAACACACGTCCACACTAATCCTGTGGGTGCTCGTGCAAAAAGCAGAGCAGCTGAACTTCCAGGCGCCGCCGCACGGTGGCAGCAGAGACAAAGGAAAGTAGCCTGGCTTCTAACGCAAGAGTAGTAAGTATGGAAAACCTCTGACATGACAAATTAACTCTTTAGTGTCCTGAGTACGTCCCCCTCCAGTGTGTATGCCCAAGCGCTGCTGTCTCTCGCTGCATGTGCACTGGGCCCGCCAGCCAGCAGAGAGGGAGAGGGCTGGAATGGATGGACATATCTAGACTGATGTTTACAACGATGTTTCAAAAATCATCTCTCTCTCACTAGAGACAGCTGTAAAAACCAGGAGTCCCTGGAACTGACCAGTCTACAATTCGGAGACACTCGGTACTTCTTTGCCAGAGAAATACACAGGAGTGAAAACCTGTCAGAGGCACACACCCCACGCTCCCCCGTGTAAATGGTGTAAGTAATACGCAGGATTGTGCTGTGGTTGGCGTTAGAACACAGTGACAGTGAAATGTGACAATGGTTCCAGGGGCGCCTAGGAGCAGGAATGTCATTTGGGCTGGAAAATACTTTCCTGCCAAGGGCTGCCAAAAACCAGCCCTTTCCCGGGCAGATACTGTGGGGCGTGTGAGCTGGGGCAATTGCTCCCAGGGGCCCGGCAGAGCAGACACTGGATGGGGATGGGAGAGGAGGGGAGCAGGGACAGTCTCAGAAGCCCGCTGTGTGCTGAAGGCAGCAGAGACAAACCCACGGTCCAACGGCCCCCACAGCGCGGTAACAGCAGCCTCAAGGCCTGCACTCTGTAGGCACCGAAATCCCCTAGGTGCCTGGCTGGTGACATGTACTGTGCCAGAGAGAACAGGAGAGCAATTCAACCGACAGCCCGGTGCTAAGGGCAGTCTCTGGGATTCAGGGGACTCCGATCCCTGCTCGAATGGGTCTTCAATTCTTTTTAGTAAGTGCAACAGCCATGTCCACTTCTGAGCTCAGCCCTGCCCAGAGGCCCATGTGCCCGGCTTAGTGCGCTGCACTCAGGGTCGGAGGCAAATCCCTTGGCGCCAAGTTGATAAGGGTGTTTGGATGTCGATTAATTCCCTTGGAAACACCCGTCAGAAATCCGGCCATTCCTTAGTTGTGAGTGCTCAGCCCCTGGACCCTGACCCGGTCTCACTGTTCCTATATTCAGTCGAAGAGCTTGTTCCCCGCTCCTCCCCCCCCCACTCCCCCTTGCCCGGCTTGCCTGCGGGACTCAGGGCAGAGGAGGCTGCGCGAAGGCCAAAGTTCTACCCGAGTTCCGAGCACTGAGAGACATTCCGGGGAAAACCTCAGTCCCTGCCCAGCAGCCTGGATGGGCCCGCACGCTCGGAGTGTCCCTGCCCCTCTGCCTGCCACAGCTGGGATCGGAGAAGGGGAATGGATCGTCAGAGGGGTTTGTGAAGTGCAGCAGCCCGGTGCGCCGTTCCGGGAAGAGCTCCCTGGGTCCTTGCGGTCCAGGGGAGGCGTGGCAGGCGGGGCGGTCTCCTCGCTGGGCTCCCGCCAGCTCCCAGGCCTCCCCTGCTGCAGGCGGGTGCTGACGGCCCAGCGAGACACAGCGAGCGGCATCACTGTGCGATGCGGATGCTGGAAAGGGGCCAGCTGGGGTGAGCCGGAGAAGGGCTGTGAGGTCCCTGCCAGGCTCCGGGTGCGTCGCGCGCTTTCCCTGCTGCTCCTCTCTCGCTGGACACCAGGCAAGATCCATGCGGTCCCTGCAGTGCATGACACCTGGGAAGTAGGCAGGGGAAGTCAGAGGCAGACCACTGGGTGTCTCACATCGCTGCTGCTTGTTTACCTACAGCCGAGCCCACCAGACCTTCCGTAGCCCCCTTCCGTAGGGAGTTTCCTCCCTAGCCTTCGGCTTTGATTCTAGAAATACACACACATTCAGAGGCCTCATAGATAGGTGTGGCTGCGCGTCTGGGTTCCTTCGCCTCCTGCACCCCAGTAGTGGCACGAACAGACTCCACCAGCCAGTAGAATAGAGGGGAGTTTATTGCTTCTCCGGGGTACAGCACAGCATAGACGTAATCTTGTTACAGGGCAGGCCTAGGATGCCTCAGCCCCCCCTTGAGATGGGGGGAGACTGGGCCCTCAAATCCCAGCTTGCTTAGGCTGCTTCCTCCATGATACCAGCCAGAAACTGCCCAACTTCCAGCCCTGACCCCCAGCCAGGGGCTCCACTCCGCCTTCCTTCCTTTGTTCCTCTCCCTGGGAGGTAACCGGTAGAACAGGTTACCTCCCTGTCCCATCAGCTACTCGGCTGGGCCGTGCTGCAGACAGCAGCCAGTGGGGGTCACACACAGCCCAAGCCCAAGCCTAGCAACCAGAAAGGTACCCACACTACCTCACAATAGGCTTTATGTTTCTAAGGGTGGTGCACACTCCCACATACCTGGGTGCACAGAAAAAATATTCTGCACATGAAACCCCGAAAGAAAGAAAGAAAAGGGACGGAGCCCGCAGCGGTCGCTGGTCGCTTGCCCATTTCCCTGCCCTGTGACCCAGCCACGAGGCCGCAGCGCAGTAGAAGCGCTAAGACTCCTGCGCTCACCGCCCCTTTTCTAGGGCGGTAACGGGGTGTCGGACTTTATGCAAATCTCCCCCCGCCAGGGCCCGGGTTAAATCGCAGCTCCTGGGTTCTCCGAGACCCACCTGCCCAGGGACTGCAACGAGTTTCAGTTTTTCGTCCTTCTCAGGGCACCGTTTCCCAGGATGGACCCCGCGGTGTCGCTGCTGCTGTTACTCGCCCTCTCGCCCTGTGAGTCGGGAGGGGAAACCCGGGGGATGATCAAAGCCTCAGGGAGCGAGCTGAGGATTTAACTGTAACGGTTCGTGTCTTTGCAGGTGTCCGGTCCCAAATCCAGCTGGTCCAGTCCGGGCCGGGCGCGGTGAAGCCCGGCGAGACCCTCACCCTGAGCTGCGCCGTGTCTGGTTACACCATCTCTTCTGGCTACGACTGGGCTTGGAACCGGCAGGCTCCCGGAAAAGGTTTAGAATACATGGGGCTTGTGTATGGACCCAGCGGGGGCACCAACTACGCCCCGGCCTTCCAGAGCCGGATCAGCGTCGCCAGAGACACCGCCAGGAACCAGTTCTCCCTGCAGCTCCGCTCGCTGACAGCTGCGGACACCGCCACCTATTACTGCGCCCGGAAAGACACAGTGACACAGAGCGCAGCAGGGCCCGTACTAAAAGGGGAAGTGGTTTCTGTGCAGCCATTCAGGGCATTTAACGCCTCATTTTCCTCTCCCGGAGAGGGGCAAGAATAGAGAAGGGAGAATCTCCAAGAGTCCAGATTTCATAAAGTTCACACACGCAACGACTCACGAATATCGCAGCGCAGGATTGAAACCGGTGTCACTCTCTCTGTTGCAAGGCTAAGGTTTACACAAGGCAACCGCCGGAAAACCCCAACTCTGCCCCTGTTCTCCCATCCCCCTCCCGCTCTCCTGCCGCTCACACCTCAGGGCGCTGGAACAGGGCGATGCTCATTTATGGACAGTCCCTGGCGCCAGGAACTGCCCGGTGAGTGAGAGTGACTCGCAGGGTGAAACAGCACTTGGGCTAGAATATAATAGAATCAAGCGGGGAACCCCAGAGGGGAACGGAAGATACACCTTACACCCCGGATTGCCCCAGCCTGGACAGAGGAAGTGACGCAGATTGTCACGTGGCCCTGCAGAGGTGCCAGCCCCTTTCCCCACAGCAGTCAGTGTCTGAACGTCCTGGGGTCAGTTGCTGGGAACCAGGAGTTGCTGCGACCGGGGATGTGACACTGGGGCCCGTCCTGCTCTGCCGAGAAGGGGACGCTGCCCTGGTCCCCTGCTCTCCTGCCCGGTCCTGTAGCGTTTCCAGGCTGCACAGACATGTGGGGAGGAGAGGGAGCGGCAGAGCCCGGGGAAACGGCGTAAGCCCGAGGACACTGCCCGCTATTACTGCGCGAGACACTCACTGCGACGCGAAAGCGGTTTGAGATTATAAAAAAACCAGCCTGAGGATCGCCCTTCCCCCGGCAGCCGCGAGGGGGCAGCAGAGACACACACACGGCTCCTTGCTCAGGCAGGCATCTGGGTGAATGTAACACAAACCTTCCGCTCCTGTTAACCCCTCCGTTGCCGGCCGATGTGTCCCCTTTGTGTAGCGATCCCTGGCTTCGTCAGGGAACTACCATCAGTGGTGAGTCCTTCTCTGAGTCAGCGTCTGTCAGTTTGAGGGAGACAAGCGGGTTCTGGGGCTGAGCCACGGCCCTCCAGAGTCAACGGGATTCACCCTCCAGCACTCACTGGGATTTTGCATCACACCCAACGGAGGAAGCGACTTTCGCCTTGGATAAGCTTCTCCTTTCCCTTTACCAGGCTTATTGCGGACAAAGCAGGTACCGGGTCCCCGGTCCATGGCTGCAGTTACACCCGCACATCCGTGCCCATGACAATGGCCCAGGTCAGAGACCCTCCAGCCTTTCTATTCCCCCCTCGGCCTCACACTGACACCCCCTCTGCACCCCCCTTTATACACTAATGCAAGGAAGTTACTTCTCGCCGCTCTGAAATGGTTAGTTACCCTCTGTTGCCTTGGACTGTTGTTTGGATCAAAACGTCTCCCTCCTCCCAAGCCAGCAGCACCCTTATTTCCCGATCCCCGTGTCATCTTCTGGGCGTCCATTTCCCACTACAGCCCTGTATGGGGGGGGAGGGGGCACTGCCCTTTTGGAATGCGTTGGGAACCTGCACACGCTCCCTCTGGCCACGGGATGCTCTTCAGGGACGTGACGTCACCTTATTCCTCCTGTCGGCCAGCGCATCCTCAGGATCCCACCATGCAAAAACAGAGAGAGGTTCCTGTTTAAATCTCTCCCTGTGCCCAGGCTGCACCCGCAGGAACAATCCGCAGCCCCCCTGGGTCTGGGCAGTGACCAGCCAGTCCCCGGAGAACATTCCCCGCCAGCGCCAAGGACATGACAGTTTGGCGCAATGTAGGTTCATAGTAGAAGCGTTGGCAGGTGCGTTCTTTGAACGGCCAAGGGGTTATTCTCTGGGGGAGGGGCCATGGCCGTGATCGTGAATTCGCTTCATCCGGTGGCCTCACGCTGTTTACTGGGAAATGTGGCTCGTTGGTCTCTTGGTTACTGAGATTCACTCATGGAGCACGTGGCTGTCTTGCTGCTGCGTCGACCGTTTGCCGGTTCCCTTTTCCACCGGGGCCCGCCCGCAGACTCTGACCCAGTCGGGCCCCGCGCTGGAAAAGCCCGGAGAGGCCCAGACACTGCAATGCGGCCCCAGCGGCTTTGCTCTCAGCAGCACCTGGATGGGCGGGGGAGGATTCTGATGAATCACAAACAGCCTAACGCCGCCTTCATCCAGAGCCGATTCGTAGCCACCAAGGACAGCTCCCATTTCTACCTGCGCATGCGCAGGCCGAGTTGCGAGGGCTTCACCTTGTGTTACTACGCCAGAGCCGCGCACAGAGGGGGAAGAGAGGCCGGGTTCACACAAAAACCCGCCTGAGGCTGCGGGGGGAGAAATTCCCTGCCAGGGGCGCTAATGAGTCACGGCCCGCAGGAAGCACGCGTGGGGAGCGTTGCCGAGAAAAGGGACGGAGGAAAAACGTGGGTTCCCCCAGTGAGGGGGTGTATCCTTCCGGCTGCGCATCCCAGTCTGAGTGAGCGGCCAAAAATGTGCCAGCGGCATCGGCCACTCACCGCATCAAACTCACCGAGCGCAGCGAGAAGGGATCGGGGGAAAGTTACAGACACTGTGCGAACTGGGGCTCGCGTGTCCCAAGGGGCGTAACGGAGCAAGAATCTCATCGAGCGTCTGTGGGATCAGGGAAGCGAAACGCATTAAATCTTCTTGAACACCCAGGCCTGGAGCTGCAACTCCCACCGAATCCGACCAGAGAGGAGAAATTTTCTCACCTCCGGGCTCACAACAAACACGGCTTTTTCCGCACCGCAACACGTGAGCAAAAACCCACTGACGCCAGTGAAACTATTTCCTTTCCCCACAGCCGATTCCCAGGCAACCCCTAGATTCATGGCGAGCTAAGTGACGTCATTTCTCTTTCTCTCCCCAGCGCTGTGAAAGCCCCATCCGGACCCCCGCGCTCTGCCAGGCGCTGCACAAACACAGAGGAAGGGAGAAACAGACTCCTTCTGCCGGAGACTCCATGGCAGTGACTCGGCTCGCTCAGGGAAGGCGTTTGTGCCTCTGATAAGGAGGGGAATATGCAAATAGAGGTGACCGGGGCCTTCTTAAACAGGTGTCTCTCTCTCCCTAGGCTGCACCCGGAGAGACACCCCGCAGCCCCCGGTGTCTGTGCAGTTACCAGCCAGCTCTGCCCCCCGCAACGGGGAAAATGAAATTTTGGGGCTATTTAGTTTTCGTTGTGGCATTTTTGCCAGGTATTTTCGAACTAAACTCGCTGGAGAGGCGGAGGAAAAATTTGTGTTAGTTATTTTGATACTAATGTTCTTATCGCGTCTTCGTTCCCAGGTGCCCGGTCCCAGGTGAAGCTGGTGGAGTCCGGAGGGGATGTGAAGAAGCCCGGAGATTCTTTGCGCCTTTCCTGCAAAGCCTCCGGCTTCACCTTCAGCAGCTACACTATGAGGTGGGTCCGACAGGCTCCCGGGAAGGGGCTGGAGTGGATCTCTTCTATCAGCGGCGATGGGGATACTCCGTACTACCTTGATACGGTGAAAGGCCGATTCACCATCTCCAGGGACAACTCCAATAACTTGGTGCACCTGCAACTGACCGGCCTGAAGCCCGAGGACACCGCCCGCTATTACTGTGCGAAAGACACAGTGACACGAAACCTATTGATGCTCTTGCAAAAACCCAGGCTGCAGAACCCGCGGCCGCCACGCGGGGGCAGCAGAGACACAAACGACAGAGTGCTGGGCACAGAGCTGGGAACAACCTTCGGTGGATGAAATACAAACCCGCTGGGAGATTTTAACCCTTTTAAACAGTTCCCCGCTTTGCTTCCCCTGGGCTTGCGGGGCAGACATCGCTGGCTGCTTCTGCCAGTCCCGTTAAGGCGGGAGCCCTGTTCTTACGGCCCGGCTCGACTTGCAGATCGGGCACTCACTGATGTAAAACCTGGTTCATGGGACTCGTTCCCACGTGGCTCCTGCGCTCTCCTTCCCTCGCAGGAACCCGGGCCCAGCTTTCTCGGAGCCACCCCGGCCCGGGAGGGAAGGTGCCCCGTGGCCTGCGCTCTGCAGGAAGTCACACTGAGTGGTGACAGCGGTTCCTTCTGCCCTCGGCTCTGTGCCAGTGCCCGTGGGGCGGAGGGTGCCGGGAACGAAACGCGCATACTCAGTCAGTCCATGAGCAGTTATCAGAGGGGCTACAGTCAGAGTGGATGTGCTGGGTGTTGTGTATATACAGGCCTTGGGCGCCTAGGGACATAACACTTCGCAGCCACGTTTCTAACATAATCATGACAGCGAGCGGCAGTTTTCACCCACCCACCAGCCTCATATTCAGAGAGAGTTTGTCGCTCACAACTTCCCTGTTGTAGCAGGAAATCCGCGTCTGGGGTCCTGAAAAACCTCCTGAATTCTTATCAGTCACTGGACTATTCTATACTGTACTCTGGGTGATGAGCCGAGAGCCTGGGCGCTTGCCTCCCCCTTCCCCACTCCCTAGAAGCCCCAGCCACTCTGCCCTGCTGCTTTGTGAAAATCCAGGCCCAGCCCCATAGCGAGGGTGAGGCCCCACAACCTACACCCACAATGCGAAATTCTTTGCCCAACATCTGACCAGAAACACACACCAAAAAGAAGGAAAGGAGGAAAAGGCAAGCTAGAACCCAAGTTCCCTTTACGCTGATCCAGAGCCTGGCAGGAGCAGTAACTGGTGCACATGTGACCACTTCTGTACTTACTGCACCATGGATCGATTTTCTGGCGTTCGAATTATCCCATTCTCCTGTCCAAGGAGGGAGAGACAAAGAGACAGAAACCAGCAAAGAGCCCAACCCAGTGGGGGAAATAAAAGAACCCCGAGTGCAACTTTGAAAGCAGAGTGGTTACAAGTGCCAATAAGAGACAGAGTCCTGCTTTACACACTCTTTCAGGGTTAGCCCCTGAGGGACACACAGCGCAGTATCTCCGTGAACCTTTGCCGTTTACGTAAAGCAAGGCTGGGCAATAATTTTTGAAGGGCGGGGGGGGGGGCACTTCACAAATTTCAGAAGTGTCCATGGGCTGACCCAGAAGAAGTGTGGGCTGAGGCAGAAGGGGAAGGGCCTCAGACTGTAAAAAGACACCCATATGTTTTTACACAACAAAGTAATTAAATGTTAATAATAATTAACTGCATACAACACTATCCAACGACTATCATAGAAGGCAAAACTTCTGAAATTTGTAATAATAACACAAACGTTTTGAGAACACTTATAACATTTAGAATAACAACAACACTTACAGTAAACTTTAAGTTACATCAGTGGTGAGCACTATCCAACCCGTGGAGTGGACACGCTTCATCAGGGTTAGCCCCAGCTGGCCACCAATGCCTTATTTACATGTACCTCCTCTGGTACAGCTTCTTGAATTTCCCATTTACCAGGCTGGGAGTGGTGATCCACAGCTAAGAGGAGCTTTAAATGGCCATATGTGCAGAGGCACAGGTTAATAACCACTGGCAGAAGCCACAACTGATGTATTGCCCACCTGAGTGTAACGCAACTTATGTGCATTACATTTAAGTGTAAAAGTAAAAAGCAACTTAGTGTGAAGAAGAAAGTCTATGTTGGGCATTAACAAGGGACGTGAAGTCAGGTGTTATTTCTGATGTTACAGTGTGGAACACTGCTGCAAGGTGGACATCAGTGATAGAAGATCTGCTCTTCAATTTAGTGAATGTCATCACAGAAAATGTCTGCTCACAGGTGTAAGTTGATCTGAACAATACAAGCATCTGTTGGGCATGAGCCTTGATTTTTTTCAAAGTTTTGTTCACTGAGAGATGCATAAAATTCCAGCAGTGGTGTTGATTTGAATTGCTCCACAAGCAAGATATCACTCTGCAAGTCAATAAACTCCATTTGGGGGGTCATTTGGACCATTGTCTACCACATATGCGAAAGGACATTCTTTACAAAGAGCTTCTATCCTATTGTCCGGCAGGCATGAGCCCTTTGAATAGAAGCAGGTAAAAGGGCTCACACCTCCTGGGCAGCTCCCAGGCAACAGGCCAGTGGGACTGAGAGCTGTGAGCCCTTTCAACTGCTTCTGTTCAAAGGGCTTGCATCTGTGGGTGACTGCCAGGCAATGCAGCCCCCCCAGCAGGCAAGCCCTTTAAATAGAAGCAGTTTGAAGGTTCATGCCAGTCTCCTGCTCCAGGTAATGATTTGGGGGAGGAGCTTGAAACTGCCTCGCAGGCCAGATCAAAGCCATAGGCAGCTGGATCTGGCCCACTGAGAAGCTTTTGCACATCTGTGCACTAAAGGCTTCTGCTTATAAACACTCCCAGTGTCACAGACTCCCTGTCATTGGCTGGGATGCTGCCTTTCCCCCCATTGTAAAAACAACAACCACCTCCCTTTCCAACCCAGGAACACACACTGGGTAATTTCTTCCCGTGGGGTACCCAAAGCTCTTTAACCCTTCCTCAGGAGACAGATTAATAACAAACTGTCATTTCTAAATACCTCTGTGACGGACCCCCCCCCCCCCATGCTTTATGAAGTGGACTCATGGACATGCATATACATAACTCAGGTGGTTTGAGCGAATTATTTCATGTAACCCATCCATCTTCATGTCATGATCTGCTGGTTCTGTTTATCTTGCTCTGTTGTATGTATGGTGTGTAGAAAATTAGACATGGAGTGGGGAATACTTGGTGAGTTTCATATGTGTGAATGGGAGACATGGTGGGTGTTACCCGCAACTTCTAGGTGAGCCATTGTTAAACAATCTTTTGTCCCTAAGTCTGAGCAGTGGTTAGTAGGGGAGGGGCCTCAACTGCTTAACAAAAGGAATAGGAAAGGAGAGGCCTGGGTCTTTTGGCTGGGAGGCACCTGGAGGAAGGAGCCAGAGACCCCAGGGTGGGGAAGACAGCCCTGGTTTAGAGTGGCAGCTGGAAAAGAGGTTTTAGGGTGAGTTTAAGTTTGCACTGAGGTTTCAGTGGAGAATTAGCCAAGCAGTTTTGTTTCTTCTGATTTGTAACCTACTTTGTTCTGCCTACTTTCTCTTATTACTACTTAAATCCTACTGCTTCTACTTAATAAAACCATTTTTATTTTCTATCAAGCCCAGTGTAAATAATTGTTACCTGGGGGGGCAACCAGTGTGCACATTCCCCCTTTCATTGCTAAAGGGGGCTTACCTAATTCTTTGGGGTTTGATCCCATCTGGGGAGTGCTCTCTCAGGAGGCTGGGCCATAAACTGCACTCTCCTTGGACCTGAAGTGGTTCAGTGTCTGTGCTGCTTCTCAGTGGGGGCAGGGACCTCAGCTCGGGGCCTTGGCTGGGGGAGACCAGCGGAGCTGGCCCAGCAGGACCGGGTGATGAGGAGCCCCAAAGAGCAGGAAGGTGAGTGGCAGTGGCCATGTCAGCACCCCAGGAGGCACCCCCGAGGGGTCATCTGTGACCACACCCCATCACAACCTCATCTTCAGACTGGGGCACATGCACACAGGACCTCCTGCTTTCTAGGAATCTATGCTGCAGTTTTTTCAGAAAAATGGCTTTCTCCTCTCCATTTTGGGCTCACAGGTTTGAAAGAGAAATGGCCCAGCAGCTGCTTTTCTAAGCAGTGTGCGGGTGGGGCAGGGCAAGCAAGGAGCCTGCCTGGGGCTCCCTGCTGCATCCATGGGCCTGATTGAGGGATGTTAAATATCGGTTAATTAAATAGTTGATTAACCTCAAGAATTCTTATTGGTTACTCAACTATTCCATAGTCCCTGGGGGTGGGGCCGGCAGCCAGTGCACTCTGGCCTCACTCCCAAGGAGCCCCCTGCCACTCTGCACTGCTGCCTCTGATACAGAGGCAGCAGGGCGGGGTGCCAGGTGGGAGCTGGTCTGCGAGAGGAGCCAGTTAAAAAACCAGCTCCCCTCACGGATTGGCTGCTCGCTGCCCCGCGCTGTCGCCTCTGATTCAGTGGGGGTCTGAGCTCCCAGACCCGGTGTGAGCTGGAACTGAACAGGGCTGCCTGCCCCCCTGGCTCCTAATACACGTTAAATGCAGAGCTGCAGTGGGGGCAGGGCCCAGACTTGATGCAAGCCAGAACTGAGCTGGGCTTCTGGCCAGCCTGCTAAAAAAATTGCTGACAAGGAGGGGGGAACTGCATGTAGTCTATAGTATTACCCTTTAAGCTTTTGCTTATCAGTTAATTGACAGCACTATTACATGCCTAGCCAGATCCAGCGGCTTGGCAGGCCAGATCCGGCCTATGGGCCCTGTTTTGCCCAGGCCTGATCTAATCAGTGTAGCTACAAATCACTGAGTGATGTATTCATTATTGTCTAAGTCATTTAACACTAATTGTGGACACAGATGGTCCCAGTGCTGAGGAATTGGTCAGGGGTCATTGGATTTTTTATTCAAATTGAAATTAAACCTAAGAAAGGGTTTTCCTCTGTTTTACAGCAGCATGTGAGGGATAAATTTTGGGCCGTGTGATAGAAGAGAGGAAAGGTGTTAGCACTTCTCCAGTCTTGGAGGGCTTGTAGGTTTCCCTTTCTCTTCTCTGGGCACTGCTATGAAAGGACGGATCAACTGTCTAATCAAACTTCCGCTGAGTTGGTTCTGTGACATCATGTGTGATTAATGCCAAACATGCACCAATCTGTGTTTGGAGACACTTATTTTTACAGCTCGATGCTCCCTCTGTACCTTGCCTTCCCACTCAGAGATTGTCATGGCTCCTTCCCCACTCTGGCATGATAAATGCAGAAGTGGGGGCCAGCAAAAGTACCCCCAAATCTTATTTACCAGGCTTTGGTATAAAACTTTCCCCCCAAATCTTAACAATCTAGATTTTGGGAATAAACTGCTGCTGCCACCACCCAAATATTAATAAAGCAACCAGGGAGATACTACTTAGGAAATCTCACCCCTAAATACAAACCAGGACACAAAAATTAACCAATACCAGGTTAATAAAAAGAAAAGAGAAAGAACGTTTATTATCACCACAATATTCCTGTTGTAAGCATAATGACTAGATGGAACAGTAACAAAATAATATCCTCATGTAGGAGAAATGTACCATGTGCCAGCAACTTAGTTACAAAGAAGAGCAAAACCCATTTTTAAATGCACAGACACTAAATTCCAATTCCCAAACCATAAAACAATAAAACCTAATGGATTTATCTAAACTTTATCCTACTTACAGATAATGAAGAGTATTTTCTTAGAGGGAGATATCCTGTCCCCTTCAATACCTGGAGAGAAACTAACCAAAGACAAAGGAGGGGAACCCAAAAATTCCTTTGTCCTAGTTTGCAATTCCTACCTACACTTCCTATTGCCTAACACTACCCCTTAGTCCCCAGGCTGCTGGCTAACCCTCATGATCATGACAGAGAATACCTCTGTTACCATGGATACCATAGGTTTGGTTTCCTAAACACTGTGGCATGGAGCTTTGTGGCTGTGCGACAGCGTGTTGGGGTTTTCCCATTTCCTGCACCCCCGTAATGGCACGGACAGACTCCACCAGCCAGTAGAATAGAGGGAGTTTATTGCTTCTCCAGGATACAGCACAGCACAGATGTAATCTGGTTACAGGGCAGGCCTAGGATGCCTCAGCCCCCCCTTGAGATGGAGGAGACTGTGCCCCTAAATTCCAGCCCCTTTCCCTAGGCCAGTGGTCCTCAACCACTGGAGGTTGCCGGGCACCAGGGGGCATGGCCGTTCGCCCGCCGGGTGCCAGAGGGCGGGGA
The DNA here is from genome assembly GCA_019425775.1 of Rafetus swinhoei. Taxonomy (NCBI): domain Eukaryota; kingdom Metazoa; phylum Chordata; order Testudines; family Trionychidae; genus Rafetus; species Rafetus swinhoei. The sequence continues at coordinate 3,863,126 of CM033433.1, read as the reverse complement.
CACTTGCGCGCCTGGGGGCAGGCCCCCCCCATAGCCATGTGCCCGGGAGTGGGGCCCCCTCCAAGGGCCGCGCGCCCGGGGCTGGCGCCCCCCCCAAGTGCCATGCGCCCGGGGCCGGCGCCCCCTCCAAGCGTTGCGTGCTCGGGGCCGGCACCCCCTCCAAGCACTGCGCGCCCGGGGCCGGCGCCCCCTCCAAGTGCCGTGCGCCCAGATCACAGGCGGCGAATCCGCGGCGCTCCCGGGGCCGGCGCTCACCGTGCGCCATGCGCCCGGGGCCGGCTCTGGCACCATGCATGCGCTACGTGCCCAGGGCCAGGCCAGCCCTGAGCACTTGGCGGGCGCATACAAATGCCCTGTGTTGGGGACCACTGCCCTAGGTTGTCTCCTCCATGCTCCCAGACAGAAACTAAAACTCACTTCCAGCCCTGTCCCCCATCCAGGTGTTGGTCTCTGCCTTCCTTCCTTTGTCTCCCTTCCTGGGAGGCTGAGCCTGGGTGTCTGGGTTAATACACATTTGGGAGAGTCAGAGTCTCCCATCACAGCACAGGGGGACCCCGGGTCACAGAGCAGACAGCACCCCCACTACGCCACAGGCTGTTAATGGTTTAACTACACAATTGTTTCAGGCTACACCATATTGAGAGAGCAGATTGGAGATCACAACATCAGCTCGTGTCACTTCTTGTCTTCCTCATCTTCCTCCAGTACCAGCAGAGCAGAGCAGCCAGGACTCCAAGCAGGAGCAGGGCACGGCCTGCTGCCAGCAGAATATCTTGGGTATACAGTGAGGCTGTTCACGCAGCAGGAAGAAAAAAGGGAGGGAAGGCAACATGAGAACAGCCAGGCAGCCCTGGGACAAGGACGGGACCCACAGACTAGTCCACCAGTACAATGGTTTGCTGAGCCAGCCTTTCACTCACATGTTCTGTCTGTACCAGCCGGCTCTTCATTCTAAGGCTGGAAAGGGAGATCCAGTAGTTATGGGCCTGGCCTGGGGCACCAGCTATGGGGGTTTAATTCTCTGCTCTACCACAATCCCCTGGGGGACTTGCTCTGTCTTTGCCTCTTTTCCCAGCTCTACAAAGGGCACCGAGGGGCTCAATCTGCTACTGACACAGTGAGGAGACCAGACCCTTGGGCCATGAAATTGTCATCACTTGAACAGGGAGGGCGTGTGACAGAATTGTCATTGCCCCTTTGTTTTCTACCTGCATGTGGCATCTTTTGTACCACCTGACCTCCCTCTCCCAACAGAGCCCCAAAGGACAGTTCTCTTCCCTTGGGAGCAACACAGGGGGCTGAAGGAAGGAATTAGGGATGTCTCACCTGACACGGTGATGTTCACAGCTGGGCTCCTGGGGGACGGGACCCATCTTCCACTCACGTTCCTCTCGTACCCGCAGGTGAATTCAACTCTGTTAGTAAGACCGGCCCTGAGGATGCTGGTCACAGAGATGTTCACAGAGCCAGTGCTGGGCTCTGTTGCATTGATCTCAGACCCTGTGTCCCCAGGCACAATCTCAACGCCATCCTTGTAGAAATGAAACCTCCATTCGCTGGTGTCCCCTGGGGCCATGCAGGTGAGGAGTAGGGGGAGCCCTTCACTCACCACTCCAGATGGGGGATCCACGCTCAGTGCCGGCTGGGGAGGGGGATCTGTGGGGAGCAGGAAAGGGGAGGAGTCAGCAGGGACAGGGCAGGGGAAAAAGTAAGGATCGGTGCTTTGTCTCCAGAGCTTCTTGTTTCACCTCAGGACTCTGAGGGTCTCAGCACAGCAATGAGTGACAGCTGGGCTGGGCGGTGAGGGTGGCTTCCCTCACACACAGCAAGGGGCTGGGATAGGCCGTCAGAGGTTGCCATAGACACCAGGACGTGAATAATTTTCTGTCATCCTCCACTGCCTCGCACCCCATCTGCCGGCAGGGCGGGTCCAGGGTATCTGGGGTCCTGCCCTCTCAGGTCAGACTGGCTGGGAGTTGGGGGCCCTGCTGCCATCCAACTATCCCAGAGGAGAGATAGTTAAGGTGTCCATGTTGGATGCCCAGTCTGTGTCCAGTCACATGGTGTGACGTAGTGTGGGTACCTTGCTGGTTGCTAGGCTTGGGTTGTGAGTGACCTCCAGTGGCTGCTGTCTGAAGCACGGCCCAGCAGGGCAGTCATTATGAAAGGGGCTAAGAACCTGTCTGACCAGTCATCTCCCTGGGAGTGGAAGAATGGGAAGAAGGGGAGTGGAGTCCTGTCTGGGGGCAGGGCTGGAAGTGTGGGACTTAGGTTTCTGGCTGGTATCATGCAGGAAGCAGCCTAGGCAATGGGCTGGGATTTAGGGGCCCAGGCTCCCCCATCTCAAGGGGGGCTGAGGCATCCTAGGCCTTCCCTGTAACCAGATTACATCTGTGCTGTGCTGTATCCTGGAGAAGCAATAAACACCTTCTATTCTACTGGCTGGTGGAGTCTGTCTGTGCCATTACGCTGGTGCAGGAAACAGGAAAACCGCAACGTGCCATCACACTGGTGTCAGAAGTGGGATGCACTGCACCCCATGGATGGAGCTTCCAGCAGCGAGTGACAAGGCGCAATAGAAACAAGAGCCCTGGAGCCAGGCATGCTAGAGACAGATCGAAGCGGTTCCTGAGAATCGTGGGGCGCTGCAGCACTAGACTGGTGAGTCTGCACCGAGGGGACCAGCGGGGAGATGGCCTAGGCCCGACTCTTGAAGGCAGAGCTGGTGAAGCTGTGCAGAGAGAGGGGCTTGCCTGTGCGGAGCGCAACCAAGGCCCAGCTGATTGCCAGGCTGGAGGAGAATGACCAGTCATGGGACCAGGATCTTCTCCCCATGGGAAGCAGCCAGACCCCTCCTGGGAGCGTCTCAGGCTCTGAGAGGGGGCGGAGCACTGGAGACTGCCAGAGAGACGGGACAGCTTCCCAGGGAAGCCCTGCAAGCCATCGCCCATCTAGGGAATGGGCCAGCCCAGCAGAGCTGAGGCGGCCGGAGATCCAGCTGTGGATGAAGGAATTGGAAGTAGAGGACCGAGAGAAGGAGCACCAAGATCGAGAAAGGGACCGCCAGGACCGAGAGAGGCAGTGACAGCATGAGTTGGCGATGGCAGAGCGGAGAAGCGGCGGGGCCCGGGCTGCGCCGAGTGCGGATGGGCCCCAAGGGCCCAGGGCGGCCAGACGCTTGGAGAGGCTCATGGTGGCCCAATTCAAGGACATGGGCAACATAGACGGGTTCCTCAGCTCCTTTGACAGGGCCTGTGGACTGCAACGGGTCCCCCGAGCTGACTGGCTGCAGGAGCTCATCACCGCACTGAACCAGGAGGCTGCCGGGGTGCTCAATCAGCTGGAAGACCTACAGCCAGGGGATTACAACCGAGACAAGGAGGCCCTGCTGCACAAGTTCGGGCTGACCCCCAAGACGTACAGGAAGAAGTTCCGGGGGGTGCAGAAGGGGCCACGGGAGACCTATGTGGATCTGGCCTCCCGCCTGGTGCACTACTGCCACAAGTGGGTGCCTGGTGCACTACTGCCACAAGTGGGTGTCTGTGAGGAACTCCTCAAGCTGATCATGATGGAGCAGTTCTATGAAGCGTGCACACCCAGCCTGAGGCTGTGGCTCAGGGACTGGAGGCCAGAGAACCCCCAGGAGGCCGGGAGACTGGCAGAAGAGTTCACACAGAGCTGGTCCGGTTGTGAACGGGAGTCCCGGAGAGAAAGGGAATCGCGCAGAGACCGGTTCTCGGCTGAGCGACGGAGAGAGTCACCTACGAGGCGAGCCCAAGAGACGAGTCGTCTGCGCCCCAGAGAACCAGCCAGGGCCGGGACAGAGACAGCCCAAAGGGGCCTGCAGGGCCTAACTTGCCATCGCTGTGGGCAAAAAGGCCACAAGAGGGCTCAGTGCACCAGGTCCCATGACCTGGGACTTTCCAGGGTTAACTGGCTGGGGCTGGAGGAAGGGCAGGCTGCCCCAGAGGCAGGGGCCAGCAGGCAAATCTCCAATCAGAGTGGGGGGAAGGATGCTCAGTGCACCTCCCCTGGGAGAGCTGACCCTCGGGAGGAGGATTTCTCCGTGTACCGGGTGGGGGCAGGACGGCCCCTGTGGAGTGAGTGCCTCGTACCCCTGCAGGTGGATGGTAGGAAGGTGACGGGTTTCTGGGACACGGGGGCGGAGGTGACGCTGGCCTGATCTGACATAGTGGCCCCAGACCAGGTACTACCCCACACTCAGCTGACCCTGAAGGGCATAGACGGGTCCCCGTTTAAACTGCCTGTAGCCAGGGTGCGTCTGAAATGGGGTGCCAAGGACGGTCTCAAGGAAGTGGGGGTGCACCCGCACTTGCCCACCGAGGTGCTGATGGGGAATGACCTAGAGGAGTGGCCCCATGAATCCCAGTGGGCTCTAGTCACCGCCCGTAGCCAGAGCCAGCGAGGGGCTGGCAACCTGGATCCAGGGAAGGACTCCCGACAGAGTCCTCAGGGTCCCATCCCAGTGAACACGGGGTCCAGCCAGACTGGGACGCCGGACCTAGGCAAGGGCGGGGAACAGGTCCCGATCCCTGCCGCAGCGGCTGAATTCCAGGCTGAGGTGCAGGCAGACCCCTCCTTCCAGAGGCTGAGGGACCAGGCTGGCCTCCGGGCAACTCAGCCCCTGGGAAAAGGTGGCCAGGAGAGATTCCTGTGGGAGCGGGGATTCCTGTTCCGGGAATGGCTTCCCCCCAGGAAGGTGAGGGCATGGGGGGTCCAGCGGCAGCTGGTAGTCTCCCAAAAGCATTGCCTCATGCTGCTGTATTTGGCCCACGACGTCCCCGTGGCGGGCCACCGGGGGATCCAGAGCACTTGGCTGAGGCTGCTCCAACACTTCTATTGGCCGGGGATATTTGCAGCCGTGCAGTGGTACGGCCGGTCCTGCGACTCCTGCCAGAGGGGTGGGAAGGCCCTAGACAGGAGGAAAACTGCTTGGGGGTCCCTACCCCATATGGAGGAGCCTCTGGGGTTGCTGAGAGAGTTATGGGAGGGCAAGTCCCCCCTGGATAGAGCATCGGGGGTGGAAGCCGCCCTGGCTGTCCAGAGAAGGCTCGATGGGCTCATGGCCCCGGCCCGAGAGACCCTGGCCAGAGATCAAGGCCAGCGGAAGGGTGGGTGCGACCACAGAGGACAGACCTGTGCCAGTCGCCCTGGAGCAGTGCGGCGAGTGGACAGAGGGAATCCAATTCATGTGGGGCCTTGCCACGGCCGGCCCGAGTCAAGGGGAGCAGCCATGTCTCCAGGGCGGGTTCCCACGCAGAGGACCCGAACTTCCCTAGGTCACGAGAGGAGTGACCCTGCTCAGTTCACTCTTGGAGGGGGGAGAACTGTGATGTAGTGTGGGTACCTTGCTGGGGCTGTGGGCGACCTCTGCTGTCTGTAGCAGGACCCAGCAGGGCAGGGGGTGAGTCATTATGCAAAGGGGGCTCCAAACCTGTCTGACCACCTACCCCCAGGGAGAGAAACAAGGAAGGTGGAATGCCCCTGGCTGGGGCAGGGCTGGAAGAGAGTTAGTTAGTTTTCTATCGGGGATCATGGAGGAACCAGCCTAAGCCAGGGGCTGGGATTTAGGGGCCCAGTCTCCCCCATCTCAAGGGGGGCTGAGGCATCCTAGGCCTGCCCTGTAACCAGATTACATCTGTGCTGTGCTGTATCCTGGAGAAGCAATAAACTCCCTCTATTCTACTGGCTGGTGGAGTCTGTTCGTGCCATTACGGGGGTGCAGGAGTCAGGCGACCCCGACGCGTCGTCACAGGGCCCCTCACTCGTCTCCCATATAACAGTTCGAACGGTGAGAACCCCGTGGACTCCTGGGGCACCTCCCTGTATGCAAACCGTAGGTGGGGTAGGTACTTGTCCCAGTCCTGCGGGTGTTTCTGCATAAAGGTCCTTAGCATCTGCTTCAGAGTCCCATTGAACCTTTCCACCAACCCGTTGGTCTGGGGGGTGATATGCCGAGGCCCAGGTGTGCTGAACCCCGCACTTCTCCCACAAGCACCGGAGCAGGGCCGACATGAAGTTGGATCCCTGGTCCGTGAGAACCTCCTGGGGGAACCCCACCCTGCTGAAACCCCACCCCACGGTCTGCACCATGTCTGCCTCAATAGAGGGTAAGGCCACGGCCTCGGGGTAGCGGGTGGCAAAGTCCACCACCACCAGGATGTATTTCTTCCCGGTCCGGGTCACTCTGTTGAAGGGCCCCACAATATCCATCGCCACCTCCTGGAAAGGCTCCTCTATGATGGGCAGGGGTCTTAACGCAGCTTTCTTCCTATCTTGGGTCTTCCCCACTCATTGGCAGGAGTCGCAGGACCGGCAGTACCGCTGCATGGCCGCAAATATCCCCGGCCAGTAGAAGTTTTGGAGAAGCCTCAGCCACGTGCGCCGGATCCCCTGGTGTCCCGACAACGGGATGTCATAGCTCAGGTATAGCAGCTTGCGGCGATACCTTTGGGGGACCACCAGCTGCCACTGGAGCCCCCACTCCCCTACTTTCCCGGGGGGAAGCCATTCCCAGCACAGAAATCCCCTTTCCCACTGGAACTTCTCCTGGCAATCTCCTCCTAGGGGTTGAGCTGCACCCAAGTCAGCCCGGTCCCTCAGGGCCTGCAAGGAGGGATCCGCTCGCACCTCAGCCTGGAATTCAGTGACTGGGGCTCGGACAGGGGCATGTTTCCCCCCACTGCCTAGGTCTGACTCCATGTCTGCTGGGACAGGGCCCTGGGCTGCCTGTTGGGGAACCTCCTCGAGTTCCGGGCTGCCAGCCCCTCGCTGGCTCTGGCTACGGGTGGTGACCAGGGTCCTGTGGGGTACGTCTGGCCACTCCTCTATGTCACCCCCCATCAGCACCTCGGTGGGCAAGTGCAGGTGCACCCCCACTTCCTTGGGGCCCTCCTTGGCCCCCCCATTTCAGTTGCACCCTGGCTACGGGCACCTTAAATGGGGTGCCGTCTATGCCCCTCAGGGTCAGCTGAGAGTTGGGCAGCATATGGTCTGGGGCCACTATGTCCAATCGAGCCAGTGTCACCTCCGCCCCCGTGTCCCAGAAACCCGTCACCTTCCAACCATCCACCCCTAGGGGTACGAGGCAGTTGCTCCGCAGAGGCCGCCCTGCCCCCACCCAGTACACGGAGAAATCCTCCTCCCGAGGGTCAGACCTCCCAGGGGAGGTGCATTGAGCATCCTTCCCCCCACTCTGCGCTGAGGTTTGCCTGCCAGCCCCTGCCTCTGGCCCTTCCTCCAGCCCCAGCCAGTTAACCCTGGAAAGTCCCAGGTCATGGGACCTGTTCTTGTGCCTGGTGCATTGAGCCCTTTTGTAGCCTCGTTGCCCACGGTGATGGCAAGTTAGGTTCTGCGGGCCTTTTTCGGTCGGCTCCGCCCGGGCCCTGGCTGGTTTTCTGGGCCACCGATGAGTGGTCCTGGTCCCTGGGGCTCACCTCGGCGGTCCCTCTCTCCGTCGCTCAGCCGAGAACCGGTCTCCGCGCGATTCCCTTTCTCTCCGGGACTCCCGTTCTCACCCGGACCGCCTCTCCGTGAACTCATCTTCCAGTCTTCCAGCCTCCTGAGGGTTCTCTGGTCTTCGGTCCTTGAGCCACTGCCTCAGTCTGGGTGTGCATGCTTCATAGAACTGCTCCATCATGACCAGGTTGAGCAGTTCCTCTGCAGTCTGGGCTCCGACTCCAGACACCCACTTGTGGCAGTATTGTGCCAGGCGGGAGGCCATATCCACATAGGTCTCCTGTGGCCCCGCCGCTTCTCCGCTCTGCCATGTCCAGCTCATGCTGCCGCTGCTCTCTACGGTCCTGGACTTCCAATTCCTTCATCTGCAGCTGGATTTCTAGCCCCCGCAGCTCCGCTGGGTTGGACCCTCCCCTGGGCAGACTACGGCTTGCAGGGCTCTCCTGGGATGCTGTCCCGTCTCTCCGGTGGGTTCCAGTGCTCCGCCCACCCTCAGAGCCTGACACGCTCCCAGGGGGGGTCTGGCTGTTCCCCAATGGGACAGGATCCCAGCCCTGTGGCTGGTCATTCTCTTCCAGCCGGGCAATCAGCTGGGCCTTGGTTGCGCTCCGCACAGGCAAGCCCCTCCCTCTGCACAGCTTCACCAGCTCTGCCTTCAAGAGTCGGGCCTAGGCCTTCAGGAGTTGGGTGTAGGCCTTCAGGAGTTGGGTTCACAGCCTTCAGGAGTTGGGTGTAGGCCATCTCCCCGCTGGTCCCCTCCGTGCAGACTCACCAGTCTAGTGCTGCTGCACCCCACAATTCTCAGGAACCGCTTCGCTCTGTCTCCAGCACGCCTGGCTCTAAGGCCCTTGCTTCGACTGCGCCTTGTCACTTGCTGCTGGGAGCTCCATCTGCGGGGTGCAGTGGATCCCGCTCCTGACACCAGTGTGACGACGCGTCGCGGTCCTCTGACATTTGCACCCCTGTAATGGCACGAACAGACTGCACCAGCCAGTAGAATAGAGGGAGTTTATTGCTTCTCCAGGATACAGCACAGCACAGATGTAATCTGGTTACAGGGCAGGCCTAGGATGCCTCAGCCCCCCTTGAGATGGGGGAGACTGGGCCCCTAAATCCCAGCCCCTGGCTTAGGCTGGTTCCTCCATGATCCCGACAGAAAACTAATTAACTCTCTTCCAGCCCTGCCCCAGCCAGGGGCATTCCACCTTCCTTTGTTTCTCTCCTGGGGGTAGGTGGTCAGACAGGTTTGGAGCCCCCTTTGCATAATGACTCACCCCCTGCCCTGCTGGGTCCTGCTACAGACAGCAGAGGTCGCCCACAGCCCCAGCAAGGTACCCACACTATGTCACAGGCCCCTTGGATTCACTGAGAGATGAGTGGGAGGGGAAGGTCTCCCCGGAGGGGGATCCGGTCGTGGAATATGTCCTGACATTCCGGGAAAGACTTTCTGAGCACATGGGCCTGGCCAGAGAGAACCTGAGTAGGGCCCAGAGGAAGCAGAAGGTCTGGTACGGCCGCAATGCATGGGCCCGCGCCTACGCTACCGGGGACCAGGTGGTGGTCCTAATTCCTGTGCGGAAGAACAAGCTGCAAGCCTCCTGGGACGGCCTCTTTACGGTTGTTACGCAGCTGAACGAGGTGAACTACGTGGTGGAGCTGACGCGCCGGACACGTGGCCAGCGGGTGTATCACGTGAACATGATGAAGCCAGACTGGGACAGGGAGAACTTGGTGCTGGCCGTGTGTAAGCCCTGGGAGGAGCAGGGGGAGGCTCCCCTGGTAGGCTTGTTCCCTGGGACCGGAGAGCACTCTTTGCTGGAGTCAATTTCTCTTTTGGACCAGCTCACCCCGGCCCAGCAGGCCGAGATCCGAGAGGTGCTGTGTTCCCGCCAGCAGCTGTTCTCCAACAAGCCTGGTCTCACCAACCTGGCTGTCCACCAGGTGGAGACGGGCTCTCGACCCCTGGTGCGCTGCTCCCCGTTCAGGGTCACGGGGAAAACAGCCCAGGACCTGGAGAGAGAGGTCCAGGACATGTTGGCCCTGGGGGTGATCCAGCCGTCCTCCAGCCCCTGGGCCTTGCCCGTGGTGCTGTTCCCCAAGAAGGACGGTCGATCCGTTCTGCGTGGACTACACCGAAGCTCAACGCCATCTCGGTGTCTGACGCCTACCCGATGCCAAGGCCCGACGAGCTCCTGGACAAGCTGGGGAGCTCGCCACCTCACCACCCTGACCTCACCAAGGGCTACTGGCAGGTGCCGCTAGACCAGGAGGCCAGACTGAAATCGGCTTTCATCACCCTGCTGGGGCTCTATGAGTTCCTGGTCCTGCCCTTCGGCCTCAAAGGGGCGCTGCCACCTTCCAGCGCCTGGTGGACCAGCTGCTGAGGGGAATGGAGAACTGTGCCTCAGCATACATAGATGATATCTGTATCTTCAGCCAGTCCTGGGAGGACCACGTGGCCCAGGTCAGCCAGGTACTGGATCGGCTGAGGAGGCTGGGCTGACCGTAAAGGCTGGGAAGTGCAAGGTTGGAATGGCCAAGTGTCCTACCTGGGCCATAAGGTGGTGAGCGGCTGCTTGAAGCCAGAGCCGGCCAAAGTGGAGGCCATCAGAGACTGGCCTGTACCCCAGACCAAGAAGCAGGTCCAGGCTTTCATTGGGATGGCGGGTACTACCGGAGGTTTGTGCCCAACTTCAGCTCCATCGCTGCCCCGATCACAGAGCTGTGCAGGAAGGAGGCCAGACAGGGTGGTCTGACAGAGCAGTGCCAGAGGGCCTCTGTGCACTGAAGGAAGCCCTGGTCAGGCCCCAGTGTTGGTAAACCCGGACTTTGACAAGCCCTTTATCGTGTTTACTGACGCCGGACACCGGGCTGGGGCGGTGCTGATGCAGGCGGACGAGAAGGGGGAACGCCACCCCAATGTGTACCTGAGCAGGAAACTGCTGCCCTGGGAGCGGAGCTATGCGACCGTAGAGAGGGAATGCTTAGCGATGGTGTGGGCCCTGCAAAAGCTGCAGCCGTACCTGTTTGGCCGGTGTTTCACGGTGTACACCGACCACTGCCCCCTGACCTGGTTGCACCAGATGAAGGAGACCAATGCCAAGCTGCTGAGGTGGAGCCTGCTCCTGCAGGACTACGACATGAAAGTGATCCACGTCAAGGGGAGTCGCAACATCATCGCCGACGCACTGTCCCGTAGTGAGGAGCCCGAACTTCCCTAGGTCACGAGCGGAGTGACCCTGCTCAGTTCACTCTCGGAGGGGGGAGAACTGTGACATAGTGTGGGTACCTTGCTGGTTGTTAGGCTTGGGCTGTGAGTGACCTCCACTGGCTGTTGGCTGCAGCACGGCCCAGCAGGGCAGGGGATGAGTCATTATGCAAGGGGGCTTTGAACCTGTCTGACCAGTTATCTCCCAGGGAGCGGAACAATGGGAAGAAGGGGAGTGGAGCCTTGGCTGGGGGCAGGGCTGGAAGTGAGTGAGAGAGGTTTCTGCCTGGTATCATGGAGGAAGCAGCCTAGGCAACGGGCTTGGATTTAGGAGCCCAGTCTCCCCCATCTCAAGTGGGACTGAGGCATCCTAGGCCTGCCCTGTAACCAGATTACATCTGTGCTGTGCTGTATCCTGGAGAAGCAATAAACTCCCTCTATTCTACTGGCTGGTGGAGTCTGTCCGTGCCATTACGGGGGTGCAGGAGATGGGAAAACCCCAACGCGCCATCACACTGGTGTCACACATGGAGACGCTCAGCTCCCCTGGCAGGGTGGGGTTCATGACACAGGGAGGGGCCAGGCCCAGAGCCCTAGGCTTTCTGATGCTCCAGGGGTGAGTGAAGCTGCCTTGAATGATCCCACAGCTGAGATGCTCCATGTGCTGCCATGTTGGATCCTGCAACTCTGTGAGCAGGGCAGCCCAGTGAGCAGGGAACAGGCTCTGGGGAGCTACCTGTGGCTCAGGGATATGCAGGCAACCATGGGGGCAGGGTCAGCATCACATACTGCCCAGGTGGAAGCCTCTCTCTGAGGTTGAGGTGCCCAAAGTCCCCCCCTCCCCCGGTGTGTATGACACCAGGGCCTGACACGGAGCAGAAATGGGATCTTTGGAGTTTGTGTCATTTAACCTCCCCATGGTTTCAAATGCCCCTGCCAGCTGGGAGCCCCTAAATCCCAGAGTGGCAGCAGTGCCCCCTTCAGGCCCCAGCAGGGCCCCAGGGAGCGATGCTGAGAAGGGATGCTAGAGAGCAGTCAACTATTCACTCCTCCTGTTTGCTATGGAGAGGCAACAAGAGGGGGAACAGGAGCCAATGGTGAAGGGAGCCAGCTTAACCCGCACAGCACCATCTCCACGGTGAGGCCTCCCCCCCCCCACCTCTATCAGAGGCAGCGGTGAGTGATAGGGGAAGGTGCTGAGAAGCAGCCTCTGCCTGTGTCAGGCCGAGGCTCACCATGGCCAGAGGCTGCTCCATGGGCTCCAGGGGCTGCTCGACTCAGCGTGACAGGGACCGAGCAGCCCCGGCTCACGCTGGTCCAGGTTGCTGTGACTCTGCATTTCGAAATTAGGACGTAACTCATGCCGGCTCCAGGAGCTACCTCTGCTGCAGCTCTGCCAACTGGTTGTAACAACCAATTGGATCATCGATACAAATTGTATTGATGACACGATGACCCAGGTCACCAAAATGTAACTTCCCAAATGCCGACCAGAGCAGGGTTGAAGTGGAGCTGAGTGACCGGGCTGTATCTCTGCCTGTCGCTGGAGTAGAGGCCCCACCCAGAGCGAGCAAACCCCAGAAGACAGAGGGTCTCACCTGTCACTGCTATGGAGATGGGTCGGCTTCTTTCTGATGGGATCTCTCGCCCAGACTCTGTCCTCCAGGACCCACAGGTGTACGAGCTGTTTTGCCACCCAGGCCCCACCGACAGCCAAACAGAGGCCGTGGCGTTGTGCGGGTGGAAGCAGAGTTCCTCAGGAGCATTTTCTGGCCGTCTCTGAAGAACTGGATCCCAGACACATTGGGTGCCCCAGCAGCTGAGCACGTCAGGGTCACGGTATCTCCAAGGGTGTAGACAGACTGCTGCGGGGACACGGTGAGCTGGGGAGCCAGCAGTGGGGCTGGGAAGGACAAGAGGGTCAGAGGTAGAGCTGGTTCCAACCTGGGAGTCTGGTGGTGGAGACTTAGAGCCCTGGGTAGCTTTGGGCAGCATCCCACTGTGACGACGCATTGGGGACCCCTGATCTTGCACCCCCGTCTGCAGCAAGATGTGACTCCGCCAGCCACTAGAATAGGGAGGGTTTATTGTTTCTCAGAGATGCAGCACAGCCTGGGTTCAATGTGGATATTGGAGTAAGGGGCCGGCAGCCTTATACCCCCTTGGTGTAGGAGCACAAAGGCACCTGATCCCCAGTGCTTGAGTTAATCTCTTCTCTTCATGCTTGCCCAGCCAAGACTGCCCCTTCTCAAAAGCACAGAACACACATCCTGCCAGGGAACCACACCCTTCCTTTGCTCAAACCTCTCCTGGCCAGGTGAGAAGCCACTGGCCATTGCCTGCGTGCTTGTGCTCAGGGGTGACTCCTCCCCGGCTGGGAAGTGCTTACACACAGAGGCCAGTAGGGGTCACCCACAGCACACACAGCAACCAGTGAATGCCCAACCAGAGTGGACTCAGGGCCACAAGAGTAGATAGCATACCCCAGAGTGTACAGCCCCCCCCCACTACGTCACACCCATGCCACTGGGATCTGCCCCATTGATTTGAGGACCAGGGCTGTGAAACAGCCTGTGTCGTGGCAAACCTGGGTCCATCATGGGCAGAGGCTGCTTCATGTCAGCCTTCCCTAACCTCTCTACCCTCCTGTGGCTGCCTCTGATAAAGGCAGCAGCGGTGGAGGGCAGGTGGCACCATGGAGCCTGGGGGGGCTGGGGACTGACTTTTAAGATGGCTTCCCCCAGCACCAGCTCCTGATCCCCCCCCCACTCGCCCCCACTGTCCTGATAGAGATTAGGGTTGTTAAGGACTAGGCGGATAGTCAATTCTCCCTTCCCCATCAGACAGAGGCAGCAAAGGAGGAGAAAGAGGGTACTTCAAAGTGGCAGCGCCACACAACTGAGCCCGGGATCAGCTGAGTGGTGATGCCACATGTGATGCCTGGGTTCATTTGGGGACTCCCCAGCTGATCCTGGGCTCCAGCTCAGCCTTCCCATGGAACCCGACATCAGCTGGGGAGTCCCAGCTGATCCCAGGTTCCGCTGAAATGCCGGGCAGAGCCGGGATCAGCAGCTGACCAGGGCTGGGCAGAATATGGCCTGGGGTCCAGATCAAGCCTGCCAAGCCACTGGATCTGGCCCACGGACCCCCTGCCGGGACCCTCAGGCATGTAGCTTAAAGTTCAGACTGTGAGTCTCTCTGCTCTGCAGGGAGGGGCTGACTTCGTGCGATCCCCCCGCCCCAAGACCAATCTTCAGCTCCGATTGGCCAGAAACAACCAGCCAATAAGATCTGAGAGACTGGCCTGGAGGATGGGAGCAGCACAAATCTCTTCCCCTTCCAGGAGCTGAGAGCCACGTGGGGTTTGCTGCCTGCAGTTGTAAGTGATTTGGGACTGCAGCCGGCAGGGAGCCCAGCCTGCCTTGGGGGTGCTGCAGGACTGCTGGCTTAAGTAAGTGCCTCCCAGCCACAGCCTGCCTCTGGCACCCCTGCCCCTCCTGAACCCCAACTCCCTCCCCAGGTCACCATGCAAACCCTCAGCTCCCTCCCAGAGCCTGTACCCTCTCCTACACTGCTTCCTCAGGTCAGAATCCTCTCCTGCACCCATATCCCCTCCCTGATCCTACTCCCCTCTCCCCTACTCACCACACACACCCTCTGCAGTCTGCACCCTCTTTTCCCCTTCTCCCAGGTCACAGTTCCCTCCCAGACTTTGCACCCCCTCCTAGTTCCCCACTCCCAGGCCAGAATCCTCTCCTGCATCCATACCCGCTCCCTGATCCTACAACCCTACCCTGTCCCCTGACCCAGGCCACAATCCCTCCCTTTCCCAAACATCCTCACAGACCTCACACCATCTGTTGAACTCCTGTCCTTTACCCAATGCACTCCTCTGTGCCCAGCCTCCATCCTGGACCCTGCACATCCTCCACAGAAAAGTGCAGCCCATGATCACTTTCCGAAATCTTAAAGTGCCCCCCCACCAAAAATTGTTACCCACCCTGAGCTTACCCCAACTCTGTGTGGCACTTCAAATTGGCAGCACAGCATGGAGCCGCTCAGAGTCCCCCGCTGACCCCGGGCTCCATGCTGCAGCTGCCACTTTGAAATGCACAAGAGCCTCTGCTGGGGACTCTTGAACATTTCAAAACTGGCACCTGGGTGCACCCGGAGTTAGCGGGACTTCCTGCTGGCCCCAGGCTGCATGCGGAGTTCCGCAGTCCTCAAAAGTGCCTATCGACTAGTTGAGTCCATCTACTACTCGACTAGTAAAACAACTGTTACTTAACATCCTTAATACAGATACAGCGGGGTGGAGGTTTGGGGGCAGGGGGTTGGGGGTGGAGGAATGTGAGTAGATAGAGATTAACCTAGGCCCAGGCTTATCTGTAAATTGTTTAATCAATTACACGTTTCCATCCATACTCAGTAGGATGAGCATTGACCGTGCACTGGCACTAGAGAAATTCCTGCAAGTTGTGTGAGATTCCTGCACGTTAGTGACCCCAGGGGCAGCCAGGCATGTGGGAAGAACAGGTGCCTGGGCAACACCAGGGTCCTCAGGCTCAGAGAGAGGGGCAGGGCCACAGGAGGGTCTGGAAAATGGGACCAAACACTGTCTAGAGAGTCCCCGACAGGTATCTACCCTGTCTGCTCTTAAATAGACCCAATGATAGAGATTCCACAACCTCCCTCAGCAATTTGTTCCAGTGTCTAACAACCCTGACAGTCAGGAAGTTTTTTGTAGTGTCCAACCTCAACCTCCCTTGCTGCAATTTACGCCCATTGCTCCTTTGCCTATCATCAGAGATTAAAGAGAATTGTTTTTCTCCCACCTCCGTGTAACAATCTATTTGGTACCTGAAAAATGTATCATGCCTCCCTCAGTCTTCTCTTTTCCAGACTAAACAAACCCAGTTCTATCCGTCTTCTCTCCTAGCTCATGTTTTCTAGCCCTTTCATCACTTTTGTTGCTCTTCTCTGGTCTATCTCCAGTCTGCCCGCATATTTCCTTAAATATGGCACCAGACGTGGGCACAGCACTCCTCCTGAGGCCTGGTCCGATCTCTCTAGAAGAGCTGGAGACAAGGGTTCAAACTGACCCAGTGGGTGTTCCTGTCAGGAGCTGTGGGATCAGGCTGGGTCTCACCCCATCCACGGAGCAGACACCCAGCCATGGGGCCAGCAAATAGCAGCAGACCAGGGGTCTCACCTGTCACTGCAATGGGGATGCACTGGCTTCTCTCTGATTCAAACTCTTGTCCATTCACAATGCGCCATTATTCACAGCTGTATGCACCAGCAGCCGACAGGTTAACCTTCAACAGCTGGATCGAGGCTATATAACGGTACGGGATTTGGGAGAATTTCTGGGGTTGGAGTTTCTCTTCATCCCTGAAGAACTGGATACCAGCCAAGACATACACCCCGGCAGCTGAGCATGTCAGGGTCACGGCTTCCCCAGTCACATAGACAGGCTGCGGTGGGGACACGGTGAGCTGGGGGGCTGGAAAAGAGAAGGAGGTCGGGGTGGAGATGGTTCCTACTTGGGACCAGGGAGAAAGGAAGAGCCAGTGAAGGGCAGAGCAGGGAGGGATCCTGGACACAGACCCCAGCCAGCCCCAGCTCCGTGCCCAGGAACCACGCCCCTGCCGGGCCATGCAAACCCTGAGGAGCAGAGATCACCCTGCTGGGAACCCAGGGGGAGCAGCCTCCCCTGCTTGGTACCTGAGGGGGCAGCTCCTCCCTGTTGCATATAAAGCCTCCGCCTGAGCTTACTTGATACATGGATTTTCTGAAACTACAGCAAACTGTAAGGTCTAAGGTCTTAAACTGCAACTCATTGTGATCTTTGTCAAACTTTGTAATCTGTGTAACTCTCAAATTTACTGTAAACTGCAACTTTGTAATCTTTGTAACTCTCAGCCACCTTGCTTCTAACTTTCCCTAAGCTGCATTCTCCCCTGGGTGACTGGAGAGAGAGTGAGAGTGTGTTTGAAGAAGACTGGGAACAATGGACCACATGTCAATGAGTCATCAGAGTCTGGGCATGCTCCCTGCTAGATAAAGGGAAGTCTGGGCATGCTCCGTGATGATGAGGTGAATGAGTCACAGGAGCCATTCAGACACTATATAAAGAGAATGAGCACATGTGAGACTCTCTCTTTTTCCTTCCCCTGCTCCTGAGAAGCTCCTCTCCAGTGTCTCTCTTCCTGACCAGCTTCCCCAGCCACGATGAGCAGACAGACCCTCCAGGATCCACATGACTTGGCTCCTTCTGCAACCCATATGTCTATGTAAGTGCGTGAGTGCCTGAGGGCAGGAATGAATGGATGTGAATGAGTGAATGAATGGAGGGGCGTGTGCTTGCTTGTCTGTTTGCGTATGTGAGAGAGAGAGTTCTATCTTCTTTAGTTTAAACCTTTGGTGCCTGCTTACTCTCCTTTAGTTTTACCTAGTGGAAATAAACCCATACTAGTGTAACCCTGGGTGGTCTCCAATGAGAATATTTTTGGGGTAACACTCCCTAGGTCAGCTCAGCCTGCATGTGGTGGGAGGTAGGTTTTTAGCAGCTGGGGCCAGGGTGTCAGGGAGCTGCCCCCAGCAGGCACAGACCAGGCTGCCCTGCACTAAGGGTGGGTAGCGGCAACGTGCATCAGAGCCATGGATACCCCCAGATAGTGTCACACATGCCAGCTGGGCTCTGCTGCATTGACTCTAGAGAGGCAACGGCTCCATAAATGTAGCTGAGATCTGCCCCACTGATGCAGTGGCCAGTGGAGGATGTTGATCTATGCTCCCTGTTAGCTGGGCATTCGTGCGACCACTTGGGAGAGATTCCAGTGCCACCTAGCTGATTAGCAGAGGTCCACAGCTCAGTTTCTTTTTGTGCTGGTGGTGCACATTCACACATGCCTCAGCACATAAAATTATTCTGCACATGGATGGAAAAAATCCTCATGTGGATGGAAATGAACAGAGAAAACATGTATCCTGGTGCATTGCTGCCAGCACTAGGGGTGGGTTACAGGTAACAGGACAGTGACCCGTCCCGCACCTCATGGAAATCATGATCGAGCAGTCCCGGCAGCTGCACCATTATAGAATTTCTGAGCATGCCCTGGACAAACCCCTCAAGCCCTAGTGCTGTGAGCTTCCCTGCAGCAGTGCCCAGCTATGAGGATCAACTGGGCCCCCAACTGGACCCTAATGAGGTTCTGAGAGGGAAGGAGTTGCCCTCACCAGAGAGGAGGTGAGATTGTGGTATTGAGGTGGGCTTCAGAATCCCACTCATCAAACAGCAGGAAACAGGGACTCACCTGTGACTGTGATGGAGATGGAGCTGCTGCTCTCAGAGAGGATCTGTCGTTTGGTTTCCCATCTCCAGTATGCACAGGTGTAGGTCCCAGCACATCCCTTCTCAACTGTGAGCTCCAGCTGGGACCTTGTATTAGTGAGTGGGACTGCAGTGGCATCCTGCTGCCCTTTTTGATAGAAGAATCTATATCCTGAATCCTGCACCTGCCCAGGAGCCGTGCATGTGAGAGTGACCCAGTTCCCTGGGACATACTCTGTGTAATTGGGGTACACAGAGAGTGTGGGGGCTGACAGGAGAGCTAGAACAGAGGCATAAGAATATGAGACTTCCAGCTTGTCCCCGTCAGCCCACAGGCTCACACAGCGATCCCAGTGACTCAAAGTTTTTAGCAGCTGAGGCTGGGGGTGTCAGGCTGCCTTGCCCTAAGGGCAGGTGGTAGCAACATGCCTCAGAGCTGTGGGTACCCCAGATAGTGTCACACATGCCAACTGGGCTCTGCTCCAGTGACTCTAGTGGTGCTACAGCTCCTTAAATGCAGTGGAGATCTTCCCCACTGACTAGGTGGGCACTAGCAGATCATGGTCTGTTCTCCCTGTAAGATGGGCATTTGTGTGGCCAAACTGCCGGAAACTGGGGCTCAGCCCACATCTGCTGAGGAGCCCTGCACATGAGGGTGACCCTGTCCCCTGGGAGATACTCTGTGTAATTGGGGTACACAGAGAGTGCAGGGGCTGGCAGGAGAGCTAGAACAGAGACATAAGAATATAAAAGCTCCATCTTGTTCCCGTCTGCCCACAGCCTGCTGCCCCCCTCCCCCCCCCATACCTGGCACAGGAGCCGTGTGCTTGGGACCCAGCCTGTGCTGAGGGGCAATTCAGGGACAAGGAAGCAGCCCAGGAGGGAATCTGCTTTTCCCACTGTGGGATCAGGAGCAGAGTTAGGACAGGAAGTGCCGCAGGAACCCCAGAATTCCCCCTCTCCAGGCGGGGGGTAGTGGGGTGCACAGACAGGACTGAAGTGGGGGCAGGATTATTGATGACAATTCAGTCTCAGCACCCCGCATTCCATCAGGGTGTTCATCCCACAACCCCCTGCCAGGGCCACAGGGGAGAACCCATCCACCGGGCTCCACACCTGCCTGGCACTAACTAGAAGACAGAGTCATCCTGTGGCGCCTTGGAAACCAACCAATAGAGATACACAGAGAGTGTCATGCACTTTGGTGGGCAAACCCACAGCCCCAGTGGGCAGAGGAGCAGAGAGAGCAGAGTCCCTGTGCACCTGAGGAAGCGGGTTGTGCTCACCGAGGCTCATGGCGCCATCTCTCGCTAGATTGGTCAGTGTCTGCTCTGCCACAGGGCCCCTCGAGTTCTAGTTACAGACTCACACGGTGACCCCACTGACTAGAGGACATGAAGGTGAAAGAGAAGTGAGGGCGTTTGTCTGGATGTGGGGAAGGAAGGGAGGGGGCTGTTTTCCACTTGCCGCCTTTCCTCTGGGGTCTCTGCAGAACCTGCTTTTAATGCCTCACTGGGTGGTCCTGGGTCTGTGACCCGGCCCTGAGCCCTTCAAGGGAGCCCAACTCTGGGGCAGAGAGACCTCCCCCCCTCCACACACAGCCCCACAGTGACAGGCCCTGCCCAGGGTCTCAGTGTCATGGGGAGGTGGGAGCTCAGTCTCCATGGCCCATCCAGCCCTCGCTCTCGCTGCTGAGGCTGCCAGTGAGGGGTTGGGTAGCACCCATGGGGCTTGGGGCAGCTTCTCCCTATGGCCTGGGCTGGGACCCTCCAAGGATTTCCCCACAATCAACCATCAACACAAGTTGCTCTTCCACTCCCATGGACATGGCTCTGGACTGGAGCTGCTGCAGCTGGGCAGGTTTCACCTGACCCACCCATGACATGGGGCACCCAGGTACCCCCCATCCTGGCAATTCCAAACATACAATGGAAGAGGAGGGGGATCCCCAAACCCACTGCCCAAGAACCTCCCACCCCACTGCAAACATCTCAGCAAGGCCAGGAGGCATCATTACCTGTGGGGGACACTGGGCTCAGGACACTCTTGAGCGAAGCTGGTAGAGAAGAGCAGAGAGGAGGTGAGAGCTCACAGAGGGGACAGGGGTGCAGAGGGGGATGTGGGGCAGGGCTGGGGAGTCTCCAGACAGATGGGGGCTCAGGGCAGGGGGAGGATGCAGGTCACTTACCCAGCAGGAGCAGGAGCAGAGGCAGCACCATGCTGAGCTGGTCACTCTGGGCTGGGAGCTGGTTTCTCAGCTCAGCCTCTGGCCCCATGTGAGTGCAGGGAAGGGGATGGGCCCCTCCCCTGTGACGCAGGCAGGGGAAGTCACAGCCTCAGTTGCACACAGCGCTCAGCGGTTGGACCAGCAGCTGCAACTCACCTTAGGCGGGGCTGAGAGCAGCTGCCCACTTCCCGCCACCTCCTCCCCACAGTCTTGCAACGGGCTTTGCAATGTCACCCAGTGCCGGGGGGAAGGGAGGGCAAGGAGCTACCCCCAGGGGTCAGATCTTCCAGGAGTGGCCCAAGGTCTTAGCTGGTGCATTGGAACCTCCCTTGAGTTACACTGATTTACACCCATTGGCAACTGGCCTCATTGATGCCACTGTAGCCACAGCCCATTGCCCCCACAGGGATCAGCCCCATTGACTCCAGTGGAGCTACGGCCCATTGACCCAGGCGGCCTGGGGGTGAGGCTTAAGCTAACGTTTGGAGTTTCTGCTCCGTCCTAGACAGCGCTGTGCAGACAGGGAGTGACTGGGGCCAGGCGAGTTCCAATCCCCACACACAGTCCCCAAGTGATGGTGAGACATTCTGTACCCCAAAGCCCCCCTCTGCAGGAGAATCCTTTTCTGGTGAGGTCCCTTCTGGTGAGAGGATTTCTGGGGTTGTCATGCTTGACCCCCATGGTGGAGTAGCAGCAGGGGAAGCCCACGGTGGCAGTGGAGAACCCCAATTCTGGAGGCAGAGCCCCATCCCTCAGGAGCATGGGCTCAGGCAGGCCAGTGGGCTCAGGCAGGCCCAGCCTGCCCTTCTGGGTGGTGTCTCACCTGTCATCACACGCGCTGTCTCCATGCTCTGTCTGCATGCTCGTCATCCTCATTCCATCTGCTCCCCCCCACACTGCCTCAGCCATGCCTCAGCCCCTCAGCCCACTCACCCACTGTCTCCCCAGCCCACCTCACTGCTCTGGGTTCCAGCCTAGGGACCTCTGGCCCAACCTGCTCCTGCCCTCCCTCACTCTCCCTTAACTGCCTCCTCTCCTGGGGCCACTTCCCCTGCGACTCTTGCTCCTCATTGGACCTTGTATCATGACCAGCAGCCTGGCAGGTGTCAGGCCAGAGCGTCCCTCTCCTTAGCCCCCTGAGCCTGCCCAGCTTTCTCCACGGCGCTTCTCTGGGAACCCTCCCGCACCTTCCTGACCTGCACCCAACTTCCCCTCTGCTCTGATACGCAGCTCCTTATAGCCAGGGCTGTCCCAGCAAGCTGCCCTCTGATTGGCTCCTTCTAAGATCTGTCTCCTCATTGGCCAGGGCTCTCTGGTGATGGAATGATGGCAGGTTTTCTTCAAAGTTGCTGATAAGGGATCATTCTAAAAATCCTCCCCTGCCGAGCGCTCAGACCCGGCTGGGCTGTGTGCACTGCCCTTGTGTCTGACGGTATCAGCACTGACTCTGTGCCCACATTTCAGTCTGTTTGCTCCTGGTGTGACACCCACAGGGAAGTTCACATCCAGTCCCACCAGCACCGTGTGGTCGAACCTTTCAGGGGGGTGGCCCATTAGGAAACACAACAGGCCTTGGAGGATTCAGATCCCATCTGATGGCATTTCCTGTGAACATTCTAGCTCAAATGACTCCTGCTATGACAGACCAAAGCCCACAGGGGATGTGACCCACTCGTGTGACACTGGACTCCATCCTGTGCCTCTGCTTTCCCATGACCTGCCCCGGGGAGTTGTCTGGGACACTGACGTTCTCACCACACAGGAGCAGCTATGAAAAGAGGAGGTAACATCACTCCGTGGCCTCACTCCTGCAACTCACCACCGAGAAACACCTTAGGAACAATGACTGGGCTGGGGAATTTGTCAAAGTGACTGTGCTCTGTGCTCATCAACAGGGGCTGGTGCATTGCACTCTCTGCATTGAGGGAGGGCAAAGTGGGTGAAAAACTTGGGCCTTATTTACACTGGCATGTTTTGTCACCAAAAACTGCCTTTCATTGACAAAATAGTGAGTGTATACACCCTATTTTTGTTGGGAAAAACACCCGGCGTTGGTGACAAAAAACTTCCATCCCTGTGAGAGACCTGTCTTTTCCCCTCCCTTTATTGTCAACAAATGGCCAGTTTGTTTTGTCAAGAGAACTGGCTTCTGCTAGTATCCAACAATGCCTGCCCTGATGGCTGCTTAGTGTTTTGTGATCTCTACTGCCCTGCAGGCATGCACCTGCATTGATCCTGCTTCAAGGAGCATCACGGGGTGAGCAGGCCGCCTTCTGCCTGTTTGAAACCTGGGATATCACCTCCTCTCCACGGTGGCTTGATTCCTTATTGATCTTAAGAAGGACATGGCAGTTGCCTTCTCACTGCCCACTCGGCTTTATTTGTAACAAAGCCCTGGGGAGACCTGGTTCCCCTTTGCTCCAATAGAGACTTTAACACACAACAGCCATAACTCTGCCAGCAGAGATTTAGTTTTATGCCTCAAAGGAACAGATACATGTAAGATACCAAATGGCTACTGAAAATTTTGCAGTATTAATTTTCTCTTTATTTGATTTCATATTAAATAAAGAAATAAAGTCAGGTACATTGTTCATTATCCCTTGTTTTAATATTTTTTCTTCTATAACATTTTAAAAATAAATACACCTCAGGTATTTGTTAGCAACTGGCAGGTTCCATGGTGGCACCCAGCCGAACCAGCGCACATGGCCTCTATATTGGGTCACAAGACAAAACTCACTGCGCTCATGGATGGAAAATCTTGGAGGCACACTGATGGCCCCCCCTGTTTCTTTTGCTTTCAAGCCCTCGGCAACCCCAGCGCCTCTTTCTTGCCCTTCAGCCGGTAAGACAGACTGGTTTCTGTCTGTGGGCTTGACACTGATACTCCCCAGAGGTGTCATAACCAGTGCAGTGGGAGTTGTCAAAGGTACCTCAAGAGACAGATGGTGCATGCACATTGCTGCAGCCATGTGTGGAGTGTGATTACACAAAGGCCAGGTGTGATGCTCCAAAGTGAATCCTAAGTAGGCAAGGCTCTGTGTTTCAGTCTCTTTCTTCTCTCAGTCACTCTGTGACACCAGCCATCTGAGTGACTTTCACCTGGATATTTTCTTCCTTTTGTTAATAAAATCATCATTGTCAGGCCGTGTTCTGAGCTCTGTGCCCTAGAAGGTAGGTGGTTCTGTGTGCACCTGCCTAAGATGGCAAAGCCAGCCATTCAGAACAGTTACAGGGGTTGTTCCAAGATCTCTCCAGAGGGAGGTTTAAAGAGCTTGAGGGTTTCCTGGGATCCCAAAGGGGGTTGTTGCATTTGGGTGGGAGGAGCGATACCAGTCCTACGCCAGGGAATCTGTGACCTTGAGGAGTTTTAATACAAACCTGTAGTTGCGAGGAATTTTAAAGTCTCATGTGGGCCCCCAATTTCTGCATTTGCAGTGCCCAAGTGGGGAACAACCTTCACAGTGACCTGGCCCCACACAGTGTGCTCCTCTGGGAAAATTGGCCATAAACATGGGAAAATAAACACTTTGACAATGCTGTGGATCCCAAACACAGAGGCTGTGTCTAGACTGGCAAGTTTTTCCGCAAAAGCAGCTGCTTTTGTGGAAAAGCTTGCCAGCTGTCTACACTGGCCGCTTGAATTTCTGCAAGAACACTGACGATCTCATGTAAGATTGTCAGTGTTCTTGCGGAAATGCTATGCTGCTCCCGTTCGGGCAAAAGCCCTTTTCTGGAAATGCTTTTGCACAAGAGGGCCAGTGTAGACTGCTGAAAACTGTTTTGCGCAAAAAAGCCCTGATGGCGAAAATGGCGATCGGGGCTTTCTTGCGCAAAAACCGCGTCTAGATTGGCACGGACGCTTTTCTGCAAAAAGTGCTTTTGCAGAAAAGTGTCATTGCCAATCTAGACACTCTTTTCCGCAAATGCTTTTAACGGAAAACTTTTCCGTTAAAAGCATTTGCGGGAAAATCATGCCAGTCTAGACGTAGCCAGAAAGTCAAGTGCTCTCAGTGACAGACAATCCAGCTGAGAGGTTTCTCACAGACAAATTGGGATCTAGCAGGTCTGAGGAGTAATACTGAGGGGAGGGAAGGGAAAGAGGGCGGGATGGATGAATGGGATATCTTGGTGGTTTAAGCATTGGCCTGCTAAACCCAGGGTTGTGAGCTCAGTCCCTGAGGGATATGGGGCAAATCTGTCAGGGGTGGTACTTGGTCCTGCCATGAGGGCAGGGGATTGGACTCAATGACCTCTCAAGGTCCCTTCCAGTTCTATGAGATAGGTATATATCTCCATATATTCTATACTGACCTGGCCTAGGGCAGGGACTAGAACATTTCTACCACTGACACTGGGCCCAACAGCTCCAGTTCACATTCTGTTTGAGGGAGATGATGAGAAACCGAAAGTAAAACCAAACCTGGGCTGAAGACAAGTGCAAGGGAGTGTCAGAGGGGGAACCCTGTTAGACAGTAACGTTAAAAACATAACAACTAGTCCTGTAGCACCTTAGAGACTATCATATCTATATTTATCCAGGGCAAACCCACTTCCTCAGATGAAAGTGGGAAAAAAGGGGGGGAACCTTCCAATTTATAACAGAAAAAGAAGGGAGAGGGGAAGATAAAAGGTCCTGTCCATTGCAGTGCCAGTGCTAATGAGGCTAGCTGAGTGGGTTGCAAGTATTCCATACATAGCTTTTAGTGCCATTTGGGGTGTGTCTAGACTACAGGGTTTTGTCGACAAAAGTGGACTTTTGTCGACAAAACTATACCTGTGTCTACACTGCCGCTGAGTTCTGTCAACATAACATCGACAGAACTCAGCAGTTTTGCCAACGGCTGTAAACTTCATTCTGCGAGGAATAACGCCTTTTGTCGAAAGAGTTCTGTCAACAGAAGGCGTTGTTGCATCTACACTGTCCTTTGTGTCCACACTGTCATGTCAACAAAGTGGCTTGCATTGTCAACAGAACCAGATGTAGTCTAGACTCTTTTTGTCAACAGAGGTTTTGTTGACAGTATCTGTTGAAAACATTTCTGTCAACAAAAACCTGTAGTCTAGACATACTCTCTGATGTTGAATGTAAAGGTCCATCCAGTTTATTCAGTACAAAGAAGTGGTTATTCTGGAATAAATGTAGCAATGAAATGGTGTGGGAAGGGGGGAATATTGGTTGCCAGCATCAGCCTTGAAAGTACCTTGTGTCCAGGCTCCCATTCAGTGCGGTGCCAAGAGATGTGACTCCAGTGTCAGGCCTGGCTGTGGGTGAGAAACTCAGTCTGGGAAATGGGTGCTCTCACTACATGTTCACACTGAACTCTCTGGTGTTTTCATGTGGGAACATCATGGCTTGTTTCCAGGGCTGGGTTGCTAGAAGGGTGAACATACAATCCAGATAATCAGGCAGGTCCCATCAAGGATCCATCCCTGGGGAAAGATGCCATTTGCCCGCTGTGATAGACTCAAGGCTGAGCCTGGGAGGGTGGGAGCAAGGCAAGTCATGCAAAGTGCTGAGGAGCCAGTGGGATGGGTGAACTCCCTCGGCATTGTGGAGAAAAGCAACGGCCAGTCACACACCTGCTGAGATCCTCACCAAGGCTACCAAAAGAAACATTTCAAACCACCACCCAGAGAAGAGATGCCCAAAATCTGAATGCATTAGATGCATCCTCCATTAAATTAACTGAAGAACGCTCAAAGTTACGCATGCAGCCACCATGCAAATGCAAAAACCCCTTGAAAGCCAGGAAAAAACACGAAAATTCTACCTGTGGGGAATCCCAATCTCATTAGCTCTCCCTTAGGAAAGTGCTTGAAAACAAAATGTAATTTCTTAATAGTGGATCTTCAGTCTCACACGTCTGCACAGAACCTCCTGCTTTTTGTTTTTCTTAGGACACAGGAATCTATTCATAACCTTAAGAAAGTTAATTTTATTAATAAAAGAAAGAAAGACATAGTTGGTAAAGCACTTGGGTGCTAGGTGTTACACGACAGTGACAACAACAAAGATTAAAACACAAATAATTGCTTCCTTGTGTTTCAGTTTCAGTTTTCAAGGATTTAACACAGAGTTTAACCAAATACAAAACCAATGAAAATAACCCGATTGCTTCTAAGTCAACATTTCCTGTTCTACTTACATCTGTTACTCCAAAGTTTATGTTTCTTTCCTTACACATGGCTATTGCTGGGAAATCCAGGCCTTATTCCTCCTCAGTCCATTTTCTCTCCAGTTCCTACTTCACTCACACCCCAAGGAAACTTAAAAAGGCAAAACTTGATTTATTTGAAAAATCTTTTCCCCTCTTCATGTAGAGGCTCCAGGCTTGCTGTCAACTTTTCCAGGATATCTACTGTTCTCAGTTTAATTCTTTAGTTACTGAATGCTGGGATTTTTAGAAAAGGGTAGTACCCAACCTGGGACTAGGGATAATGGTCACTGACAACAAAAATCACATTACATTTTGGTTGCTTCCAAGACAACAGCTACTTGCCCCAGATCAATTGGTTCCCTAGAACCTTCATCAAAGACAACATCCATAGCCAGTGCTGTGAGAAACTTTTTAAAAGGTTTATTAACTAGTAAAAAGGAATAAGCAAGTTATCTGCAGGTTAACACCAGCAAAGAGATACACACCACGGAGTTTCCATCGGAATCTGAAGAGTGACACAGCTGTAGTGATCTGTGCATTCAAAGGGGATTTGTAGGCAGACCCACAAGGCAGCCCTGGGGATTTCTGGTTTCAGTTCAGAGTCTCTGGCTCTTCAGAGTTCAAACAGCCAAAACCAGTTTCTCCTTGTCAGGGATTTTTATTCAGCGATCAGGTGGATGGTACCAGTTCACATGCTCAGCTCCAGTTCATGGGTCTGGGGAGCAAACAGCAAAGTTTTTTGTGCTCTGATGTTCCATATATTGTTTGTTTGATGTCTAGGAGGTTTAGCTGGGCAGGAAATAAACTCTTCTGTGGTAAACTCGTATTTCACATTTGGTCACGCTTCTCTCCAGACTGCGTAGGTGTTTACAGTTACAGAGCAAACATGCACATTAGCAGTGAGATTTCTGCAGGCAGGAACTTGCAAATATTTTACAGAGTTTAAACATTAAAGACACTCTTATCAATGTAACATCTCTGTCAAGCAAAACTAACCCCCAGGTGGCCAGTCTAGGCTCCAGTTGTGAGGTTGTCAGTTCATAGCGAATGCCGGCAGCGGGGGCAAGAGCTGGCCTCACAGCAGCACACAAGCCATGTGGTTTTCTTTATCTGCCAGCTCACTTCATCCACATAAACTCATAAATGCACATTCCCTTGTCTAGAGCCATCTTGTTTACCAACTGCACCTAGATCACATTTCCAGCACCCACACTTAACTCTTTATATACAATTGTACATACATGATGTTGTAATAGCCATGATCGGGGTCACCAGTTTTTACATGATACCTGCCCAGGAGCTGGTTGTCTGCATATTGGGAAAATTTGGTGTGCCCTATGCTACATGGTAGATAAGGGCTCTTAGGGTATACAAGATTAAGGATGCAGATGCCTGGAGGAGTGGGAGGAGATACAGAAATACATGGAAAGACAAAGAGAAGGTTTCCCTTCCTTATTTGGCTGCCTTCCAGGTGTGTTTTGTCACCCCTTCACTGTACAACACATGTTCCTTTTCATCAGGCTTGGATTTGGTTTTCGACTGGGTTGTGTGGGCCTTCAAGGTTGCAGGTGCTATGACTGCATAGGTGACTTCTGAGTCCTAGTGGAGAAAGAAAAATATGTGGTCAGGAAGATAATTGAATGATGGTGTGGAGATATGCCTATAAAATCAATGGTTGCAAAGACATTAGGGGAGAGAGGAGAGCAACAAAAAGAATAGATGTTTACAAAATCTGACCTCTGGAGAAGGGGTGAATACATAAGGCATGGTTAGTCTAGAGATGAGAAAGCTGAGGGAGGGCCATGATAACTATCTTCCATAATGAAATTATAAAGGGGACAGTGATCAATTCTTCTCTAGCTCAGCTGAAGGCAAAACAAGACTTATGGGTATAATCTGTGGCCAGGGAGATTTAGGTTAGAGATTAAAGGAAATGTTCTGACTCTAAAGCTAGTTACGCTCTGGAATAGGGGGCCTGGGGAGGTTGTGGAATCTCAGTCACAGGAGGTTTTTAAAAACAATCTGGCAAAGACCCCTGGGGATGTTTTAGGCTTAAGGAATCTAACCTTGATATTTGGGGCCAGACTAGATGACTTTTGGGGGTCTGTTACATCCCTACATTTCTATGATTCAATGCAGGTTTGGGGAAAGGGATGATGAATTCCTGACCCTTCTTTCTGCATGAGCGTACCCTGTGCAGCAGCTCTTTCTGGCTGTTCTTTGGCTGACCCCTCTCCCTGAGAGGCAGACATAGCTCACCACTGGGGAAAAGATCCAGGTCTTCCAATTGCAAGGGGGTTGGTCAGACATGGAGGCTGAGCCTATAAAACCATTCATATTACCTGCTCCGTCTGCTGTTCTCCAGCACCCATGGCTTTTGCTTTCTTATTCTGACTCGTATCCAGGTTTCTGGTGTGTTCTTCTGCCTCAGAGTCCTTGGTGCTTCTCAGAGGTTTTGGAACTGAAACAGAACCAGGGGAGAGTGGGGAGATACAGTGAGGAAATACTGAGATATAATACACAACCTTGAGAAAGAAGAAGTTAAACTCAGCTTTGTCCACAGTGGTTTCAGCACGTGTGTTATTCTGGGGCCTCTCCCTTGGCACAGGACAAACATAAATCCAGCAATTTCTCCATATGTGTTTCAATGTATATTTCCCTAAGCCAGAGCCATGAAGATGTCTGAGTATTTTAAGTTACTTCACCATAAACTTAATCTCAACCATAATCAAAGCCAATGGCCATGGTGCTCACATCTAACCTTTCTGCTATTGCCTTGCCCAGTGATACGCAGGCCTCAGTGGCATAGGAGGGAAATTAGTGACCAGGAATAGGTAGAAGAGCCACTATGCTCTGATTCTATTGTTTCATTTCCCACTGTGTTACATGTTCATACTGGAACATGCCAGAGGAAATACTGTGCAGTTATTTGGTTATTTGACACTAGGAGTTAACAAAGCCGAATGTGTGCCAATGTACATTTGAAAATCCAGGGATATATTTGCAAGTCTCTCTTTTGTCTGTGTATCTTGTCTCCTCACTCCAAGGTAAGTGCCTCTTTTTCTGTCCATCATTTAGATCTGGTTTCCACACCCACCCCATGGAATGGTGCTTTGCCTTTATTAATTCTTTTAAAAAATTACACTGATCTTGACAGAATAGCTTTTGGCTAGACCATATTGAGAGAGTGGAGGGAAGTTCCCAATCCCTTTGCTACCCCTCTCTCCTCCCCGCCACCTGACTCACCTCTTTTCTTCCTCCTGCTGCAGCAGATCAGAGCAGCCAGGGCTCCAGCCGCAAGCAAGACACCACCAGTTGTCAGCAGAGTATCACAGATACGGTGTGAGGCTTTGAATGAAGAGCAAAGGAAAGGAGGAAGGGCCATGAGACCAGGCAGGCAGCCCTGGGACAAGGTCTGGGATCCATGCAGGAATCCACGCTTGTGAAACATTGGCTGTGACAAGCCCTTCACCATGTCTCTGGCACATTCTGTCTGTACCAGCCTGCGCCACACTCCAAAGGGGTGGTCCCATGTTTATGGGGCAGGCCTTGGGCAGTGGCCATGGGGACTCAACTCCCTGCTGCACCACAGGCCCCCTGTGGGATGTACCCTCTCTTTGCCTCCCTTCCCTTCCTCTAAAATGGGCACCGAGGGCTGGATCCATTAATAGCTTTGTGAGGTACTCACATAGTAGGATGGTTGGGCCCATTGCAGCATCATACAGAAAGGGCATGGCTGGTCTGCTTTGTTTTCAATCTCCATGTGGCATCTGTCACCTCATCCAACCTCCCTTTCCCAGGATAGCAGCCAGGGGTGGTTCCCCTACCATGGGAGCGGCACAGGGAGCTGGATTAAGAGATCAGGAAAGTCTCACCTGTGACAGTGATGTTCACAGCCTGGCTCCTGGGGGACGGGACCCACCTGCCATTCACATTCTCCTTGTACCCGCAGGCAAATTCCCCGGAGATGTCTGGACCAGCTCGTGGGATGCTGAGCACAGAGACATTCACAGAGTTGGTGCTTGGCTCTGTGGTGCTGATTTCAGACTCCAGGTCCCCAGGGACGATCTCGGTTCCATCCTTGTAGAAATGAAACTTCTGCTCACAGGCAGCCCTGGCAGCTGCACAGGTGAGGAGCAGGGGGAGCCCTTCGCTCACGGCTCCTGACAGGGGATCCACGCTCAGCACCGGCTGGGGAAGGGGATCTGTGGGGAGCAGCAATGAGGATGGGTCAGCATGACAAGGCAAGGGAAAAGTGCAGCTGGTTCCCAAAATTCAGTGTGTTCCGAGCTGACCGGTGCTCTTTCCAGAGAGTCGTGTTTGTGAAAGGATCCTGAGGGTCTCTCCAAAGACATTAGAAAGAGCCCAGCTGGGGGGGTGGCTTCCTTCATATTCAGTGTGGGTCTGGGAGGTGGGTTTGAATATGGCCAGAGCCAGCAGAACGTGAGCCCTCCATTCCTGGCACCGCAACTGGAGGCTCAGGGCATCGGGGGCTCCCACTGTCTGAGAGTTGGGTGGTTCTGCTGAGATCCTACTGTGCCAGAGGGGAGGGCTGTGAGGCAGCCATGTTGGATGCCCTGGTCTGTGTCCGTTGGGCAGCCAATGTTATTGGCCCTGTTCTGTGCCCACAGGTTACCCAGCAGGAGGCAGGTCCTTTGGGTGGGATCTGCCACCTGGACTGGGCTAGCCAGGGCACAGCAGGGGTGGGAATCGCTGGTCACTCCCCTGGGACCACGGACCTCATTAGAGACTAAATCCCTGCCAGTGTAGAAGCATTGGAATCCGATGTTGCTTTTCCAACACCTCAGGATCACAACTCCCCCTCCCCATCCATGGGCAGGAGGATCCCTGGCACATTGATGCTGAGAAGGGGACCAGAGATGAGGCTCTAAACTGACCCAGTTCCTGATAATAATTCTGAGTGAACCTGCACGTGTAAGGGGCAGACCCAGACACCCTGGGCAGTGTAAGTGACAGGGTGTAACTTTTCCAAGGTGAGGAGAGTTTTGGGGAGCTGATTTCCTGCTTGTCCTTGAACAACCGGATCCTGGACATGATAGCAGCTGAGCATGTCAAGGTCACAGCTTCTCCAGCGATGTAGACAGGCTGCTATGGGGACACGGTGAGCTGGAGAGCTGGAAGGGGGGCTGGAAAAGGGAAGGGGGTCAGGGAAAAGGCCATTCCCACATGTGAGGCAGATGACACAGAGGCAGAGGACGAGCCAGTGAAGGGCTGTCACAGCTCAGTTCACCAACCTGATATGTCAAGTGTAAAGATGGGGGCAGCTAACAGAGTAAACTCTGTAAGAACCTGCCTCTGTAACTTCCCAGAGACAAACTTGTCCAGCCTCCGTTTTCCTGAGATCCTAAAAAATTAAAATTTTCTGCCACCACCCAAGTGACTGAAAGAAAATATAAAATAAACCCTTTTCCTGGCAAGAGATCACTTGGGAATCCCCTCCTTACAATAAAGCTCTCCCCCTCTGCCCTCAGCTTCCACTTTGCTTGGAGTTGGGAAAACAAAAACAGGGAATCCACAGAGAACAATGGACACTCTGCTGTGTCCTAGACACATAAACTTCAGGACACAACAATAAACCAATACCGGTTAATCAAAACAAAGGAAAACTTTTTTTTATAAAAACAAAACTACTGTTGGAAGCATAGTAAACTGACTAGGTGACAAATAGCCAAGAAGTGATATAGACGCAGGGAAAGTCCCTGGGCTGTAATCCTTAGTTACAAAAAAGAAAAACAATTAGCCAGCTCAGACATGATTTCCAAACCCCAAGACAAGGAAAACAATAAACCCTGATGAACTTTCTAAACTTTTCCCTACTTATACATTTCAAGAAGTCCGTGCTTGGAAAGAGAGTGTCTCCCATCTCCCTCAATACCTGGGAGAAACTGTTCTGATCTCAAACAAAGAAGAGAAAAAGAAAAAGACTTCTCTCCTGGTTTGAAATTCTTATCTGCATTTTTATTGGCTGACTTCCCAACCCCCTCCCTAGGTGCATCTCCAGATGCTTTATCTTTTCCTCACTCTTCAGGTAAGTCAGACTATTCTTAGTAACTCCTATTTATGACAAGGGCAGAGGAGGGAGGGATCCTGGACACAGACCCCAGCGAGCCCCAGATCTGTGCCCAGGAACTGCATCCCCACTGGGCCATGCAGACATGGAGCAGCAGAGAACCCAGTGGGACCAGCCTGCCCTGCTGGGTACCTGAGGGGACAGCTCTGCATGGGCTGGGAAGGGGGCTTGTGCATCTGGGGATGTTGCTTCCTCATAGGAAAAACTCGGACCCATCCCCATGCTCCAGCTGGGCTCTTGGGTCCGATTGAAACCATTTGAGGTTCTGCAGTGTCAGAGGGAGCTTGGGGCACATAGTAACTGATGGGGCTGGGGGGTTTCCTGTCC
>CM033433.1:3795195-3830194 GCA_019425775.1 Rafetus swinhoei | reverse complement strand
CTGAGCGAGATGAGGAGAAAGTGAAAGTAAAACCTAAAGGGGCCCCAGGCAAACACAGGGACAAACACAGCAGTGATGGGGGAGGGGCACTGGTAACTAGCACCCACCTTGAAAAAACCCACCAAGTCCAGGCTCATGCACTGTAGTGTTGAAGGAGGTGACACCAATTTTAGGCCTGGCTGCCTGTGGGAATCTTGTCCAGGGGCAAGAGGAAGTGACAAATTCACTTGCTTTTGTCCACTTCATGGGTCAAGAGGGGCGGGGAGCAATCAGCCATGTGTTTTCTCCTCTGATGTTGCACAATTCTTGGTCTGATGCCTGGGGCCTGCTTACACTGGGCAGGAAATCGACCCTGCTGTCACACTCACAGTTCACATTTCATCAGGCTTCTCTCCAGAGTGTGGAGGTGTTTACTGTTTAAGAGCAAACAATTGAACATCACCTTGTATCATGGTGTGCGGCCATTATCGGGGATATTAATGGAGACACAAATAAACAAGCATCTAACAAAGTTTAAACACTAACAAGCTTTTTATAAGTCTAAAACCTCTACAGAGCAAACCAGGCTCAGGTGCCCTGGTCCAGCCTCCAGCTGTGAGCTTGTCAGTTCTTAGCCATTCCCAGGACACACAACTCTGTCTGCACACAGCAAACAGGGACAGTCAGCACCAGGGTCAGTGGGTTTCACGAGATCCCTGACATGACAGCTCCATGTTCTGACAGCAGTGACTTGGGCTTGCCCTTGCCACATGGTTCACAAGAGCTGTTGGGGTGTGAAGGGTTAAAGATATCGGTGCATGCGGAAGGAGGAAGAGACGCAGGGAGATGCAGACAGTGTCTCCTTCCTTATCTGGCTGCCTTCCGGGTGGGCTTCGTCACCACCTTGCTGTATAGCACATGCGCCTCTACAGCAGGCTGGGCTCTGTTCTTCCACTGGCTTGTGTGAGTGTCCGAGGCCGAGAACTCGATGTGTGTGTAGGTGACTGCTGAGCCCTGTTGGGGGAGGACAGAGAAACAGTGAGGGGGAGGGGTGCCTGGGCACTCAGGGTATGTCTACACTACCACCCTAGTTCGAACTAGGGTGGTTAATGTACAGAGTTAAAATGAAGCCCGGATTTGAATTTCCCGGCTTCATTTTGTTGCAGGGCGCCGCCATTTTTAAATGGAGCACTGTAAACGACCAGGTAGTTCGGATTAGGCTTCCTATTCCGAACTATCTGTACACCTCGTTCCACGAAGTTGCTGTAAAAAAGTCTCATGTTGCCCTGCACTGTATGAATGGGAGTGTTGCATATGTGGGAGTCGAGAGAATTATCCCCCACAATTTGACACTGGTGAGGGCTCAGGTGCCCCCCCTGTCCAGGCCTGGGAATTGCACCTGAAGAAAGATGGGGACAAACTGCACAGAGCCCAGAGGAAAGCAACCGAACTGACCAGATGTTTGTACAACACGACCCATGTGACAGGTGCACAGATGGGTCCTGTTCAGTCAGGAGATGAGAAAGCTGAGGACAAAACAACCCTTCTGAGACAATGTTACAAACAGGATGGTGACCGGCTGTTCTCAGTGTCCATGGAAGGTTTAATTAATCCTACTGCAGCACAGCGGGTACCACTAGAAGACTTCTTGCTGTCTCTGCCCTGCCGTAAGTTTCTGTGAGTCCGTGGTGGTTCAGAGTAATGGGGAAGGGACGACCAAATCTCCGCTCTTTCTCCTGTCTGAACAAATCCCGGGCAGCTTCCCTGTGGGGCTGTTCTCTGTCTGCCCCACCCCAGACATGAAGCTGCATCTCAGGACTGGCACAAGATTCCAGCCATACAGTGCCAAGGCAACTGAAATGTGCTAGGGGTCTGAATCTATAAATCAATTCCCATTACCTGATCTGCCTGCTCCATTCCAGCACCCTGGACTTTGGGTTGCTTATTGTGACGACCGGGATTTGTGTTCCTGGCGTGTTCTCTGGGCGCAGATCCCTTGGTGCTTGTCAGAGACTTTGGAGCTAAAACAGAATCAGCAGAGAATGGAACTGAAGTGGGGAGCAGCAAGAGCAAATGACTCCACCAGTGTGTGACCTTGAGAAAGCAGACGCCAAACTCAGCTTTATGACTGTTGATTTCAGTACGTGTGTGAGTCTGCGGCTTCCACCAGGGCACAGGGTGAAAATGGATAAGGAAACGTCTCTGTTTCTGTCTATATAGAGTTCCCCAGCCCAGAGCTATAAAGATGTATGAAAGTTTTACATTATTTGATTCCTTCCTTAACTTTAACCCTCATCACAGCCAATGACCTTAGTGCTCATCTCTTACCTCAGTGCTATTATGTAGCCATGACCCAGACACATGGCCATAACCCCAACTACTCAACCAAACAACCTGAGAAGAAGTTGGGCCGGAAGACCAGAGTTCTTGCTTGGGACAAGGGGAAACTCAGATTCTCTGCTCTGTCCCCCACTTCCCATGTGAGCTTGGACCCCCTGGGGAATTGGCCACCTCAGCCCTGTTAATGTTGTGATTCTCACACCCTCACTCTCTGCCCATGACATGGAGCCAGTTACTTGTGGGGATGCTCAGATGCTGTGGCAATGCCTGGCCCTTCCCAATTCGACATAGAATCAGGACATAAGAAATGATTTTCTGTCTTTCAAGCAGCATCTGAGGGACGGATTTGGGGAGTGAATGCAAAGTGGAGGAAGGTGCCAGAAATTCTCTCATCTCTGAGGGGTTGCAGGGTTTCCCCTCTTTCCTGACTGACTAGTGCTGTGTGAGGGTTATTTATCTTGAAACAAACAGCCACAAAGTTGGTTGTTGGGCATCATGTGTTAGAGAAGCCAAACAGGGACCAATTCATGTTTGACAAGCTACTAAGAGCTTTAGAACTCGACCTTCTTTTTCTTCAGTAGCTTCTCAGTCAGACGTACCCTGGCCCAGGAATGTTGAGATTTTGTCTCCATACCCCCCCTTGTGGTAAGTTAGTTTGTGGCTGATCGTGGTTTGAAACGGTTTACATGGCTCATGACAGAATAGTCATTGGCTAGACCCCATCGGGGGAGCAGATGGGAGATCACAGCTCCTGGCCACCATTAACCCACCTCTTTTCTTCCTGCAGCAGTAGCAGATTAGAGCAGCCAGGGCTCCAGCTGGAAGCAAGCTGCTGCCTGTTATGAGCAGAATATTGTGGGCTTCAGGTGAGGCTGTTCATGCAGGAGACATTAAAAAAGGGAGGGAAGGAGAAATGAGAACAGCTGCACCACCATGGAATAAGTCTGGGACTGTCGGAGGAATCTGCCCTTTCAACAACTATCCTGTGACAACCCTTTACTGCTGCCCATGGCATGATCCCTCTGTAGCAGCCTGCTCCTCATGCCAAAAAGGGGATGGAAGGCCCAGGGTAATGGGCCTGCCTGAGGCATGAGCTATGGGGGTTCAATTCCTTGCTGTAGTGCAGGTTCCCTGGGGCACATTCCCTCTCCTTGCCTCCATTCCCCATCTTTCCAATGGGCATGGGAAGGATAAATCCATTAACAACAGCCCCTGAGAGACTTGAACCATCGAAGTACCATGGCTATAAAGGGTGTGAAGGGGATCGGAGATTTTAATTTCCTCTTTGTTTTCTATCTCCATGTGGCATCTGCCACTTGATCCATCCTCCCTCTCCCAGCAGAGCTCCTGAGGATGGGAGCAGCCCAGGCACACATTCAGATCAATGAAGGAATTGGGGGTGTCCCACCTGTGCTGGTGACATTCATGGTGATATTCACAGCCTGGCTCTCGAGGGACGGGACCCACCTCCCACTCACGTTGTCCTCCAACCTACAGGTGAATTCCCTGCTGCCATTAGGATTGGCTGAGCACAGAGCCCTTCACAGAGCAGGAGCCGGGCTCCATGGTGCTGATCTCAGACCCTGCATCCCTGGGGACAAACTCAACTCCATCTTTGTAGAAATGAAACCTCCTCTTGCCGGTGTCCCCTGGGGCCATGCAGGTGAGGAGCAGGGGGAGCCCTTCACTCACTGCTCTAACAGGGTGATCCACACTCAGCACTGGCTGGGGGGGGGTCTGTGGGGAGCAGCAAATGGGAGGAGTCAGCAGTGACACAGAAGGAGAGAAAGTGAAGATGGTGCCCACAGTTCAGTGCACTCAGCTGACCTGGGCTCTCTCTCCAGAACTCTTCCTTCACATCAGGATGCTGATGGGTGTGTGTGTGTGTCCCAGACATGAGCGAGGGCCGGGCTAGGGATGGGAATTGCTCCTTGAGACACACTGGGGGCTGCTGTGGTATAGGAATTTTGACAAAGCTCCTAATTTCACACGGTGGCTCCTGCACTTCAGGGCAGTGGGACGTTGAGCTTCCTCTCCCTGTCTGGGGAAAACAGCAACTCCCTGTCTGATTGGCTCCCCTCAGAAGATGAAAGGACCATTCCCCAGGCAGGGGTCTCACTGCCTCTTGCATCTGGATCTGCAGGTTTCACTCCCACACCTGACCATGTCTCTACTGTTCCTGTTCTGAACCAGGGCATGTTCCTTCCAGTGTAGCTGCCGCACCACTAAACTGACTAAAGGGGAGGCTGTTAACCAGTTTCAGCTGGACCCCAAACCTACCAGGAAGCAGGGGATGATGTTCCAGGGGGTTCAAACTGACCTGGGTGGCCCTGTGTGGAGCTGAGTGTCTCACCCTGGGCATCATGAGAAGATACCCTGCCCTGGGGCCAGCAAACAGCAGGAGGAAGGGGGACTCACCTGTCACTGTGATGTTGATGGGGCTGCTTGTCTCTGATAGGAGCTCTTGCCCAGACAGTGTCTTCCAGAATTCACAGCTGTACTCTCCGGCCTGTGACCCAGACAGACCCAACAGCTGCAGGGAATGATTGTAACTGTCCTGAGGGGAGGGGAGTTCCTTGGAGTGGATTTCCCGACCATCCTTGGAGAACCGGATGCCAGAAATGTCAGGTGCCCCAGTAGCTGAGCACGTCAGGGTCACGGCTTCCCCAGCGATGTAGAAAGTCTGTGGTGGGGACAGTGAGCTGGGGGCTGGAAAAGAGGGGGTCAGGAAGGAGATGTTCACTTGGAGGCTGGGGACACAGAGGCAGAGGATGAGCCAGAGAAGAGTAAAGCAGGGAGGGATCCTGGGCACAGACCCTATCCAACTCCAGCTCCATGCCCAGCAACCATGTCCCCACAGGGCCACACAAACACTGAGCAGCAGAGATCTCCCTGCCGGGAACCAAGTGGCACCAGCTTTTCCTGCTGGGTACCCGAGGGGGCAGTTCCTGCCCAGGCCAGATCAGCCTGCAGGGGTGTGGGGAGGAGGGTTGTGCAGCTGAGGCTGGGGGTGTCGGGGAGCTGCCTCTAGCAGGAGCAGACCAGGATACCCGGCAGTAAGGGAAGGAGGCAGCCATGTGCCACAGAGCCCTGAGTGCCCCAGGGGAGCTTCCCACATTCCAGCTGGGTCCTGGCCCAGTGAGTCCAGGGAAGCTCCAGCCCTTTGAGCCCTGCTGGGATCTCGCCCATTCACCCACTGGGGTTGGTGCCAGCAGTGGGGGGATAAACAGTGACCAATCCTGAGGTCTCAACTCACAGAATCTGACAGTGCCCAGCTCAGAGTCCAGTGCTGTGAGCTTCCCTGAAGCAATGCCCAGTCTCTGAGGATGAGCTGGCACCGAAGCCCACTATGGAGTGTTTGAGATACAAGGAGGGGCCCTGACCAGAGCCAGGGGGCAAACTGACATGTTGGGATGGGCCTGAGATTAAGTGACTCACCCACCAAACAGGCTCACCTGTCACTGTGAAGGAAATGGAGCTGCTGCTCCTAGATGACGTCTCTCCTTTTGGATCACGTCGCCAGTACGCACAGGTGTAGGACCCAGCCCGTCCCCTCTCAGCTGGGAATTCCAGCCAGGGCTCTGCAGTGGGATGAGGAGGTGCCTGCTTTTTGAAAGGAGAATCTGTATCCCCAGCCTGCTCACCGTGTGGAGGGAAGCACATGAGCCTAACCAGCTCCCCGGGGGGATACACTTGGTACGTGGCTCTCATAGGAGGTGGCAGGAGATCTAGAACAGAGGCAGAGGGGTCAGTGGAGAGGGAGAGGCCAGGATGCAATCTGGAGAAAATGAGAAGTGAAAGGAGAAATATAAACACAAGCCAGCCGCATATCACTGCCCAGCACCTTTCCGCATGCTGGGAAATACCCCACGGCCAATAAACCACGGCCTGATTCTCTCTCTCTCATGTCCCATTACCTCTCTCCCCCGAAGAAGAAAGACTCAAGTTCATCCCAGCTGGAATTTGTGCAGCTCCCACTCCCAAGAGCTGGGTCATCTAGAATCACTGTCTGGTCACCTGAAACCTCCATGTCTGCTGATGTCACTGAAGGATTCAGTCCAAACCTTCTTTGTGACACTGAACAGGGCTCCTGGAGTCTCTCCAAAACATGGACCTGACTTCTGATGGCAAATTCTCCACAGTCTTGCATCTTCACCCCTGCATCCCACAGTCTGCACAATGTCACAGCCCTCCTCCCCACCCTGCTCTCCTGCTGGGAACAGAGGAGCTGGAAATTGTGCCAGGAGCAATCAGGACTGACTCCTCCCACCAGAGACAGGAGCATGAGCTGAACCTTCATGTGTTGCAGTATCCCCAGACTCCATCCAGGGAAATCAGAGAGTTGGGAGGGATCCAGATCCCAGCACTGAGCAGGAGCCTCAGGTGGTTTCTTCCAATGCTTCAGCCCCAGGTTTCTCAGCAGTAGCAAGAAGGCACTGCAGAGAAATGAGGAGCTGCCTAGAGAAGGAGTCCCACTTGCATCTCCTGTCTCTGCAAACCTGCAGTGTCCTGACTGGTGCTCCAGTGGCCCTGGAGTGGAGCAGCTGCAGAGAGCCTCCACACACAGCCCCACAGATGGTCTCCCACACTCAGGATGGGAGAAGGAGTTCATCTCCATGCCCGTCTGTCCTGCTCTCTGCTGGACTGCCAGAGCTGGGTTGTGCCAGAAGGGGAGCCCACCAGGGCAGGGACTCACCAAAGAGTGCCCCAGCAGCCATCAGGCTGCCTTGCCCCAGGATGAGCTCAGACTGAGCTGCAGCTGCAGGTTGGGAGGGGCCTGTGAATGATCTGCCACCCTGCAGGAGGCTGGTGAGCCCACTCCCTCCTGCACCCCAATGGCAGCAGTCCACCAGCCAGTGAATAGAGGGAGTTTAGCTTCCAGGATACAGCACAGCCTGTCTGCTGGGTGCTGTGCCCAGCTGAGTGGGGGGGGAGCTGGGTCCCTCCCAGCACCTGGCAGGCTGGCCTCACCCAGACAGACTAACTAACTCTCTTCCAGCCCTGTCAGCCAGGGGCCATTCCACCTTCTGCCCTGGGGTGGTCTGACTTGGCTGCAGCTGCATGCTGCTGAATGGTGCAGACAGCAGCCAGGAGGACAACCCATGACCCAGCTGTAATGCAGACACGTCACACCTGGGAATCCCCTTCCCTGCAATTTCAAACACCCCATGTGAGAGGCAGGATCCCCACCCCACTGACTGAGTCCTCCCACCCACCGTGAGCATCTCAGCAAGGCCAGGAGACGCTTACCTGCGGGGTCACCGGCCTGGGAAGACTCTGGAGCGAGGCTGGAGGAGAAGAGCAGAGAGGGGGTGAGAGCTCTGGGGAAGGGCTAGGGAGCAGGTGAAGGATAGAGATGGCCAGAGAAGGGGGAGTCTCCAGACTGACACACACAGAGGGGCTGAGGGCTGAGGGGAGCACTTACCCAGCAGAGTCAGGAGCAGAGGCATGCTGCTGAGCCGGTGGTCACTCTGGGCTGGGAGCTGGGTTCTCAGCTCAGCTACTGGCCCACTGGCCGTGAGGGGATGGGACCTCGCCTGATGCAGAGGCAGAGGAAGTCACAGCCTCAGGTGTGGTCACCGCTCAGCTCGCGGCGTGACCGGTCGGTGCTGCTGCAGGGCGTGGGGACAGCTGCCGATTTTCCACTGCTGGTACTGGGGGAGGAGGGGAGCTAAATCAGCAGCCCCTAGTGACTGACAGCTCTGGGGCTGGGCCAGGAATTCAGCTGGGGTAAAGGAAACTCAGCTGAGTTACTCTAGCTTACACCAGGCCCCATCGACTGCAGGAGACACAACACACTGACCCCAGCGGGGGATTGGTGACAACTCTCCAACCAGGCCAAGATCTAGCTGGGGCCCTGCTGGTTGTTTAAAAATAGCATTGAGAAGTTCTCCTGGGCTGCAGAGAACTTTGGCACAGACAGCGAGTGACGGGGCAGGGGCAGGTTTTCAGTCTCCAAATCCTGACCCCAGGGAATGGGACTGACCCCACTGTGAGGAAGAGGAGCTGGAGGCCCGGCTGTGCCCAACTGCAGGTGGAGCCTGGCTGGTAAAAGGCTGGGGGTGTGAGCAGGTAGGGGGGCAGCCCAGCTGAGATGGGGGGAGGGCCCCTCTCTGGTCAGTAGAGGCTCGAGGTGAGGTCTGGAGAGAAGCACTGTGCAGACAGCCCAGGGAGGGCTTTTCCAAGGTAGAAAAGCATCTAAGGAAGCTCTCAGGCATCTAAGATCTTTGCTTCTAACCACAGTACCCTGGGTCCTCCCCTAGGAATGGTGAACAGGATCCTCCAAGAGATGGAGGAGAAGCGCTGCTGAGTTTGGGAGAAAGTTCTCAGAGTCATTGGTCTGTTCAGGACCAAATGATGATCCCGCAGAGCCCAGGCGAGTGTGAATGGGCCATAGAATATGGAGCCCAGGAAGGGATGGAGAGTTGTCCTGATCGGAATTTAATTTACTGGCCTTTGGGTCTTTGGGACTTTGGCCTAGGGGCAGTTCTCCACCAGGGACATTCTTTAATGTGACCCACTTCAAAAGCTCCATCTTCAACAGCACAATTACCGCAGGTCTTGGGCTGTGATACAGTAGCCATAACCCTACCTGGAAACGGCTGTGTTTTAGTTGCTCACTGACGTGTTTGTGGTGCTCAAAGCCCCTTTGGACCCAGTGGATGTTTCTCAGACCTGGGTCTCCTCCTCCAGGCTGGAGGGTAGCTGTGCCCAGCAGATCACCACAGATGCTCTCTAGTATCTTGTGTTAAAACTTCCATCCCATTTCATAAGCTCATACAAGAAAGTGACCTTGAGAGGTTATCAAGTCCCATCCCTTGCCCTCAAAGCAGGACCAAGCTCTATTTACATCATCCCAGACAGGTGTCTTTCTAACCTGCTTTTAAGTATCTCCAGTTGTGGAGATTCCATAACCCCCCTGGGCAATATAATTATTGGCTGGTTTGTTATTTAATGAACCCCAGATTCAGGAGACTGTGTCAGAAGAAAAGAATGAGAACAAAACTGACAGCTCTGTGAATCTGACTCCTGTGTTTGCAACCAAAAGGGGAGCTGCAAAACCTGAAGAGAAAGGCTTGTTGTCCAGACTGCACCCTGCTCTGGCACTTTGAGTGCAGAAGTTGGGAGCCCACAAGAGATCTAAAATCCCGTGCCACAAAAGCTTCTGTTTAAAAACACTGTAAGGTCACAGATTCCCTGAGCTTGCATGGGGGAAGTTGCAGCCACCCAAACACAAAACTCTTTGAGATGAACCCCAGGCTCTTTAAACCTTCCTCAGGACAGAGCATGAAATCAAAGTGTAATTTCTTAATAGCTGACCTTGTATTTCAGGCACATTCACACAGAACCCCCTGCCGTCTAGGACATGGGAATCAGATCATAGTCCTTAAAAGGAGTTTTATTAACAAAACAAAGAAGACAGATTTGGTTGCTATGTGTTGCAGAGCAACTAAAAAGAAAGGCAGGTTAAAAGGACAGATTCATTCAGTTAGTGTCAGGGGTCACATGGGCTAAGCATAGAGAAGTTGAATCATATCATAAAATAAAAAATAACCTGGTTGCGTCTAACTGAACATTCCCTTTTCAACTCACATCGGCAGTTCCAACTTTAGTATTTCCTTAGGCATGGATATAACTGAGAAATCCTGGCTTAGCCCATCTCTTGCCCTGCTCCTGCTCTGAACTCACACAAAAACTAAAGCAGGAGGAACATGGTTTTCCATTCAAATCTCTCACCTGTCACCATTGTCTCTCCTGGTTGCCTGGATATCCCCTGTCTCTTGGTTTAACTCTTTACAGGCAATTTTATTAACAGAATGTATACAATGTGTAAAATAAGGTAGCATGGCTCTCATCCACCACACTTGTGTATATACTGTGTGAGCACCAATAACTTGACCGCAAAAAAGCTAAAAGTGCAGCCTCCATCAAGTCTGACACTGTCAGAAAGTGCTGCAGAGAACTGAAAAAACAAATCTGACATGAATTTGAATTGAATTTATCACTCACTGCAGGGAGACAAAATTTGGGGGAGAAATCTTTGGACATTTATGACAATTTTAAGTGTGGGGAAAGGGAAAGCAGGAAGTCAGATACTGACTAAATTTGAAGACAATGGCAAGTCCAAAAGGAATGAGCCCTTGAGAGATGCCATTTTCTAAAGGCCTGCGAACACCTGATGGCATCATAGAGCAATAAAGTACAGAATGAAGAAAACTCAGAACAGATGGAGCTCTCTGGTCAGAGACAGACCCACATGTGGTATTAACAATGTGTGAAAAGAGAAATGGCTCCATGCAGGAGATTTCCCTTCAGAACATGCTCCCTAGACATGCAGGGCAGCAGACACTGTGACAGCACAAGCTAATCAGTTGAATTCACCAAAAGTGGATTTCTATGTGCAACATACCAGTGAATGTAGCAAGAATAGATCCGACCCAAGGGGTCCCACTTGCAATGAAAACTAACACTCCTTGTGAAACAAGGTGCAGATAGTTATGAGGAAGTTCTGGGTCACTGCCTGGGCCCAAACTCTGTGTCCCTTTAGGAAATTCTATCACAGATAATGGGGAAAATAAACATTTTGATCACTGCTGCAGATCCCAAACACGAGTCATTCAAGGGCTCTCAGTGACAATCTACTGAGGAGTGTCTCACAGACG
Organism: Rafetus swinhoei; assembly: GCA_019425775.1. Lineage (NCBI taxonomy): Eukaryota > Metazoa > Chordata > Testudines > Trionychidae > Rafetus > Rafetus swinhoei. The sequence goes on along the minus strand of CM033433.1, from coordinate 3,819,212 downwards.
CACTTGGGTCTATCAGGCCTGAGGAGGGACTGACCTCCAAGGGCAGCTGGAACATTTCTCCCACTGACACTGGCCCCAGGAGCTCAGGTTCACATTCCGTCTGAGCTAGATGAGAGGAAAGTCTCCAAAGGCTAAACCACAGACGTGGTTGTGGAACAAACTCAACAGAGGCATGGGGCAACTAGCAGCAGCCTTAAAACCACAAGTGCTCCCATCAATTGTAGTGTCAGAGGAGGTGACACCAATTTCAGGCCTGGCTACGTGTGGGAATCCCTTCCCTCCAGGGGCAAAAGGCGGTGACAAGTTCATGTTTGTCTCCAGTTCATGGGTCAAGAGGGGCAGGGAGCAAGCAGCGGAGTGTGTTCTCCTCTGATGCTGCTGCATAGTTGTTTCTCTGATATCTGGGGCCCTCTTACACTGGACAGGAAATCACCAACTGTGGCAAACTCATGCTTCACACTTCATCATGCTTCTCTCCACAATGTGTGGGTGTCAGCGCAAATCCCCTGACTCCTGCACAATGGCACGAACAGACTCCACCAGCCCGTAGAATGGAGGACATTCCTTCTCCAGGATACAGCACAGCACAGCACAGCACCGATGTAATCTGTTACAGGGCAGGTCTAGATGCCCAGCCCCCTTGAGATGGGGAGACTGGGCAAATCCCAGTGGCTTAGGCTGGTTCCTCCATGATCCCAGACAGAAACTAACTACTTTCCAGCCCTGCCCCAGCCAGGCAGCATTCCTTTGTCTCTCTGGGGGTAGCTGGTCAGACAGGTGAGAGATCTGCATAATGACATCCTTCTGGGCTGTCACTGATGGCAGCCATTGGGGATTACCAAGCCAGCATAGCCAGCAGATACCCCCACTGTCACTGGGTGTTTACAGTTTCACAGCAAACAATTAAATATCAGCTTGTAACATGGGGTGCAGCCATTCTCAGTGAGATTAATGGAGATACAAATAAACAAGCATCTCACAAAGTTTAAACAATAACAACCTTTTTATAAGTCTAACACCTCTACAGAGCAAACCAGCCCCAGGTGCCCTGGTCCAGTCTCCAGCTGTGAGATTGTCAGTTCTTAGCCAATCCCCGCAGCCACAGCAAGAGCAGGGATCAGACGTGTCAGCATCACACCCCGGCCAGTTTCACTTCTCTTCCATCAGTTGGACCCACACACACTCGTCAAACCAGATTGCCTTGTCTGGAGCCATCTTGTGTATCATCTGCACCCATGGTACATCCCCAGCACACACACAACTCTGTCTGCACACCCTGTACACACAGCACACAGGGACAGTCAGCACTGGGGTCGGCAGGTTTCACATGATCCCTGACAAGCCAGCTCCATGTTCTGATAGCAGTGACTTGGGCTTGCCCTGAGTCCTGAGTGGAGCGCAGATCAGGTCCAGGAAATAACTGCAGGACCGCTTGGGAATAGTGACCATAATATAATAACATTCAACATTCCTGTGGTGGGAAGAACACCAGCAGACCAGCACCCTGGCATTTAATTTCAAAAAGGGGAATTACACAAAATGAGGAGGTTAGTTAAACAGAAATTAAAAGGCACAATGACTAGAGCCAAATCCCTGCAAGCTGCATGGAAACTTTTAAAGACACCATAATAGAGGCCCAACTTAAATGTATACCCAAATTAAAAACATAGCAAGAGACCTAAAAGAGTCACTGTGGCTTAACCACCATGTAAAAGAAGCAGTGAGGGACAAAAAGGTATCTTTTAAGAAGTGGAAGTCCAATCCTAGTGAGATAAATAGAAAGCAACATAAACACTGTCAAATCAAGTGTAAAAATAAGAAAAGCAAAAAGATTTTGAGGAACAGCTAGCCAAAACTCAAAAAGAAATAACAAAATGTTTTTTAAGTACATTAGAAGCAGGAAGCCTGCTAAAAACCTGTGGGTCCCTAGACGATATAAAATAATCAAGGACGAGCCATTTATGAGAAACTAAATGATTTCTTTGCTTCAGTCTTCACGGCTGAGGTTGGGGAGATTCCCAAATCTGCACCGTCCTTTGTGGGTGATGAATCTGAGGAACTGTCCCTGATTGAAGTGTCATTAGAGGAGGTTTGGAACAAATAGAAAACTTAATGTTAACAAATCTCCGACCGGATGGCATTCATCCAAGGGTTCTAAAAGAACTCAAATGGGAAATTGCTGAACTATTATCTGTGGTTTGTAACCTATCCCTTAAATCGGCTTCCTAATGACTGGAAGGTAGCCAACGTGACACCAATATTTAAAAAGGGCTCTAGAGGCGATCCGGCAATTACAGACCAGTAAGTCTAACTTCGGTACCTGGCAAATTAGTCAAACAATAGTAAAGAATAAAATTGTGAAGCATGTAGAAGAACATAATTTGTTGGACAAAAGTCAACATGGTTTCTGTAAAGGGAAATCCTGTCTTACTAATCTATTAGAGTTCTTTGAAGGGGTTAACAAACATGCGGACAAGGGGGATCCAGTAGATATAGTATACTTAGATTTCCAGAAAGCTTTGACAAGGTCCTCACCAAAGGCTCTGTGTAAATTACATGGCCATGGGATAAGAGGGAAGGTCCTTTCTTGGATTGAGAACTGGTTAAAAGACAGGAAACAAAGGGTAGGAATAAATGGTAAATTTTCAGAATGGAGAGGAGTAACTAGTGGTGTCCCCTGGGGTCAGTCCTAGGACCAATCCTGTTCAACTTATTCATAAATGATCTGGAGAAAGGGGTAAGCAGTGAGTGGTAAAGTTTGCAGATGATACCAAACTGTTTAGGATAGTCAAGACAGAAGCAGACTGTAAGGGACTCCAAGAAGATCTCACCAAACTGAGTGATTGGGCAACAAATGGCAAATGAAATTTAATGTGGATAAGTGTAAGTAATGCACATTGGGAAAAATAACCCAACTATACACAGTATGATGGGGCTAATTTGGCTACGATAAATCAGGAAAGAGATCTTGGAGTTATCGTGGACAGTTCTGAAAACTTCACACATGTGCAGCGGGTCAAAAAGGCAAATAAGATGCTAGGAATTATTAAGAAAGGGATAGAAAATAAGACCCAGAATATCTTACTGCCCTGTATAAACTATGGTACGCCCACATCTTGAATACTGTGTACAGATGTGGTCTCTCACCTCAAAAGATATTTTGGCCTTGGAAAGGGTTCAGAAAAGGGCAACTAAAATGATTAGGGGTTTGGAACGGGTCCCATATGAGGAGAAGTTAAAGGACTGGGACTTTTCAGTTTAGAAAAGAGGAGACTGAGGGGGATATGATAGAGGTGTATAAAATCATGAGTGGTGTGAGAGGCCGATAAAGAAAAGTTATTTATTAGTTCCTAAATAGAAGAACCAGAGGACACCAAATGAAATTAATGGGTAGCAGGTTTAAAACTAATAAAGAAAGTTCTTCTTCACACAGCGTGTAGTCAGCATGTGGAACTGCTTGCCAGAGGAGGCTGTGAAGGCTAGGAATATAACAGAGTTTAAAGAGAAGCTAGATAATTCATGGAGGTTAGGTCCATAAAAGGCTATTAGCCAATAAATGGTGTCCTCCTCTGTTTGACAGAGGCTGAGAGATCAGGAGACAAATCGCTTGATCATTGTCTTCGGTCCACCCCCTCTGGGGCACCTGGTGCTGGCCACTGTCGGCAGACAGGATACTGGCCAGATGACCTTTGGTCTGACCCAGTACGGCCGTTCTTATGTTCTTATGTTCTTGCCACATGGCTCACAAGGGCTGTTGGGGTGTAAGGGTTAAGGATATTGGTGTCCATGGGAGGGGGAAGAGATGCAGGGAGATGCAGACAGTGTCTCCTTCCTTATCTGGCTGCCTTCCGGGTGGGCTTTGTCACCACCTCGCTGTACAGCACATGCGCCTCTGCAGCAGGCTGGGCTCTGTTCTTCCACTGACTTCTGTGAGCACCCGAGGCTGAGAACTCGATGTGTGCGTAGGTGACTTCTGAGCCCTGGTGGGGGAGGACAGAGAAACAGTGTAGGGGAGCGTGCCTGGGCACTCAGTGCTTGAATGATGCACGGGGAAGGATCTCTGTGAAATCGGGGTTACAAGTACATTGGAAGATAGAAAGGAAATGATCTTAAATATTGGAAAATTGCCCTGAAATCAGTGAGGTGGAATTCCGGGAGGTGCAAAGAACGACATGTAGGAAGGAAAAAATTAAAGGCCACTGTAAAAATTGTGTTTTGCTGGCATGGCAGGAGCATTGCGGAAAAAGAGCAAAAATGGCCTTTGAGTCAAGAGAACGATGCTGGTGAGAAAAGGCCTCACGTCTCTCTGGGCTGTCTGAATGGGAGTGTTGTGTGTGAGGCAGCTGAGAGAATTCTTCCTCAGAATTTGACACTGGTGAGGACTCAAGGGGAGCCCCCTGCCCTGCTCTGAGCATCGCATTTGAAAAAAGATGAGGACAAACTGCACAGAGCCCATAGGAAAGCAACCAAACTGACCAGATGTTTATACAGTAAGACCCATGCAACAGATGCACAAATGGGGCCACTTTAGTGAGGAGATGAGAAAGCTGGGGACACAATAACCCTTCTGAGACAATGTTGCAAATAGGACGGTGACCAACTGTTCTCAGTGTCCACTTCAGTTTTAACTAATCCTACCACAGCATAGTGGGTAACACTAGAAGAGTTGCTGTCTCGGTCCTGCCCTACCATTCTGGGAATACGAGAAGGTTTGGAGTGATGGGGAAGGGATGACCACATCTCAGCCCTTTCTCCTGCCTGAACAAACCCTGTGTCACTTCCCTTTGGGGCTGTTCACTGCCTGTCCCACCCAAGACAGGAAGCTGCATCTTGGGACTGGGCACAAAACTCCAGCCGTGCAGTTTAAAGGCAGTCGGACTGTGCTGGGAGCTTGACACTATAAATCCATTCCCGTTACCTGTTCCACCTGCTCCACTCCAGCACCTGGGGATTTGGGTCGCTTCTTCTTGTGATGACCGGGTTTCGTGTTTCCAGCATGTTCTCTGGGCGCAGATCCCTTGGTGCTTGTCAGAGGCTTTGGAACTAAAACAGAATCAGAGGAGAACTGAGCTGAACCGGGGAGAAGCAAGAGGGAATGACTCCTACAGTGTGTGACCCTGAGAAAGCAGAAGCCAAACTCAGCTTTGTGTCTGTTGATTTCAGTACGTGTGCGAGTCTGAAGCTTCCACCAGGGCACCAGGACGCATAAAACTGTCTCTGTATGTGTTTGTAGATGTGTATTTCTGCAGTCCAGAACCATGTGGATTTCTGAAAGTTTTACATTATTTTACTCTTCCCCTTAATCTTAACCCCAACCACAGCCAATGACCGTAGTGCTCATCTCTCACCTCAGTGCTCTTGCATAGCCATGACCCCACCCCGTGGCCACAACCCTAACAACTCGCCCAAACACCCCCAGAAGGATTTGGGCCCAGAGACCGGAGTTCTTGCTTGGGACATGAGAAAGCTCAGATTCTCTCTGTGTCCCCCATTTCCCGTGTGAGTTTGGACCCCAGGGGAATTGGCCACCTCAGTCCTGTTAATATTGTGGCTCTCACACCTCAGTCTCCGCCCGTGGCATGGAGCCAATTACTTGTGGGGATGCTCAGATGCTGTGGCAATGCCTGGTCCTTCCCAATTCGACATAGAATCAGGATGTGAGAAATGATTTTCTATCTTTCAAGCAGCATCTGAGGGATGGATTTGGGAGGTGAAAGAAAGTGCCAGAAATTCTCTCGGGTCACAGAGGTTACAGGTTTTCCCCTTTCCTGACTGACCAGTTCAGTGTTACGGTTATTTGTCTTTAATCAAACAGCTGCAGAGGTGGTTATTGGGCATCATGTGTTATGGAAAGCAAACAGGGTCCAATTCATGTTTGAAAAGCTACTAAGAGCTTTAGAACTCGATCTTCTTTCTCTGCTTTGGCGCATCACTTAGAACGAAATATACCCTGAACCAGGCATGTTTGAGTTGGCCTCCATACCCACCTCATGGTACTGTAGTTTGTGGATGTTGGTGGTTTCAAACTACTTACACTGATCATAACAAAATAGTTATTGTCTAGACCCCATCGAGGGAGCAGCTGGAAGATCACAGGACCCAGCTCCCTTTCACCCACCTCTTTTCTTCCTACGGCAGTAGCAGATCAGAGCAGCCAGGGCTACAGCTGGGAGCAAGACACCTCCTGTCGTCAGCAGAATGTCCTGGACTTTGGGAGAGGCAGTACATGCAAAACATGAAGAAAAGGCAGGGAAGGACCAATGAGAACAGCCGGACCACCATGGAACGAGCCTGGGACCCACACAGGATTCTGCCCTGGCAACAACTATCCTGTGATAACCCTTGACTGCTGCCCATGGCACGATCCATCTGTAGCATGCTGCTCCTCATGCCAAAAAGGGGAAGGAAGGTCCAGGGGTTATGGGCCTGCCTGGGGCACAGGCTATGGGGATTCAATTCCTTGCTGTGCTGCAGGTCCCGTGGGGCACATTCCCTCCCTTGCCTCCATTCCTCATCTCTGCAATGGGCACGGGAAGAATAAATGCAGTAACAACAGCCCCTCAGAACCTGTGTGTGTAAGGTTCAGAGAATTCAGAGAGTTGAGTCTCCACTTGGATGTTATTTCCATGTGGCCTCTGCCACCTGTTCGACCCTCCCTTTCCCAGAAGAACTCCTGGGGATGGGTCTCCTCCCATGGGAACAGTACAGGGGACTGAATGAAGGATTTAGGGGCATCTCACCTGTCCTGGGGACATTCACGGTGACGTTCACAGCCTGGCTCTCGAGGGATGGGACCCACCTCCCACTCAGGTTGTCCTCGTACCGGCAGGTGAATTCCCCGCTCTCATTGGAACTGGCCCGTGGGATGCTGAGCACAGAGCCCTTCACAGAGCGGGAGCCAGGCTCCATGGTGCTGATCTCAGACCCTACATCCCTGGGGACAAACTCAACTCCGTCCTTGTAGAAATGAAACCTCCTCTCGCCGGTGTCCCCTGGGGCCGTGCAGGTGAGGAGCAGGGGGAGCCCTTCACTCACCGCTCCAGACAGGGGATCCACACTCAGCTCCTCAGACTTTTGGGGCCTGAAGGACCATTCCCAGGCAGGGGGAGCTGCAGGGGTTCCTCCTGGACGGTCAGAAGGGACCATTATGATCATCTAGTCTGACCCCTGCACAGTGCAGGCCACAGAATCTCACCCACCCTCTTAGAATAATCCTCTCATCTATATCTCAGATATTGAAGCCTTCAAATAGTTTGAAGACCCCAAGATGCAGAGAATCCTCCAGCTGTGATCTGTGCCCCATGCTACAGAAGAAGAAAAACCTCCAGGGCCTCTGCCAATCTACCCTGGAGGAAAATTCCTTCCCGACCCCAAATATGGCGATCAGCTAAACCCTGAGCATGTGGGCAAGACTCACCAGCCAGACACCCAGAAAGTTCTCTATAGTAACTCCTATCATCCTCCATTGACCTATTTCCCACTGATAATGAATGGTCAATTAGTTACCAAGATCATGTTATCACATCAAACCACCCCTTCATAAACCCATCTAATTTAATCTTGAAGCCAGATAGATCTTGCCCCTCACTACTTCCTTGGAAGGCCATTCCAGAACCTCACTCCTCTAATGGTTAGAAACCTTCGTCTAATCTCAAGTCTAAACTTCCTACTAGCCAGCTTATATCCATTTGTTCTTGTGTCCTCACAGTGTCTCTACAGTTCCAGTTTTCCAGCTCTGCATTTTCCTCCCACCAGTCCAGGTGCACCACTAAACAGACTAAAGGGGAGGCTTGTAACTGGTTCCAGCTGTTCCTTGAAGGATACATAGTCCCCATTCAAACCTTACTGTATCACTCTGCTCTAGCAGGTTCTAGATTGTTTTCAGCTGCCTTAGTTAACTAATTGCCTCAATTGATTTCTATGAGTTTCATAGCTAATCACAGGTGTCTTAATTAACTTTAAGTAACTGCAATTTGGCTACCATGGCAAAAGGAATTTGTTTAGCCTCAGTCTCATATAGCTGAATTTATTGCTTTCTAGTGGTCATTTTGCCTTCTCCTGCTCACAAAGTAAAAACACTGAATATTGTTCACATTTTTCCTTTTGATGCACCTTCGCATTACGTAAGAATGTGCCCATGCATAAAGTTTGCTTGTGTGTAATTTTTTCCCATACAGTCCATTAAAATCATTCTTAGCCTTTGCCAACCCTGTTCCATATATTACCCAGGAGAATCCAGGGCCTCTCTCTGAGATCAGCTGGGTCAACTGGACTACTAGGGTTCTCAGATACCTTCACAAAAAATCCCGAACATGTCGGGGGAAAAAAAATTGATTGAACAAAAAAAAAAAAAAAAAAAAAGTGAGACCAAACTGATTAAGAAAAAAAAAAAAAGGTTACTGCACCTTTAAATTCCTGTGCTCCCCCTGCCCCTACCAGACATGGCAAGAGAAAAATGTCCCAGCCTGCCTTCCATCCAAGAGAAACAGATTTTAAATGTCCGATATTTTCTGGGTTTTTTTTAACTGGACAGAAGACACGATTGCCAGACTGTCTGGGCAAAAACCGGATACCTGGCAAATTTATGAATTACCCACTGAACAGCTGGGGCCAGGGATGTATGGTCTGTGCCTCAGCTGTGAGTATGAACCAATCACATCAGTGGGATGAAGGTGTCTGTTAAGAGATCAAGTCCCTGCTTTGATACAAGAAGTCATGTCTGAGGGATCCTTCATCCCCAGGTGTTGAGCACCTCAGTCTAGCATGTTCCCCTCCAGAGCACTTGGGCAGTAGGGCACCCTGATATATTGGTGATGATGCAGGAGTGGGTAAGAGGCCACAAATACATCCATTTCCTGGCAGTAATAATGAAGGAAGCTGCTGGGATGGGGGCTTAGAACTGGCACCCTGACCACTGCGATGGCAGTGTGGTGAGCACCCTGCACCAGTGGCCATGGCTGGCCCAGGTTTCCAATATATCTCTGGACTGGGAGCCCCTAAACCCAAAACTAGCATGAACAAACCTACCAGGAAGTGCTATTCCAGGGGGCCCTGTGCTGAGTTAAGCATCTCACCCTGGGTATCATGAGAAGATACCCTGCCCTGGGGCCAGCAAACAGCAGGAGAAAGGGGGACTCACCTGTCACTGTGATGGGGATGGGGCTGCTTATCTCTGATAGGAGCTCTCGCCCAGACACTGTCTTCCAGAATTCACAGCTGTACACTCCGGCCTGTGATCCAGACAGACCCGACAGCTGCAGGGAGTGGTTGTAACTGTCCTGAGGGGAGGGGAGTTTCTTGGAGCAGATTTCCCGGCCATCCCTGAAGAACCGGATCCCAGAAACAGCAGGTGCCCCAGCAGCTGAGCACGTCAGGGTCACGGCTTCCCCAGCGATGTAGACAGGCTGTGGCGGGGACACGGTGAGCTGGGGGGCTGGAAAAGACAAGGGGGAAAGTTGGTCCTACTGGGTTCCCAGCAGGGAGATCTCTATGGGGGTGGAAGAAGGGGCAGGGAAGGCAGAGGAGGGAGGGATCCTGGACACCAACCCCCGCCAACCTCAGCTCCATGCCAAAGAACCATGTCCCTGCCGGGCCAAGAAAACCCTGAGCAGCTGAGATCTGCCTGATGGGAACCCGATAGGATCAGCCTCCCCTGCTGGGTACCTAAGGGGGAACCTCCCATGGAGGGCACCTCACCCTGCATGGGCTGGGGCAGCGGGTTTGTGTGGCCAAGGCTGGGAGTGTCAGGGAGCTGAACCCAACAGGCACAGACCAGGATACCCGGCACTAAGAGCAGGAGGCAGAACTATGCTGCAGAGCTCTCAGTGCTCCATGGGAGCTTCCTACACTCCAGCAGGGACTGGCCCAGTGACTCCAGGGAAGCTCCAGCCCCTTGACCCCTGCTGGGATCTCACCCATTCACCCAGTGGGGTTCTGGTGCCAGCAGTGGCGAGGGTAACAGGACAGTGACCAATCCCTCTCCTGACACTAATCACAACGGACCAGTCAAGCAGCTGCAGGGCTCAAAAAATGTTCATTGAGGGTCTCCCTGACAGTGCCCAGCTCAGAATCCAGTGCTGTGAGCTTCCCTCCAGCAGTGCCCACCTGGAGCCCCAGTGCTGTGAGCTACCACACAGCAGTGCCCAGTCTCTGAGGATGAGCTGGCAGACAAGCCCACTAGGGAGTGTTTGAAATACAAGGAGGGGCCCTGAGCACAGCCACGGGGCAAAGCTGACGTGTCAGGGATGGGCCTGAGATTCCCAGTGACCCACCCACCAAACAGCAGGAAACGGGCTCACCTGTCACTGTGATGGAGATGGGGCTGCTGCTCCTAAATGCCTTTGTTCCTTTGGATCCCCATCTCCAGTACGCACAGGTGTAGGACCCAGCCCGTGCCCTCTCCGCTGGGAACTCGAGCTCGGACTTTAGACTTTCCTTGAGCAGAGTGCTGGAGCTGTGCTGCCATTTTTGGAAGAAGAATCTGTATCCCCCAGATTGCTCACCGCGAGGTGGGGAGCACACGAGCATAACCGGCTCTCCGGGGGGATACACCATGTTGCTGTCTCTCACAGAGAGGGTAGGATCCAGTAGGGGATCTGGAACAGAGGCAGGAGGGTCAGTGGAGAGGGGGAGGCCAGGATGCACTGAGGAGAAAATGAGAAGTGAGAAGAGATCAGCGCTGGAGAAATATAAACACAAACCAACCACATCTCTGACTGACACCTGCCCCCATGCTGGGAAATGCCCCACAGCAAGGCTACATCTAGACTGCAGGCTTCTTGCACAAGAAGCTTTATTTGGAAGAGATCTTCTTATGCAAGAGAATGTCCACACTGCAAAAACTAATTGAAAAAGCGATCAGCTTTTTCAAAAAAGAGCATCTGGACTACGTGGATGCTCTCTCGAAAGTAAGCTCTGATTGCTATGGGCAGAAGGGCCAAAAGGCGACCTGTGCTTTTTCCTCTTTCCTCTTCTTGCACAAAAAAAACCCCTCCTCCCCGTTCACATGCATCTTTTTGTGAAAGAGGTCTATCGAAAAATGCATTCTTCTTCGTAGAATGAGGAAAATCTCCAGCAGAAAAACCCCTCTGTTCTTTCCATTTTTCTGAACAAAAACCAAAAACACACTTGAAGTGTGGATGCTCCAAATGAACCACGGCCTGATTCCCAATCTCTCTCTCTCTCTCTCTCTCTCTCTCTCGTGTCCCATTATCTCTTGCCCCAATGATAAACACCTGAAGTTCATTCCCAACTGGAATTTGTGCCGCTCCTGCTCCCAGGATCCAGGTCATGTAGAATCCCCGTCTCGTCATCTGAAGAACCTTCCATTGTCTCATGTCTGGTCCCCACATCAGAACTTCTGGGCAACGATTCAATCCCTGAATGTTCCCTTTGTGACACTGACCAGTGTCAGCTCCTAGAACCTCGCCTAGAGCATGGATCTGCCTTCTGCACAACTCAGCAAATTCCTCCCCCCTAGTCTCTGATTCTTCACCTCTCAACCCTACAGCCTATGACCCCCAATGCCCTTCCCTGCTCTGTCCCCCAATCTGCTCCTCTCCCCTCCCGGGAACAGAGGAGCTGGGAAGGGGATTCTACCAAGGTGCAATCAGGACACCATCGGCCTGTCCCAGCAGAGACAAGATCCCACACTCTGGGGGAAGGAAGAGGCCAAAGGGGCAGGGTGGTTTCTGCCAATGCTTCAACCCCAGGACCCCCAGCAGTAGCTAGAAGGCGCTGCAGAGAAGTGAGGAGGGGGGCTGGACGTGGGGAAGGGAGGGGGGAGATTTTGCACTGACCGCCTCTCTTTCTGGGGTCTCTGCTGAACCTGCTTTTAGTGTCCTGGTTGCTGGTGCTGGGTCTGTGAGCCTGGCCCTGAGCCCTCTGTGGGAGCCCAGAACTGGGACACAGACCTAGCACCACCAGACTCCCAGGGGCACTCAGAGACACCCCTCCCCTCCACACAGAGCTCCACACTGGGGACTCAGTGTCATGGGGAGTTCGGGAGCTCGGTCTCTGTGATCTGCTGGGGCTGCCGGTGAGGAGCTGGGCAGCTCCCATGGTGCTGGAGGCAGCTTTTACCCTATGACCTGGGCAGGGACCCACCAAAGAGATGTCCCAAGTAGCCATCAGCTGGGGTTGCTCTTTTGCCCCCATAGACGTGCAGTTTATATGGGAGATGCCTGTGAATGGGCAGCTGGACCCACCCAGGAGGTTACACATGGGCACCTGGAATCCCTCTTCCCTGCAATTTCAAACACCCCCATGTGAGAGGCAGGGGATCCCCACCCCACTGACTGAGTCCTCCCAACCACCGCAAGCATCTCAGCAAGGCCAGGAGACGTCATTACCTGCGGGGTCACTGGCCTGGGGAGACTCTGGAGCGAGGCTGGAGGAGAAAGGAAGAGAGGGGATGAGAGCTCTGGGGAGAGGTTGGGGGAGCAGGAGAAGGAGACATCCAGACAGACAAACAGAGGGGTTAGGGGTGGGGGGAAGGGGCGCTCACCCAGCAGAGGCAGGAGTAGAGGCAGCGCCATGCTGAGCTGGTCACTCTGGGTTCTCAGTTCAGCTACTGGCCCTATCTGGGCACGGGGGGATGGGACCCTCGCCTCTGACGCAGGCAGAGGAAGTCACAGTCTCAGGTGTGGTCACCGCTCTGCTCGGTGGCATGACCGAATTCGGTGCTCGCTGCGCAGGGCGAGTGGGGGACAGCTGCCAATTTTCCACTGCTGATACTGGGGGAGGAGCTAAACCAGCAGCACCTAATGACTGACAGATCTGGGGCTAGGGCAGGGATGCTGCTGGGGTAAAGGAAATTCAGCGGAGTTACTCTAGCTTACGCCATGCACAACATACTGACCCCAGTGGGGGATTGGTGACAGGTCTCCAGCCAGGCACAGATCCAGCTGGGGCCCTGCAGTGTGTTTAAAAAGAACATTGGGAAGTTCTGCTGGGCTACGGGGAATTTTGACACAGACAGCGAGTGACGGGGCTGAGGAGGGTTTCCAGTCCCCAAACAATGATCCCGTGGGATGGGGATGACCCCGCTCGGAGGAACAGGAGCTGGAGGCTGGGCCGTGCCCAGCTAGAGATGGAGCCTGGCTGGGAAAGGGCTGAGGAGAGATGCACTGTGCAGGGCCCTGGGCAGGACATGGGTAAGTATCCAGAGGAAATCCAAGGTAGAAAAGCATCTAAGGAAGCTCAGAGGCATCTAAGATCTTAGCTTCTCACCACAGTACCCTGGATCCGCCCCTAGGAATGGGGACGGGATCCTCCAACAGATGGAGGAGAAGTGCTGCTGAGTTTGGGAGAAAGTCCTCAGACTCATTGGTCTGTTCAGGACCAGCTGATGACCTGCAGAGCCCAGGCAAGTGTGAATGGGGCTACAAATTATGGAGCCCAGGGAGGGATGGAGAGTTGTGCTGACCAGAGGTTAGTTTACTGCCCTTTGAGTGCAGGGGAGGAGGGTGGAGAACCCAGGGTAGCTGTGCCCAGCAGATCACCATAGATGCTCTCTAGTGCCTTGTGTTAAAACCTCTGTTCCATTTAATAATCTCATTGAAGTAGAGAACTGGAAGGGACCTCGAGAGGTTATCAAGTACCATTCCCTGCCCTCACACCAGCACCAAGCACCATTTAGATCATCCTGACAGGTGTCTGTCTAACCTGCTCTTAAATATCCCCAGTGATGGAGATTCCACAACGTCCCTAGGAAATTTATTTATTGGCTGTTTGTTATTTAATGGATCCCAAGATGATGACCTGGTGTCATAAGCGGTGAATGAGAATAAAACTGACAGCACTGTGAATAAAAGCTTCAGAGGGTAGCCGAGTGAGTCTGTAGAGGATAAACTATAAAAACAACAAATGGTCTGGTAGCACTTTAAAGATTAACAAAACATGGAGATGGCATCCAAAAGCTCATAATACCATCTACATGTTCTGTTAGTCTTTAAAGTGCTACCAGACTAAATGTGGTTTTTCAAGCACTGTGAATATTCCTTCTGTGTTTGCAACCAAAAGGGAAGCTGCAAACCGAAAAGAACAAAGGCTTGTTGTCAAGGCTGCTCCTCACTCTTTAACTTCAAGTGCAGAAGTTGGGGCCCTGCCACTAAAGCTTCTGTTTAAAAAAACACTGGAAGGTCAAAATTCCCTGTCTTTGTGTGGGGGAAGTTGCTACCACCGAAATGCAAAACCCCTTGAGATGACTCACTTGAGAACTTCTTACTGTGGGGTAACCCCAATCTTTTCAAACCTTCCTCAGGACAGAGCATGACATCAAAGTGTAATTTCTTAATAGCTGACCTTCCATTCCAGGCACGCTCACACACAACCCCCTGCCATCTAGGATACAAGAAGCAGATCATGTTCTTTAAAATGTGATTTTATTAACAAAACAAAGAAGACAGACTTGGTTTCTACATGTTACAGAGCAACAAAAAAGAGGCAGGTTAAAACCACAGATATTGCTTCCCTGGAATTCAGTTAGTGTCAGGGGTCACATAGGCTAAGCACAGAGGAGTTGAACCACAAACCACACCACAAAATAAAAAAATAACATGGTTGTGTCAAACTGAACATTCCCTGTTCCACTCACATCTATAGTTCCAAGGTTTAGTCTTTCCTTAGGCATGTTCCTCGCTGAAAAATCCTGTCTTACTCCATCTCTTGCCCAGTTCCTGCTCTGAACTCACACAAAAACTCAAGCAGGAGGAACACAGTGTTCAATTTAAATCTTTCATTCTCTTGCCATTGTCTCCCTGGCTCTCTGCCAAGACTTCTGGATACCTTTGTCTCTTGGTGTAACCCTTCACAGACAATTTAATTTACTGAATGTCTAGGATGTCTAGAGTAGGGTAGTACGGCTCCCATCCATCACACCTGTGCATGTACTCGGTGAGCACAAATAGCTTGGCTGCATTAACAAAAGCCAAAAAGCCAAAAATGTAGCCTCCATCAAGTCTGCCACTGTCAGACAATGCAGTAGAGAAAGGAAAAAAAATCCCACAGAAATTTGAATTGAATGTAGCAGTCATAGGAATAAGGGAGACTAAATGGTGGGAGGCAGAAAGCTTTGGACATTTGTAACAATTTTAAGTGTGAGGAAAGTGAAAACAGGAAGTCAGATACTGACTAAATCTGAAGAAAATGGCAAGTCAGAAAGAAACGAGCCCTTTGAGAGACACAGTTTTCTGCAAGCGTGCAAACACCAGATGACGTCATGGAGCAAGGTAGCACAGAATGCAGGAAACTCAGCAGAGCTGTGACTTTTGGTGACCAGACAGAGCTCTGGTCAGAGCAGACCCGTGTGTGGTATTAATGACAGTGCGTGAAAACAGAAACTGTTCTGTGCAGGAGATTTCACTTCAGAACATGCGTCCCAGACATGCAGGCAGCAGACACTGTGACAGCACAAGCCAAAGAGCTGGATTCACCAGAAGGGGTTTTCCATGTGCTACGTACCAGTGAATGCAGCTAGAATAGATCCAACCGAAGAGGGTCCCACTTGCCATGAAAACTAACACTGCCTGGGAAATAGAGTGCAGAGAGTTCTGGGGAATATGTGGCTCACTGCCTGGGCCCAAACACTGAGTTCCCTTTGGGAAATTCTATCACAAATAAGGGGAAATAATCAGTTTGCACAATGTGGTGGATCCCAAACACAGAACTTTCAAGTGCTCTCAGTGGCAGCCGATCTGGTGAGGAGTCTCACAGACACACTGGGAGCGAGCAGGCCTGGGAGTGGGACTGGACTCGGCCTATGGCAGAGACTGAAACATCTCTCCCCATTGCTATAACTAGCTAATTGTGCGCCTGAGGCAAGAGTATAAAATTGTGACCCCTAACCTGTATATTTTCATGTTTTTTATTTTTAGAAAAAGGGGAAATACAACAACAACAACAACAACAACAATAATAACAACAGCAATGTTTATTTTTATAGTTATGAGATCTGCATAAATAATCCATTAATACATATATACATATAATTATAAAATATCACCATGTCAGGTACTATTAAGTTTTTGTTTATAATTGTACTTTGAGTGCTTTTAATGAGGCAAAGTTATATATTGTGTTGAAATTAATATTGTTCGCTACCTCGTGTTCTATTGATAAGATGGACGTATTTGATCATCTCTCCTGACCCGTGGATACTCAAAGGTCGTTCTAATTACTTTTTGTTTACTAAAACTTCTTTTGCAAGAAGCCACAGTCACTGCCTAGTCCTCTCGGTTTGTGTAGAACATGCAAAGCACTTGGCACAGGTGGCTCAGCATCATAGGAACCAGTTTTTAGAGGGGAAACCATGATTCCAACAGACTAAGGGCCTGGACCCCAACCCATAGAACCCAGGGGTCATAGCTCTCAGACCCCCAGCTCTAATCAAATTCCCCCAAAAACTAGAGCCACGCCCCAGGGTGAAGTGAGACAAGATGCAGGAGTCCTGGCTCCCAGCCTGACCCCACTACCTCACCCGCTGCACCTTTACCCCTGTGCAGGGCAATCTGAGCCCCTTCTCCCCTGTCCTTGTACCTGGGAACTGCCTAGAGTACCTTTAGGCATCTCTTGGCGTGACTGAGCGTGTGCTGAGAAGGAGCTGACATCCTGGGCAGCCAACAGGGCTGGTGACTGTTGCATCCTGGTGAGGCAATGTGCAGCCTGGCATGTAAACTGTGGGCCAGCTGATGCTAATGGACGGGGGAGTGAAGCGGCGCTGTCTTAAAATAAGTAGTTTTCTATGTTATTTTTCTGTGACCCCTCAGCTGTGCGCCTGAGGCAAGTGCCTCACTCTCCTCGCCCTTGTTACGGCCCCTGCTTCTCCCATGGTCACTGGTCCCAGGAGCTCAGCTGCACATTCTGTCTGAACCAGATGAGGAGAAACCAAAAGTAAAACCTAAAGGGGCCCTAGACAAATACAGGGACCTGGTTACTGTGCAATAAACACAGCAGGGGCGGGGGTGGGGCATTGGTAACTAGCATCAGCCTTAAAAAACCCACCAATTCCAGGCTCCCATCCAGTAATGTCAAAGAAGGTGACAACAATTCTAGCTCTGGCTGCGTGTGGGAATCACTTCCCCCCAGGGCAAGAGGCAGTGACAAGTTCACACATTTGTGTCCAGTTCATAGGTTGGGGCAGCAATCAGTGATGTGTTTTCTCCCCTGATGTTGCAGAATTGTTTGACTGCTGTCTGGGGTCCTTCTTACACTGGGCAGGAAATCGCCCCTCCTGTGTCAGACTAGTACTGTACTTCACACTTCATCCTGTGGCTATGCGGGTGTTCACAGTGTCAGAGCAAACACTTAAAAATAACCTTAGGACAGGGTGTGTGGCCATTATCAGTGGAGACACCAATAAACAAGCATCTCACAAAGTTTAAACACTATAGAACTTTTTATAAGTCTAACACCTCTACAGAGCAAACCAGCCCCAGGTGCCCTGGTCTAGTCTCAGCTGTGAGCTTGTCAGTTCTTAGCTAATCCCTGCAGCCAGGGGCAAGGCCAGGGATCACACATGCCAGCAGCACACCCCGGCCAGTTTTACTTCTCTTCCATTGGCGCGACCCATGGACATGTGTCAATCCACATTGCTTTGTCTGGGGTCATCTTGTGTATCAGCAGCACCCACACAACTCTGTCTGCACTCCTCATACACACACACAGCACACAGGGACAGTCAGTACCGGGGTCAGTGGGTTTCAGATGATCCCTGACATGTCAGCTCCATCTTCCATCAACAGTGACTTGGGCTTGCCCTTGCCACATGGCTCACAAGAGCTGTTGGGGTGTAAAGGGTTAAGGATATAGGGGCTCATGGGAGGGGGAAGAGATGCAGGGAGATGCAGACAGTGTTCTTCTCTTTATTTGGCTACCTTCCGGGTGGGCTTTGTTACCAGCTCGCTGTACAGCACATGCGCCTCTGCAGCAGGCTGGGCTCTGTTCTTCCACTGGCTTGTGTGAGTGTCCAAGGCCGAGAACTTGATGTGTGCATAGGTGACTTCTGAGCCCTGGTGGGGAAGGACAGAGAAACAGTGAGGGGGAGGGCTACCGGGGCACTCAATGCTCTAATGATGCACTGGGAAGGATCTCTGTGAAATCGGGGGTTACAAAGACATTGGAGGACAGAGGGAAAAATTCTTAGAAAAATTGGAGAAGTGCCCTGATACCTTCTAGGAGGGGCAAAAATCTCCAGGTAGGAAATAAAAATGAGGCACCTTTAAAATTTCAGTTTTACTGGCATCACAGGAGCACTGTAGAAAAGGAGCCCAAATTGCGTTTGGTTCAAGAGAACCAAGTTGCTGGTAAAACGTCTCACGTCGCTCTGGGCTCTATGAATGGGAGTGCTGTTTGTGAGGCAGCTGAGAGAATTCTCCCTCACAATTTAACACTGGTGAGGGCTCAGGTGGGGCCCCCTGTCCAGGTCTGGGCATCGCACTTGAAGAAAGATGGAGACAAACTGCACAGAGCCCAGAGGAAAGCAATAGAACTGATCAGATGTGTATACCATATGAACCATGTGACAGGTGCACAAATGGGACCTGTTTAGTCAGGAGATAAGAAAGCTGAAGACAGAACAACCTTTCTGAGAAAACGTTACAAACAGGACAGTGACTGACTGACTGTTCTCGGTGTCCACTGAAGGTTTAATTCATCCTACCTCAGCACAGCGGGTAAGACTAAAAGACTTGCTGTCTTGGCCCTGCCCTACGTTTCTGTGAGTCTGTGGTGGCTGGGAGTGATGGGGAAGGGATGACCAAATCTCAGCCCTTTCTCCTGCCTGAACAAACCCTGGGCAGCTTCCCTTTAGGGCTGTTCTCTACCTGCCCCGCCCCAGAAAGGAAACTGTATCTCAGGTCTGGGTACAAGATTCCAGCTGGGTAGTTTCATGGCAGTCGGACTGTGCTGGGGGGTTGAATCCATGAAGCCATTCCCGATACCTGTTCCACCTGCTCCACTCCAGCACCCAGGGCTTTTGGTCCCTTATTGTGATGAGTGAGTTTCATGTTTCTGGCGTGTTCTCTGGGTGCAGATCCCTCGGTGCTTGTCAAAGGCTTAGGAACTAAAACAGAATCAGAGGAGAATGGAGCTGAAGTGGGTAGCAGCAAGAGGGAATGATTCCTACAGTCTGTGACCCTGTGAAAGCAGAAGCCAAACTCAGCTTTTCTCTGTTGATTTCAGTACATGTGTGAGTCTGCGGCTTCTACCAGGGCACAGAATGAAAATGGACAAACAAAAGTCTCTGTTTCTGTCTGAATAGAGTTCCCCAGCCCAGAGCTATAAAGACGTCAGGAAGTTTTAAATTAAATGACTCCTCTCTTAATGTTAACACTAACCACAGCAAGTGACCTTAGTGCTCTTCTCTAACCTCAGTGCTATTGTGTAGCCATGACCCAGCCCTGTGGGCAGAACCCCAACAACTTACCCAAACAACCGAGAAGAAGTTGAGCCCAGAGACCAGAATTTTTGCATGGGACAAGGGGAAACTCGGATTCTCTGCTCTGCCCCCCACTTCCTGTGTGAGCTTGGACCCCGCGGGAATTGGCCATATCAGCCCTGTTAATGTGGCTCTTGCACCCACCTCTCCACCCGTGAAATGGAGCCAGTTGCTTGTGGGGATGCTCAGATGCTGTGGCAATGCCTGGCCCTTCCCATTCAACATAGAAGCAGGCTATGAGAAATGATTTTATGTCTTTCAAGCTGCATCCAAGGGATGGATTTGGGGAGTGAATGGGAAGTGAAGGAAGGTCCCACCTGTTCTCTCTGCTCCCAGGATTGCAGGTTTCCCCCCTTTCCTGTAGGACTAGTGCTGTGTGAAGGGTTGATCCGGTGCTAAGTGCATCCTAGGCCAGGCATATTTAGATTTGGTTTCCATGCTCACATAGTGGCATGGTAGTTTGTGGCTGTTAGTGCTTTATAGCCATGTACACTGCTCATGAGAGAACAGTTATTGACTAGACCCCATCGAGGGAGTAAATGGGAGATCACAGCTCCAGCCACCGTTCACCCACCTCTTTCTTCCTACAGCAGTAGCAGATCAGAGCAGCCAGGGATACAGCTGGGAGCAAGACCCCGCCTGTTATCAGCAGAATGTTCCGGGCTTTGGGTGAGGCAGTTCATGCAAAACATGAAGAAAAGGGAGGGAAGGGCAAATGAGAACAGCTGCACCTCCATGCAACAATCTGGACCCACACAGGAATGTGCCCTTGCAACAAATTTCCTGTGACAACCCTTCACAGTTGCCCTTGGCACGATCCTCTCTAGCAGCCTGCTCCTCATGCCAAAAAGGGAAGGAAGGTCAAGGGGTTATGGGCCTGCCTCGGGCACAGGCAATGGGGGTTCAATTCCTTACTGAACTGTAGGTCTCCTGGAGCACATTCCCTCTCCTTGCCTCCATTTTCCATCTCTACGATAGGGCATTGGAAGGGTAAATCAATTAGCAACAGTCCCACAAACACTGGAACCATCCCAGTACCATATTTAGAAAGGGCACGTGTGTGTGCGTGTGTGTAGAACAGAGAATTTGGAGATTTCAGTCTGCACTTTCATGTTATTTCCATGTGGCATCTGCCACCTGATCCAACCTCCCTTTCCCCGCAGAGCTCCTGGGGATGGGTCTCCTTCCATGGGAAAAGAACACTCAGCTCAATGAAGGATTTAGGGGCATCTCACTTGTCCTGGGGACATTCACGGTGACATTCACAGCCTGGCTCTTGAGGGACAGGACCCACCTCCCACTCACGTTGTCCTCGTACCCGCAGGTGAATTCCCCCGCTGTCGTTGGGACTGGCCTGTGGGATGCTCAGCACAGAGCCCTTCACAGAGCTGGAGCTGGAGCTGGAGCTGGAGCTGGGCTCCGTGGTGCTGATCTCAGAACCTGCATCCCTGGGGAGAAACTCAACTCTATCCTTGTAGAAATGAAACCTCCTCTCGCCGGTGTCCCCTGGGGCTGTGCAGGTGAGGAGCAGGGGGAATCCTTCATTCACAGCTCCAGATGGGGGATCCACACTCAGCACTGGCTGGGGAGGGGGATCTGTGGGGAGCAGCAAAGGGGAGGGGTCAGCAGGGGCAGGGAAGGGGAGAAAGCAAAGATGGTGCCCAGAAATCAATGAACTCAGAGCTGACCTGGGCTCTCTTCCACAGACTCTTGTTTCATCGTAAGACCCTGGGGGGCTCCCCCCTAGAAATGAGCGAGGGCCGGGCTAGGGATGGGAATTGCTCCTTCAGACACAAGGGGGGTCCTGTAATGTAGGAATTTTGACAAAACTCCTAATTTCTCACGGTGGGTCCTGCGCATCAGGGCAGCGGGATGTTGAGCTTTATCTCCCTGTCTGGGGAAAACGGCAACTCCCCGTCTGATTAGCTCCCCGCACTGGCTCACTACAGCTCAGTCTGACCCCGCTACTTGAGGAGCAAGCTCCAGTCTGATTCGGCCCCTCTGCTTCTTAGCAGGAGGGAAAGAGAGTGGAAAAATTCCCCAGCCTCTAGTGGTCTCCGTGGGCCTGGAGGCCCCAGACTGGATCCCTCATCTCAGTCTCTCTCCTTCCGAAAGGGGTTTTTCTCCTTCAGACTTTTGGGGCCTGAAAGGACCATTCCTAGGCAGGGCTCTCCCTGCCCCTTGCATCTGGTCCTGCAGGGGGTTCCCTCCTGGACCTGACAGTGTCTCTACAGTTCTAGTTTCCAGCTCTGCATCTTCATCCCACCAGTCCAGGTGCGCCACTAAACTGACTAAAGGGAGGCTTTTAACCAGTTCCAGGTGGTCCTTGAAGGGTACAGGGTCCCCATTCAAACCTTACTGTATCACCCTGCTCTAGCAGGTTCTAGATTGCCTTCAGCTGCCTTAGTTAACTAATTGCCTCAATTGAGTTCTAGGAAGTTTCTTAACTAATCACAGGTGTCTTAATTAACTTTAAGTAACTGCAATTTGGGTGCCATGGCAACAGGGATTTGTTCAGCCTCAGTCTCATATACTGAATTTATTGCTTTCTGGTGGTCATTTTGCCTTCTCCCTCTCACAAAATAAAAACACTGAATATTGTTCACATTTTTACTTTCAAAGCACCTTCATATTATGCAAGAATGTGCCCGTACATAAAGTTACATTCTGTGTACATTTTTTTCCATACAGTCCATTAAATCATTCTTAGCCTTTGCCAACCCTGATCCATATATTCCCAGGGGAATCCAGGGCCTCTGTCTGAGATCAGCTGGGTCAAGTGGATTACTAAGGTTGTCAGATACCTTCACAAAACAATCCCGAACATAGCAGGGGAAAAAATTGGTTGAAGAAAAAAAAAATAGCGAGACCAAACTTGTTAAGAAAAAAAAAAGGTTGCTATGCCTTTAAATTCCCATGCTCCCCCTACCTCTGCAAGGGAAAAATGTCCCTGCCGGCCTTCTGTATGAGAGAAACAGAAAATACCGGAGATTTTACATGTCCGATATTTTCTGGTTTTTTTTTTTACCGGACAGAAGATGCGATTGCCGGACTGTGTGGGCAAAAGCTAGACAACTGGCAAATTTATGGATTACCCAGTGCACAGCAGGGGTCAGGGATGTCTGGTGTGTGCCTCAGCTGTGAGCATGAAGCAATCACGGCAGTGGGACCAGGGAGCCTGTTAAGATATTAAGTCCCTGCTTTGAGATAAGGAGCATCTGGGTGGAACTAAAATAACTGTTAGCTATTGGTGTTTGTAATGGGAAGGAGACTAATTGTTACTGTTATTATACCTAATGGACAGTATATAAACTGCTTCATAATTGCTTGTATTCGAAGATCTGCCTGGGGGGGAAGGCTTCCCTTGCTGCAGCTCGTAATAAAACTGCGTCTGGCTACTTGTTGCTTACAAACACAGAGTGAGGACAATGTTTTCTTCCACACGTGTCCAATACATCATTCATCCCTGGGTGTTGAGCACCTCAGTCTAGCGTGTTCCCTTCCAGTGCACTTGGGCAGTAGGGCACCCTGAGATATTGGTGCTGATTTAGGAGTGGGTAAGAGGCCACAAACTGATCCATCTGCTGGCAGTAATAATGAAGGAAGCTGCTGGGATCGGGGCCAAGAGCTGGCACCCTGACCACTGGGATGGCAGTGCTGAGAGCACCCTGCACCAGTGGCCATAGCTGGTTCAGGTTTTCCAATATTTCTCTGGACTGGGAGCCCCTGAACCCCAAAGTAGCGTCAACAACTCCCCCTAAACCTACCAGGAAGTGATATTCCAGGGGGTTCACACTGAACTGGGTGGCCCTGTGCTGAGCTCAGCATCTCACTGCGGGCATCATGAGAAGATACCCTGCCTTGGGGCCAGCAAACAGCAGGAGAAAAGGGGACTCACCTGTCACTGTGATGTTGATGGGGCTGCTTGTCTCTGATAGGAGCTCTCCAGACACTGTCTTCCAGAATTCACAGCTGTACACTCCGGTCTCTGATCCAGACAGACCCGACAGCTGGAGGGGATGGTTGTAACTGTCCCGAGGGGAGGAGAGTTTCTTGGAGTGGATTTCCTGGCCACCCCCGAAGAACCGGATCCCAGAAATGGCAGGTGCCCCGGCAGCTGAGCACATCAGGGTCACGGCTTCCCCAGCAATGTAGACAGGTTGTGGTGGGGACACGGTGAGCTGGGGAGCTGGAAAAGAGAAGGGAGTTGGGGGAAGAGATGGTCACTACGTGGGCCGCTGGTGACAGAGAGGCAGAGGGAGAGCCAGGGAATGGCAGAGGAAGGAGAGATCCTGGACACCGATCCCAGCCAACCCCAGCTCCGCGCCACGGAATCACGTCCCCACCAGGCCAGGAAAATTCTGCGCAGCAGAGATTTCCCTACCAGGAACCCAGGGGACCAGCCTCCCCTTCTGGGTACCTCAGGGGGCACCTCCCATGCAGGGCTTCTCAGCCTGCATGGGCTGGGGGCAGGAGACTGGTGCAGCGAAGGTTAGGGATGTCAGGGGGCTGCACCCAGCAGGCACAGGCTAGAATACCTGGCACTAAAGGAAGGCAGCAGCCATATGTCCCAGAGCCCTGG
>CM033433.1:3644423-3795095 GCA_019425775.1 Rafetus swinhoei | reverse complement strand
ATGGGGTGGGAGCTGTGGGGAGAAGCTCTCCTGTCTGTCTCTGTGGGCACTGGAGGGGAGGTCTGGAGAGGAGAAGCTGTGCAGACAGCCTGGGAAGGGGCAGGGAGAAGGACTGGGAGGAAAGCCAAAGTAGGAAGGTGCCCTGGAGGCAGCTCTGATGCACCCGAGGGAGCAGATCTTTGCTTCTCACCACAGGGCCTGGGTTTTGGCTCCCCAGTCTGCCCCTAGGGATGGTGGACAGGATCCCGCAGAAGACAGAGGAGAAGTGCTGCTGAGTTTGGCAGGAAGTCCTTGCAGTTATTGGTCTGTGCATAAGCTGCATGATGAGCCTACAGAGCCCAGGGAGTGATGGAGAATTATATTGATTTGAATTTATTTTACTGGCCTTTTTGTTTTTACCCACAAGGAAGAGGCCTTGATGTGACCCACCTTGAAGGCTCCATCTTCAGCGGCAAAATTACTGCAGATTGGGCTGTGACACAGCAGCCGTGATCCTTCCAGGATGTGGCTGCATTTTAGTTGGTCACGGAAGTGTTGGTGGTGCCTAAAGCCCCTACAGAGCCTGTGGATGTTTCTCAGATCTTGGTCTCCCCTGCCTGGCTGAGACCAGTGGTGTAGTCCAAAGCAGTCTCCTTGGCTGCATCTAGACTGGCATGATTTTCCGCAAATGCTTTTAACAGAAAAGTTTTTCCGTTTAAAGCATTTATGAAAAGTCTAGATTGGCACAGATGCTTTAAAAGCGCTTTTGTGCAAAAGCATCCGTGGCCAATTTAGACGCTTTTGTATAAAAAGCCCGATCGCCATTTTTGCCATCAGGGCTTTTTTGCAAAACAATTCTGGGTTGTCTACACTGGCCCTCTTGCGCAAAAGCATTTGCGCAAGAGGGCTTCTGCGGGGCGTCATTGTATTGCAAGAAGCACTGATTTTGTACATTACAAAGTCAGTGCTCTTGCAAATTCAAGCAGCCAGTGTAGACAGCTGGCAAGTTTTTGCGCAAAAGCAGCTGCTTTTGCGCAAAAACTTGCCAGTCTAGACGCAGCCCTTGTGGGGAGAATCTGAGGCACAGAATGAAGGGCCCCTTCATAGAACTAGACAGTTCCCTGGATCTAAAGTAGCAGTGGGCAATGGGGAAGATGAAGCCATTGATGAGGAAGTCACCCCCTACCAGCTCCGAGACCTAGAAGAAGCCAAGAGCTGCAACAGAGGGTAATTGAATGTATTTGTGGAAGATTAAAATGGAGAGTCGCTCTCTCTTAAGGGAATAGAGGAGTTTAGAGATTTGCCCTGGATGCTGGGGTCGAGAACCAGCATAGCTGTGTCCAGCAGATCACCACAGCTGCTCTCTAGTGTCTTGTGTTAACGCCTCTGTTCCATTTGCTGGTTTGTTGTTTAATGAACCCAGAGATCATGACATGAAAGGAACTGACATCTCAGTGACATTAACTCCTGTGTTTGTAAGCGAAAAGGGAGCTGCAAACAGAGAAGAGCAAAGGCTTGTTGTCCAGGCTGCTCCCAACTCTGGCATTTTTAGTGCAGAAGTTGGGGCCCTGCAAGATACCTGAAAATACATTGCCACTACAGGCTTCTGTTTAAAAAACCACTGCAAGGTCATGGATTCCCTGACCTCGGGTGCTATGCTGCCACCACCCAAATGCGAAACCCCTTCAGAGCCAGGAAGACACATGGGAATTTCTGTGGTATAACCCCAAGCTCTTTGACCCTCCCTTGGGAGAAAGCTTAAAAGCAAACTGTAGTTTTGTAACAGCTGACCTTCAGTCTGGGGCACGTGCACAAAGAACCTCCTGCCTTCCAGGCCACAGAAATCTGATCATAGTCTTAAAAAGGTTATTTTATTTACAAAATGAAGAAAACAGATTTGGTAAAACATCGTTGGGAGTTAGATGTGACAGGGCAACTAAAAAGGCACAGATAATTGCTTCCTGAGATTCAGTTATAGTTACAATGGGGAGTGATGTGAGCTTAGCACAGAGGAATTTAACCATGCCCCAAAATAAAATAAAAAAATAACATGTTTGTGTCTAACTGAATAGTCCCCATTCTACTCACATCTGTTGCTACAAGATTTAGTCTTTCCTTAGGAATGGACATCACTAAAAAATGCTGGTTTACTCCATCACTCCCGAGCTCCTGCTCTGAACTCACATAAAAAACTAAAGCAGGAAGAACACAATTTTCTATTTGAATCTCTCACTCTCTTTCCATTGTCTCTCTTAGGTCTCTAACAACCCTTCCCGGATGCCTCCGCCTCTTGATTTAACCCTTTACAGGCAATTTAATTAACTGAATGCCTAGGAGGTCTAGAAATGGATAGTAGTGCTCCCATCCATCACACTTGTGCATGTATTTTGTGAGCATGAATGGCCTGACTGCATTAAGAAAAGGGAAAAAGCCAAAAATGCAGCCTCCATCAGGATTGCCACTAATGGACAATGCTGTAGAGAACAATAAATAAATAAATTAAAAATTCCCACACAAATTTCATTTGAATGTAGCAGTTGTAGGGACAAAGGAGACAAAATGTTGTGGGGAAAAACCTTTGGACCTATATACCAATTTCACATGTGAGGAAAGTGAAAGCAGAAAGTCAGATACTGACACAATTTGAAGAAAATGGCAAGTCAGAACAAAACAAGCCCTTTGAGAGACACAGTTTTCTACAGGTGTGCAAAAAAAGCATGACATCATGGAGCAATATAGCACAGAAAGCAGGAAATTCAGAAAAGCTGTGACTTTCGGTGAGCAGACAGAGCTTCTGGTTAGAGACAGACCCACGTGTGCTATTAACGACGTGAAAAGAGAAACGGCTCCGTGCAGGAGATTTCACTTCTGAACATTCTCTCCTGACATGCAGGGCAGCAGACACTGTGACAGCACAGGCCAGAATTGGATTCACCAGAAGGGGGTTTCCGTGTGCTACGTACCAATGAATGTAGCTAGAACTGATCCAATCCAAGGGGGTACAACTTCCTGTGAAAACTAATGTTCCTTGTGAAACCGGATACAGACAGTGATGTGGAAGTTGTGGCTCAGCGCCTGGGTGCAAACACTGTGTTCCCTTTGGGAAATTCTATCACAGATAAGGGGGAAAATAAACACTCTGCACAATACTGTGGATCCCAAACATGGAACAGTCAAGTGCTCGCAGTGACAGACAATCTGGTGAGGAGTGTCTCACAGACACACTGGGGTCTAGCAGGCCTGAGGAGCAGGACTGGACAAGGCCTAGGGCAAGGACTGGAACATTTCTCCCACTGACACTGGCCCCAGGAGCTCAGGTTCACATTCTGTCTGAGCAAGATGAGGAGAAAGCGAAAGTAAAACCTAAAGGGGCCCCAAGCCAACATAGGGACCTGGTTATTGTGGAACAAACACAGCAGTGGCGGGTGCGGCATTGGTAACTAGCATAAGTCTTAAAAAACCCACCAATATCAGACTCCCATCCATTATAGTGTCGAAGGAAGTGACACTAGTTTTATGCTTCCCCCAGAGACAAGAAGAGGTGACAAATTCACATGTTTGTCTCCAGTTCATGGGTCAAGAGGGTGGGGAGCAATGAGTGATGTGTTTTCTCCTCAGATGTTTCACAGTCATTTCTCTGATGTCTGGGGTCTTCTTTAGTTGGGCAGGAAATCGCCCTCCTGTGTCAAACTCATAGTTCACACTTAATCATGCTTCTGTCCAGAGTGTGTGGGTGTTTACAGTTTCAGAGCAAACAATTGAATATCACCTTGTAACACGGTGTGTGACCAAATCAGGGAGATTAATGGAGATACAAATAAAGAAGCATCTCACAATGCTTAAACACTAAAGACCTTTTCATAAATCTAACACCTCTACAGAGCAAACCAGCTCCAGGTGCCCTGGTCTAGTCTCTAGCTGTGAGCTTGTCAGTTCTTAGCTAATCCCTGCAGCCAGGGCAAGAGCAGGCATCGGACGTGCCAGCATCACACCCCTGACCAGTTTTACTTCTATTCCATTGCCTCGACCCACATGCACTCATCAATCCACATTGCCTTGTTTGGGGCCTTCTTGTGTATCAGCTGCACCTACAGCACATTCCCTGCACACACGCAAGTCTGTCTGCACACCCAATACACACAGCACACAGGACAGTCAGCACCGGGGTCGGCAGGTTTCACATGATCCCTGACATGACAGCTCCGTGTTCTGACAGCAGTGACTTGGGCTTGCCCTTGCCACATGGAACACAAGGGCTGTTGGGGTGTAAAGGGTTAGGGATATCGGTGCCCGTGGGAGGGGGAAGAGACGCAGGGAGATGCAGACAGTGTCTCCTTCCTTATCTGGCTGCCTTCCAGGTGGGCTTTGTCACCACCTCGCTGTACAGCACATGCGCCTCTGCAGCAGGCTGGGCTCTGTTCTTCCACTGGCTTGTGTGAGCGTCCGAGGCAGAGAACTCGATGTGTGCGTAGGTGACTTCTGAGCCCTGGTGGGGAGGACAGAGAAACAGTGAGGGGAGGGTGCCTGGGCACTCAGTTCTTGTATGATGCACTGGGAAGGATCCCTATGAAATCAGGGTTACAAGGACATTGGAGGATAGAATGAAAATGATCTTTAAAATATTGGAGAATTGCCCTGAAATCAGTGAGGTGGAATTCAGGGAGGTGCAAAGAACGACATGTCGGAAGGAAAACATTAAAGGGGGCTGTAAAAATTGAGTGTGGCAGGAGCACTGCAGAACAAAGAGAGAAAAAAGCGCACAAATGGCCTTTGCGTCAAGAGAACGATGCTGCTGAGAAACAGTCTCTTGTCTCTCTGGACTCTGTGAATGGGAGTGCTGTGTCTGAGGCACCTGAGAGAATTCTCCCTCACAATTTAACACTGGTGAGGATTCAGGTGGAGGCCCCTGATGCTCTGAGTATCACACTTGAAGAAAGACAGGGACAAACTGCACAGAGCCCTGAGGAAAGCAATCGAACTGATCAGATGTTAATACAATAAGACCCATGTGACAGGTGCACAAATGGGGCCTGTTTAGTAAGGAGATGAGAAACTGAGGACACAATAACCCTTCTGAGACTGTTACCAATAGGACGGTGACCATCTGTTCTCAATATCCACTGAAGGTTTAAGTCATTCTATCTTAGACTTCTTGCTATCTCGGCCCTGCCCTACGCCTCAGTGAGTCCATGGCAGTTCAGAGTGATGGGGAAGGGACGACCAAATCTCAGCCCTTTCTCCCGCCTGAACAAACCCCAGGCAGCTTCTGTGTTGGGCTGTTTTCGCCTGCTCCGCCCAGACAAGAAGCTGCATCTCAGGACTGGGCACAAGGTTCCGGCCGTGCAATTCCAAGGCAGCTGGACTGTGCTGGGGGCTTGACTCTATAAATCCATTCCCGTTACCTGTTCCACCTGCCCCACTCCAGCACCATTAGCTTTTGGTGCAATACAAAGGGGTCCAGCCAGCATAGCAGCCGAGCTGTACACAAGGAGTTCTAGAGGAGCACAAATGCCTGATTCCAAGCATTATTCTGCTGTGAAAAAAAAAAAAAGAATCTCAATGTGGGGTGTGTGAGCAGGGCTGTGGTGTGTAAGGCACAGAAGGTATTTCTCCCTCTCGGCTCTGGTGAGTATTCAGCTGGAGCACCATGCCCAAGACTAGGTGACACGTATATGGAGGAAGTGGAGGGGGAGAGAGGAGAGCAACAAAATGAAGAGATGTTTACAAAATCTGACCTCTGGAGAAGGGGTGAGTACATAGGGCATGTTTAGTCTGGAGATGAGAAAGCTGAGTGGGGACATGATAACCATCTTCTATAATGATGTTATAAAGGGGACAGTGGTCAACTCTTCTGTATCTCCACTGAGGGCAAAACACGACTTATGGGTATAATCTGTGGCCAGAGATTTAGGTTAGAGATTAAAGGAAATGTTCCGTCTATAAAGCTAGTTATGCTCTGGAATAGGGGCCTGGGAGGTTGTGGAATCTCCATCACTGGAGGTTTTAAAGAACAATCTGACACCCATGGGGACGGTCTAGGCAGTGGTCCCCAACCTTTTGGGGCTGCCGGGCGCGGAAGCAAGAATGGTTTGGGCCGGCCCTGGTCACTCGGCGGGCACACATAAATGCCCGGTGGGCGCCATGGCGCCCGCTGGGCACCACGTTGGGGACCACTGGTCTAGGGTTAAGGAATCTAACGTTAGTGATGGGGCCAGACTAATGACTTTTGGGGTCTGTTTCAGCCCTACATTCCTATAACTCAGTGGAGGTTTGGGGAAAGGGATGATGAATTCCCAGCCCTTCCTTCTGCATGCAGCTCTTTGTGGCTGTTTCTGGCTGACCCACATCCAGTCTATGTTGAGACTGAAGAGTTTTTCCAGGATAGTGGAGGTCCAGGGAACTCATACACTTTTTAAAAAAAAGTTTCCGAAAAACCAGATGCATTCTTTTGGCATATTAGGAGGAATAAGGGAACTTCCGAAAAAGGAGATTTTTCTGAAATTTGACTCTGTGTAGGGGGGCCAAATGTTGGAAAATCCTCTTCTGAAAATACAATTGGACAAAGCTACACAAATATTTTTCCAAAAACTACCCACAGTGTAGACATAGTCCTAGAAAGACAGATATAGCTCATCACTGGGCAAAGGATTCAGGCCTTTCAATTGCAAGGCGGTTGGTCTGTGTTGGGATTTGAGGCTGAGCCTATAAAACCATTCATGTTACCTCCTCCATCTGCTGTTCTCCAGCACCCGTGGCTTTTTCCTTCTTGTTATGACTCGGATTTAGATTTCTGGTGTGTTCTTCTGCCTCAGACTCCTCGGTGCTTCTCAGAGGTTTTGGAACTGAAACAGAACCAGGGCAGAGCGGGGAGATGCTGTGAGGAAATACTGAGACATAGTACACGACCTTGAGAAAGAAGAAGTTAAACTCAGCTTTGTCCCCACTTGTTTCAGTACGTGAGTGATTCTGGGGTTTTCCTTGGCACAGGACAAACATAAATCCAGCAATTTCTCCAAGTGTTTCAATGTGAATTTCCCCTGACCAGAGCCATGAAGACGTCTGAGTGTTTTAAGATACTTCACCACTAACTTAATCTTAACCGTAACCAAAGCCAATGGCCATGGTGCTCACATCTAACCCTGCTGCTATTACCTTAGCCAATGATATGCAGGCCTCAGTGGTTTGGGAGGCAATTTGTGACCAGGAATAGCCAGAAGAGTCACTATGCTGCAATTCCATTGTGTCATTTCCTACCGTGCTACTTGTTCATACTGGAACTTTCCAGAGGAAATACTTTAGATTTATTTGGTTATTTGACACCAGGAGTTAATAAAGCCAAATATTTGCCAATATACATTTGAATATCCAGGAATATATTTGCAACTCTCTCTTTTGTCTGCATATCTTGCCTCCTCATTCCAAGGTAAGTGCTTCTTTTTTCTGTGCATGCTTTAGATTTGGTTTCCATACCACCACCACCCACCCCCGATGGCATGGTGCTTTGTGTTTGCTAATTCTTTTAAAAAATTACACTGATCACTACAGAAACTTTGGCTAGACCATACTGAGGGAGTGGAGGAAAGTTCACAGGCCCTTTGCCCCGCGGACCTCCCGTTCACCTCTTTTCTTCCTCCTGCAGCAGCAGATCAGAGCAACCAGGGCTCCGGCCACAAACACGACACCACCAGTTGTCAGCAGAGTATCACGGGTACGGTGTGAGGCTGTGAATGCAAGAGACAAAGGAAAGGGGGCAGGGCCATGAGACCAGGCAGGCAGCCCTGGGACAGGTCTGGGATCCATGCAGGAATCCACCCTTGTGAAACATTGGCTGTGACAAGCCTGCACCATGTCTCTGGCATGTTCTCTGTGTACCAACCTGTTCCTCACTCCAAAGCAGGTGCTCCCATGGTTATGGGGCAGGCCTTGGGCATTGGCCATCGGGACTCAAATCCCTGCTGCAGCACAGGCCCCCTGTGGGATGGACCCTCTCTTTGCCTCCCATCCCCACCTGTAAAATGGGCACAGAGGACTAGATCTGTTAGTAGCGCTGTGAGGAGCTCACTTAGTTGGATGGTTGGGCCCATTGAAGCATCAGACAGAAAGGGCATTGGCAGAAGCGGGGGGGGGGGGGGGAGAGACAGGGAGTTACATCTCTGCTTTGTTTTCAATCCCCATGTGGCATCTGTCACCTCATCCCTCCTCCCTTTCCCAGGAGCAGCCAGGAGCAGCACAGGAAACTGGAGTAGGAGATCAGGAATTCTCACCTGTCACAGTGACATTCACAGGCTGGCTCCTGGGGGAGGGGAGCCATCTCCCATTCACATTCTCCTCGTACCTGCAGGTGAATTCCCCAGAGATGTTGGGACCAGCCCGTGGGATGCTGAGCACAGAGACGTTCACAGAGCTGGTGCTGGGCTCTGAGGTGCTGATTTCAGACTCCAGGTCCCTGGGGACGATCTCGGTTCCATCCTTGTAGAAATGAAACCTCCGCTCACAGGCAGCCCTGGTGGCTGCACAGGTGAGGAGCAGGCGGAGCCCTTCGCTCACTGCTCCAGATGGGGGATCCATGCTCAGCACCGGCTGGGGAGGGGGATCTGTGAGGGCAGCAATGGGGAGGGATCAATATGACCAGGCAAAGGGGAAGTGAAGCTGGTTCCCGAAATTCAGTGTGTTCTGAGCTGACCAGGGCTCTCTCCAGAGAGTCGTGTTTGTGAGGGGATCCCGAGGGACTGCCCACAGACATTAGCGAGAACCCAGCTGGGCGGGTGGGGTGGCTTCCTTCAGATCCAGTGTGTGGCTGGGAGGTGGGTTTGAATATGGCCAGAGCCAGCAGAACGTGAGCCTTCCATTCCTGGCACCACATCTGGGGGCTCAGGGCATCGGGGGCTCCCACAGTCTGAGAGCTGGGTGGTTCTGCAGGGATCCTACTGTGCCAGAGGGGAGGGGTGTGAGGCAGCCATGTCGGATGTCCCGGTCTGTGTCCGTTGGGCAGCCATGGTTACCCAAGAGCCAGGTTACCCAGCAGGAGGCAGGTCCTTTGAGTGAAAATTGACTCACTGGGGGCCCTGTCCAGAGCTGAGCCGATATCCTGCCACAAGTCAGAACAGAGCAGGGGTCAGGGACTCACCTGTCACTGCGATGAAGATGACTTGGCTCCTCTCTGATGGCATCTTTCGAGCACGCTCTGCCTTCCAGTAACCACAGCTGTACACTCCGGCCTGCGACCCAGACACCCCTGGCAGTGTAAGCGAGCGGTTGTAACTGTTCCAAGGTGAAGGGAGTTCTGGAGAGTGGATTTCCTGGCTGTCCTTGAAAAATCGGATCCTGGACATGATAGCAGCTGAGCACGTCAAGGTCACAGCTTCTCCAGTGATGTAGACAGGCTGCTGGGGGGACACGGTGAGGTGGGGAGCCGGGAGAGGATCTGGAAAAGGGAAGGGGGTCAGGGAGAAGGCCATTCGCACGTGAGGCAGATGACACAGAGGCAGAGGAAGAGCCAGTGAAGGGCTGTCACAGCTCAATTCTCCAGCCTGGCATGTCAAGTGCAGAGATGGGCACCAGCTAACAGAGTAAACTCTGTAAGAACCTGCTTCTGTAACTTCCCAGAGACAAATTTGTCCGGCCTCAGTTTCCCTGAGATCCTAAAAAATAAAAATTCTCTGCCACCACCCAAGTGACTGAAAGAAAATATAAAATAAGCCCTTTTCCTGGCAAGAGATCACTTGGGCATCCCCTCCCTAAGGTAAAGCCCTAGCCCCCAGCCTCTGCTTTGCTTGGAGCTGGGAAAACAAAGAGAGGGAATCCACAGAGAACAATGGACTCTACCTGGTAACTAGGCACTTAAACTTTAGGAGACAACGATCAACCAATACCGGCTAATCAAAACAAAAGGAAAACTCTTTTATTATCCAAACAAAACTACTGTTGCAAACATAGCAAACTGACTAGGTATAAATAGCCATGAAGTAACATAGACTCAGGGCAAACCCCTGAGCTGTAATCCCTAGTTACAAAAGAGAAAAACAATTAGCCAGCTCAGACATGATTTCCAAAGTCCCAAACAAGGAAAACAATAAACCCTGATGGACTATCTAAACTTTCCCCTACTTACACATTTCAAGAAGTCCATGCTTTGAGAGAGAATGCATCTCCCGTCTCCTCAACACCTGGGAGAAACTGTTCTGATTGCTAACAAAGAGGAGAAAGAGAAAAAGACCTCTCTCCCAGTTTGAAATTCCTATCTGCATTTTTATTGGCCGAATGCCCCCAACCCCCTCCCTAGGTGCATCCCCAGTTACTTTACCTTTTCCTCACTCTTGAGGTAAGTCAGACTCTCCTTAGCAGCTCCTATTTATGACAAGGGCAGAGGAGGAAGGATCCTGGACACAGACCCCAGCCAGCCCCAGATCCGTGCCCAGGAACAACATCACCATTGGGCCATTTAGACACTGAGCAGCAGAGAACCCAGTGGGACCAGCCTTCCCTGCTGGGTACCGGAGCGGGCAGCTCTGCACGGGCTGGGGAAGGGGGCTTGTGCATCTGGGGATGTTGCTTCCTCATAGGAAAGACTTGGACTAATCCCCATGCTCCAGCTGGGCTCTTGGGTCCGATTGAAACCATTTGAGGTTCTGCAGTGTCAGAGGGAGCTTGGAGCACATAGTAACTGATGGGGCTGGGGGGTTTCCTGTCCCTACATCCTGACCCCATCTGACGGGCATGGGCCCTGCCCTGGCCCTGAGTGAGGCAACAGGAGCTGCAGGGCCTGTCACATTGGAATCCTGCAGCATTGTGGGCCCAGGGCAGCCCAGCCTGTGAGGGGACGAGGTTCCATGGGGTGGTAACCGGGGTGCCTAGAGACAAGGACAGGCCACAGAGGTGGCTGGGAAACAGGGCTCAGCATGAAATACACAACCCGGGTCCCACTCCACAGGGGACTCTGGCAGTCTTTGGGGCGGGGGGGTTACCAGGCCAAATGTATCTAAGAACTTCGGAGCAGGGGGGTGAGACTTTGCCTTGGGACACTCCCTGAATCCCGGGACCTCACTGATCCCCGACCCTGCCAGCACCCACATGTTACCCAGCACGGGGCAGGACCTTGCTGTGTGGGATCCCCTGGATGTGCTGGGCTCCCAGGGCACAGTGGGGAGGGACGGGAGGTCTCTGTCTCCGCTGTAATAGGAGTGTTTGTACCCTATGGAGCTTCCCCCGAGGGGCAAGGCTCCTGGTGTAGAAAGTCCCATGCACACTCCAAGACTTCCACACACATAGACGGGGCAGGGATCCTGGTGTATTCGTGCTGGCAGGGGCTGGGTCACAATAAAATCAATCGCTCTCCTGACAGCAATCAAGGGGGAACCTCGGCAGTGCCCCATCTTTGCAGAGCAGCTTGGCCCCTCAATTTCAATACAAAGCACCCAAGACACTCGGAGTGGCCGTGACGAGAGCCATGAGGGGGAGCTGAGGCACTTGGGGTCTGTTCCAGCTTCCCAGACACCCTCCCACCAAACAGCAGGAAAAATGGGTCTCACCTACCACGGTGATGGAGACAGAGCTGCTGTTCTCAGAGAAGATCTTTTGACTGGATTCCCAACTCCAGTATGCACAAGTGTAGAACCCAGCACTTCCCTTCCCAGCTGTGAGCTCCAGCCGGGGCTCTGTATTTGGGCTGAGGACTGTGCTGTGTCCCTGGGGCCCTTTTTGATAGAAGAATCTGTATTGTGAATACCATGTGAGCAAAGGAGCCAGGCATGTGAGTGTAATCCGGTCACCTGGGAAATACACTGTGTGGCTGGGGTACCGAGAGAGCGTAGGAGCCGGCAGGAGAGCTAGAAGAGAGGCAGAGGGGTCAGGGCACAGGGAGAGTCCAGGGCAGAATGAGGAGAAGGGGGAAGGAGACAAGCCCTGGACAGACATGAACACAAACCAGCCTGATCTCACTGCCTGGCACCTGCCCCCACCCTGGGAAATACCCCCCAGTTAATACACCATGGCCCAGCTCTCGCTCTCACCCACCCTCTGGGATCTTGTCCTGGGAATGGGTGACAGGGTATGGACCCATTTATGAACAACCTGTTCTGCTCATTCCCTCTTGGGCGCTTGGCATGGGGCATGGTCAGAAAACCTCTCATCTAACCCAGTGTGACCATTGGCATGTTCCTATTCCCAGGCCAGAAGTGAGCACCGTGCTCGCGGAGCCCGACGTCCTCTGCCAACACATTCAGGGTAATTCAGAACTCGCCAGCACGGGAGAATCCACCTCAGCCCCTGGGGAGTGTCCTGGTGGTTAATTCCCCCAGTGTTCAAACAGGCACCTGATTCCAGTCAGAACTTGTTTAGCTTCGACCCCAGGGACTGCAATAACTTTACTATGGAATTGAGGAGTTGAATCTCCATTTCTGGTTCCCATGTAGGGGCTGCTAGACTGGGCCAGTCCCTGCATGAACCTTGTTACATTCAAGCCCCTGGAGATTCTCATCCTCTGTGCACTTGGTCAAACTGCACCTCCCCCCATGTGTGCAACGTCACCCCCCCTTTCCCAGCTGGTTGCACCCAGCCAAACCCCAGAGACCCCGATCTGCTGCTTCTCCCTCCCTGCACAGTGGAGATGCCAGGGTGGGCAGGACCTGCCTTGTGCCCAGGTGAGATTCAGGAACAGGGCAGGAGCTCAGGAGACAATTTGCCTTCTCCACTGGGGCAATGGGCATGAGGAGCACTAACCCCTGGTCCCCACTCTCCCATCACAGGGGATCGGGGGAGGGCTGAGCCTGGGAGAGTTGTTCATGCACCTGCTGCGCCCCAAGGTCCCCACATTCTGCATTGGGCAAGTGGGGTGGAGAGAGAGGTACAAGGGGGGGATGTGAATGCAAATAGCTCAACCTCAAGACCCTTATTTACATCAGGGCATTCACCATCTGGGGGCAGAGGCAGAAGAGGGGGGAGAACCTCTCAGCTGAACATCAGCCCAGCCCAGCAGTGGCTACAGGTCATGAAAGAGAAATTATGAATCTCTGTTGGCTGTGGGGTGAGTAGCGCCCATGGGGATGGGGACAGATTCTGCCCTATGCACTGGGCTGGGATTCCCAAAAGGACCCCAAAAGCAGCCTCATCTGGGGTCGCTCTTCCACACCCATAAACACAGCTCTGACCTGGAGCTGGGCAGGATCACAGGAGCTGTCTATGAATGGGGCAGCATGATCCCCAGGGAAGTGATGTTGGGGTGGCCAGGGATCCCCCCTCCTTTGAAATTCCAAACACCTTGCTGTAAATTGTGGGGCTAGTCCCTCTCAGAGACCATTGCTGGTACTAGAAACAAAAGGACATTGTTACCTGTGAGGGACACCGGCCTGGGGAGAATCTGGAGAGAGGCTGCAAGAGAAGAGAAAAGTGGGGTGAGAGCTCTGGGACAGGGATGAGGTGCAGAGGGGATGTGGGGCAGTGAAAGGGGAGTCTCCAGAGAGACACACAGAGGGGCTGGGGACTGAGGGGGGCACTTACCCAGCAGAGGCAGGAGCAGAGGCAGCACCATGCTGAGCCAGTTGCTCTGGGTAGGGAGCTGTGTTCTCAGCTTAGCTACTTGACCCATCTGAGCATGGGGTGGGGGGATGGGACCCTCGCCTCTGACACAGGCAGGGGAAGTCACAGCCTCAGGTGTGGTCACCGCTCAGCTCGGCGGTATGACCGAAGTCGGAGCTCGCTGCGCAGGGCGTGTGGGGGACAGCTGCCGATTTCCTACTGCTGATACTGGGGGGGAGGAGCTAAACCAGCAGCCCCTAGTGACTGACAGCTCTAGGTGTGGGCCAGGCATGCAACTGGGGTAAAGGAAGCTCATATGAGTTACGTGAGCTTATGCCAGGTGGGGATCTGGCCCCACTGGCTGCAGGAGATGCAACACAGTGACGGTAGCTTGTGATAACTCCCCAGCGAGGTCTAGATCCAGCTGGGCCCTGCCGTGTGTTTAAAAATAACATTGAGAAGTTCAGCTGGGCTGCAGGGAACTTTGGCACAGACAGCGAGCGCTGGGGCTGGGAGGGTTTCCAGTCCCCATACCCTGACCCTGTGTGATGGGACTGACCCCGTTCTGGGAAACAGGAGCTGGAGGCTGGGCCAGGCCCAGCTGGAGATGAAGCCTGTCTGGGAAAGGCTGTGGGGTGAGCAGAAAGGGAGGCTGCCCAGATGGGGTGGGGGCTGAGGGGAGATGCTCTCCTGTCTGTTTCTATGGTCACTGGAGGGCAGGTCTGGAGAGGAAAAGCTGTGCAGACAGCCTGGGACGGGCAGGTAGAAGGACTGGGAGGAAAGCCAAAGTGGGAAGGTGCCCTGGAGGCAGCTCTCATGCACCTGAGAGAGTAGATCTTAGCTTCTCACCACAGGGTGTGGGTTTTGGCTCTCAGTGCCCCCTAGGAATGGTGGATGGGATCCCCAGCAGACAGAGGAGAAGTGCTGCTGAGTTTGGGAGAAAGGCCTTGGAGCCATTGGTCTGCGCATAATCTGCATGACGAGCCTCCAGAGCCCTGGGTGGAGGAGGAGCCCAGGAGGTTGAGAATTATGTTGATCTGAATGTATTTTACTGGCCTTTTTGCTTTTACCCACAAGGAAGAGGCCTTAGTGTGACCCACCTTGAAGGCTCCATCTACAGTGACAAAATTACCACAGTTTGGGCTGCGACACAGTGGCCGTGACCCTCCCAGGACATGGCTGCATTTTAGTTGGTCACTGAAATGTTTGTGGTGCCTAAAGCCCCTTCAGACCCTGTGCATGTTTCTCAGCCCTCCGTCTCCACCTCCAGGCTGAGACCAGTGGTGTAGTCCAAAGGGGTCACCTTGTGGGGAGAATTCCAGGCACAGAATGAAGGGCCCCTTCATCAAACTAGACAGTTCCCTGGATCTAAAGCAGCAGTGGGCAATGAGGAAGATGAAGCCATTGATGAGGAAGCCACCCACTTCCAGCTCCAAGACCTAGAAGAAGCCACGATCTTCACAGAGAGGGTAATTGAATGTGTTTGTGGAAGATTATAATGTAGAGTCGCTCCCTCCTAAGGGAACAAAGGAGTTCAGAGATGTGCCCTGGATGCTGGCGTGGAAAACTCAGGGTAGCTGTGTCCAGCAGATCACTACAGATGCTCTCCAGTGTCTTGTGTTAAAACCTCTGTTCTATTTGCTTGTTTGTAGTTTAATGAACCCAGAGATCGTGACATGAAAGGAACTGACATCACTGTGACATTAACTACTATGTCTGTAAGCAAAAAG
This sequence comes from Rafetus swinhoei, assembly GCA_019425775.1. Taxonomy (NCBI): domain Eukaryota; kingdom Metazoa; phylum Chordata; order Testudines; family Trionychidae; genus Rafetus; species Rafetus swinhoei. The sequence goes on along the minus strand of CM033433.1, from coordinate 3,779,874 downwards.
GAAGCTGCAAACAGAGAAGAGCAAAGGCTTGTTGTCCAGGCTGCTCCCCATTCTGACATTTTGAGTGCAGAAGTTCAGGCCTGCAAGAGACCCGAAAATACCCTGCCACTATAGGCTTGTGTTTAAAAAAACACTGCAAGGCCAAGGATTCCCTGACTTTGGGTGCTATGCTGTCTCCACCCAAATGCAAAACCCCTTCAGAGCCAGAAATGAACACTTGGGAGAAAGCATGAAAGCAAAGTATAGTTTGTTAACAGCTGACCTTCAGTCTGGGGCACATGCACAAAGAAGCTCCTGCCTCCCAGGCCACAGGAATCAGATCATAGTCTTAAAAAGGTGATTTTATTAATAAAATAAAGAAGACAGATTTCGTAAAGCATTGTTGGGAGTTAGATGTAACAGGACAACTAAAAAAGGCACAGATCATTGCTTCCCTGAGATTCAGTTTTAGTTACAGTGGGGAGTGACGTGGGTTTAGCACAGAGGAGTTTAACCATGCCCCAAAATAAAATTTTAAAAAAAGAACATGTTTGTGTCTAATTGAACATTCCCTGTTCTACTCACATCTGTTGATACAAGATTTAGTCTTTCCTTAGGCATGAACATCGCTAAAAAATGCTGGTTTACTCCATCACTCCCCCAGCTCCTGCTCTGAACTGACACAAAAACTAAAGCAGGAAGAACACAATTTTCTATTTTAATCTCTCACTCTTTCCATTGTCTTTCTTAGCTCCTGCCAACCCTTCCTGGATGCCCCTGGCTCTTGATTTAACCCTTTAGAAGCAATTTAATTAACTGAATGCCTAGGAGGTCTAGAAAAGTGTAGTACTGCTCCCATCCATCACCCTTGTGCATGTAGTTTGTGAGCCTGAATGGCTTGACTGAATTAAGAAAAGGGAAAAACCCCAAAATGCCGCCTCCATCAAGATTGCCACTATCAGACAATGCTGTAGAAAACAAAACAAAAAAATCCCACGCAAATTTGATATGAATTTAGCAGCCATAGGGAGAAAGGAGACAAAAATGTTGTGGGGCAAAACCTTTGGACCTTTATACCAATTTCACATGTGAGGAAAGGGAAAGCAGAAAGTCAGATACTGACACAATTTGAAAAAATGGCAAGTCAGAACAAAACGAGCCGTTTGAGAGAGATAGTTTTCTACAGACTTAGAAAACCCCATGACATCATGGAGCAATAGAGCACAGAATGCAGGAAACCCAATAAAGCTGTGACTTTCAATGAGCAGATGGAGCCTGTTGTCAGAGACAAACTCATGTGTGGTATTGAACAGGATGTGTGACAAGAGAAAAGGCTCTGTGCAGATTTCACTGCAGAACATGCTCTCCAGACATGCAGGGCAGCAGACATTGTCACAGCACAAGCCAGAGTTGGATTCACCAGAAGGGGGTTTCCGTGTGCTACGTTCCAATGAATGTAGCTAGAACTGATCCAAACCAAGGGGGTACCACTTCCTGTGAAAACTAATGTTCCCTGTGAAACCGGGTACACACAGTTCTGTGGAAGTTGTGGCTCAGAACATGGGTGCAAACACTGCGTTACCTTTGGGATATTCTACCACAGATAATGGGGAAAATAAACACTCTGCACAATACTGTGGATCCCAAACACAAACAGTCAAGTGCTTTCAGTGACAGACAATCCAGTGAGGAGCGTCTCACAGACACACGGGGTCTAGCAGGCCTGAGGAGGGACTGGACATAGCTTAGGGCAGAGACTTGGAATGTTTCTCCCACTGATACTCGCCCCAGGAGCTCAGGTTCACAGTCTGTCTGAGCCAGATGAGAAGAAAGCAAAAGCAAAACCTAAAAGGGCCCCAGGCCAACACAGGGACGTGGTTACTGTGGAACACACACAGCAGTGGTGGGGGTGGGGCATTGGTAACTAGGATCAGCCTTAAAAACCCCACCAATTCCAGACTCCCATCCTTTGTTGTGTTGAAGGAGGTGACAATTTTACGCTTCCCAGAGACAAGAGGAGGTGACAAGTTCACGTTTGTCTCCAGTTCATGGGTCAAGCGGGGTGGGGAGCAATGAGCGATATGTTTTCTCCTCAGATGTTTCGCAGTTTTTCTCTGATGTCTGGGGGCTTCTTTAGCTGGGCAGGAAATCGCCCTCCTGTATCAAACTCATAGTTCACACTTAATCAGGCTTCTCTCCAGAGTGTGGGTGTTTACAGTTTAAGAGCAAACAATTGAATATCACCTTGTAACATGGGGTGTGTCCATAATCAGTGAGGGTATGTCTACACTACAGAGTTAATTTGAAATAACTGATGTTATTGAAATAATTAACAATTATTATTCTTAATAATAATTGCAGTGAACAAATTAACTCTGTAATAGCCGTCTACACATACAAACCGCTATTTCGAAATAAATTCGAGATAGCAGAGCCCTTATTTCGAATTATGAAAACTTCATTCTATGAGGAATAACGCCTAATTCGAAATAGCTAATTCGAAATAAGTGCTGTATAGCGACTTATTTCGAATTAGGTGGCCTCCAGCCCTTCCCAGTTCCCCCTGGTGGCCACTCTGGACCAAACCAGGAAAACTCTTCTCCTCTTCCCCAGCCCCGGGGCCCTTAAAGGGGTAGACTCTGGCCAGAAAGAATTTGCCATAGCCAGGCCTGCCAGCCGTCTCTGCCCTGACCCAGTGGCCCCAGGATAAGCCAGGCAGCCAGTGCCAGCCAGCTCCCACGCCCAGTCCCCAGCACCCAGGGGCCAGCCAGGCGCCATAGACGGTGTGCGCCCTCGTGGACTAGTGCAGAGATCATGGACCTCATTGAGGTTTGGGGGGAGGCCCCCGACTTCCATGATCTCCGCACTAGGTGGAGGAACGCGGCCGTCTACAGCTGCATAGCGGCCACCATGGCCAGGAAAGGCCACTGGCGCACCCAGGAGCAGGTGCACCTGAAGGTCAAAGAGCTGCGGCAGGCGTACGCCAGGGCCACCAGGGGCGGCGCCACAGCAGGGGCTGACACCTGCCCCTACTTCCCCGCCCTCGATTGACTCCTGGGGTGCAGGGCAGTCCGCCAGTCCGGGAGGCAGCAAGCCGGACCGGAGGGCCCTGACCCGGGCACACCAGGGGCCACCACCAGCTGTTCCAGCACTGGAGTCGGCAGGGTCATCCAGGAGGCCATACTGGGTAAGTGCCAGCACTGTCCCTACCCGGGGGAGGAGGAGAGGGAGACCAGGGACCACGCACATGGGCCATGCCTCCCATGGATCATGTAGCCACCTGTGCACGTGCGAGCATGTGCCATGCCACCCTTGGGCAGGTGGCTCCAGCTGCGTGACACCCAGGGCCGGGGCCCAATAGGCACATGCATGTGTGAAGAGACCTGACACACTCCCGACCCTGGGACGGGATCCAGCAGAACGCCCTCCTTCACACGCCCCTCTACACAGAGGCAGGGGACATCTCCCCGCTCCGGCCACCCTATACATGGCACAGACGCATGGGTGCGGTCTTGGGGCAGCTTCCAGTCTTGGGGAGAGCCAGATATCCTGACCAGGCCCTCTGTGCAAGCACATCAGCTCTGACTGTGCAGGGCATGGTTGCACTCACATCGCGGGGTGGAGGAGGGGAGGGGAGGGGCTGGGCATCATCCACTGTGTCCCCAGGAGAACTGACCACTTCTCTTCTTTCTCTACAGCTACACCAGATGCTCGTGCAGGCCACACCACCCCGCCCGGGACATGCTCCTGCACCGGCCTGCTGCTCCAGACCACCAGCACGCGGCAGGAGTACCGAGACCAGCACCTGGGGCCCTGTGAGCCCTGCACCGCACCGTCCAGGCCTGGATGTGGGAAGACCTGCAGCTCTGCCAGGAGCAGCTTGTGGAGGACCGAGCGAGGAACTGTCACCTGCAGGCCCTGCTGCAGAGCATGGTGCCCCGTGCCGGTCCTGCGCCTGCTGCCCCCCCCAACTACTGTCCCTCCTCCCACTCCTGCCCCCATTCCCACCTCTTCCTCCTCAACCTCCACTCCCTCAATGTCCACACCCCACACCTGAACCTCTGCACCCTCCTCCCCATCCCCCCAGGGACGCCGAGGCCCCTTCCCCCGCCGTGCTGGGAGGCGGTTGGCCCAGCGAGACACCCACCCCTGAGCCCTTAGCTTCCCCTCCCCTTCTTTCCCTTGCTTCCCTTCCAGCTCCCTCCTCCCAGTTTTCCCCCCACCTCCCACCCTCTCTCCTGCCCTCTCCCGCCTCCTTTCCCCCGTCTCCCCACAGTTTCATTCCCCCTCCACAGTTGTGTTAAATAAAGAGAGTTTCTGTTTTTGAAAATACGTATTTTATTTGACATCAGGAAGGGGGACTAGGAAGGGTAAGTGGAAGGACGAGAGGGAGGAATGGGAGCACAAGCCCCTGATGGGGCAGACCGGGAGACTGTTAGCACTCCTCAGAGTGGAAGCTCCCGCAGGGCCCCTGGATCCTGACATCCCTTCGATGGTCCTCCTGGATGGCAGCCTGCAGACAGTGCAGCCAGGCTGCTGGCAACGTGTCCACGAGATGCAGCAGAGTCCCCGGGGGCAGGTCTGGTTCCATGTTGCAGAGTGCCATGGTGTCCCGAGTGAGGGCAAGCAGAGCACTCCGAGACACAAATGCTTTGCTGTCCCTCAGCGAGGTAGACCAGCAAGCAGAAAAACCTGAGAACTGTCTGTCCGGGGTGGGGGGTTGGGTACCTTCAAGTACAGACCTCAGCTAGCCTGAGGCAGCAGCCCCACACACTAAGTCCAACCCTGATGCCCTGCCTGCACTGGTTCCGGCCAGCCTTACCTTCGATTCAGGGTCCACTCAATGTGGACGTGCTATTTCGTATTAGAAAACGCAATTTCGAATTAGTTTTTGTGTCTAGATGCATTATTTCAAATTAGCTTAATTCAAATTAACTAATTCGAAATAAATTAATTTGAAATAGCGCTGTAGTGTAGACATACCCTGAGATTAATGGAGACACAAATAAACAAGCATCTCACAAAGTTTAAACACTGAAAACCTTTTTATAAGTCTAACACCTCTAGAGAGCAAACCAGCCCCAGGTGCCCTGCTCCAGTCTCCAGCTGTGAGCTTGTCAGTTCTTAGCCAATCCTGCAGCCAGGACAAGAACAGGCATCGGACGTGCCAGCATCACACCCTGGCCAGTTTTACCTCTCCTCTGTTAGCTTGACCCACATACACTCGTCAATCCACATTGCCTTGTCTGGGGCCACCTTGGCTGCGTCTAGACTGGCATGATTTTCCGGAAATACTTTTAACGGAAAAGGTTTTCCGTTAAAAATATTTCCGCAAAAGAGCTTCTAGATTGATCCCGGAGTTATCGTTAGAACGATGCGCTTTTGCGCAAAAGCGCGTCTAGATAGGCGGGGCGCTTTTGCGCAAAAGCAGAAGCCCAGAACCATTTTGAAGAGGGCAAAAGAGCACCAGCCCTTTCCGGGGGTGGGGCTGGAGCTCCTTTCAGACACATGCTTAAAGGGGTCTCGCCGGACAGCCGTTTGTCTCCTGCTCCGTGCGTTAGGACCTCTTGCAGGGACTGACAGCCATAGCAGGTTTGGTGGTTGCCCTCTGACTTTTGGACACCACCCTTTTGGCCCCTAGTGCTTTTTCCTGGTTTTGGTTTCTTGTGCCTTGCTTTGTCTGCCATGGAGCCACGGGTGGCCATGTGCCTGCTCTGGCCCCTGTCGGCCATTTTCGAGTGCCTGCAGCTGGTGCTCCAGGCTGGTGCCCTCATATTCCAGGACCAGGAGGCGCAGATCGCCTTGGACTCCTCACCAGGAGGCCACGGAGTCCCTGTGGCATCCCCACCCCACCGTGGAGAGGCCACTCTGGAGACTGGACACCAGTATGGACTGGTGGGACCGGCTGGTCCTTGGGCAATGGGACGACCAGCAATGGCTCTGGAATTTCCGCATGCGAAAGCAGACGTTCCTGGAGCTGTGTGCCTGGCTCACCCCTACGCTCCAGAGACCCACCACCCGGCTGCGTGCACCCATCCCCATGAACAAGAGGGTCGCCATCGCACTATGGAAGCTGGCCGCCGGACAGCTACCGATCGGTGGCACACCAATTGGGTGGGAAGATCCACCGTCCGGTGTGATCGTTATGGAGGTAAGTCCCAGGGGAGAGGGAGTGGGGTGGGGAGGGTGCTGCACTCCATGACCAGGGGCAACCAAGACTCCAGGCTGGGTCACCCAGGGTTTGGGCTGTCCCTCCCTTGCACAGGCCTGCTGGTGGGGGGGGGAGGGGCCGTGGGGCGAGGGGGCCCTGGTGTGCGTGTGCGTGTGCATGTGCATGTGTGTGTGCGTGCATGAGAACAGAGGGAATCATGGGGGGGGGGGCCAAGGGAGCACACATTCACCCCTGCCTTATGTGATGTGTTCCCTTGTGTTTCTCTGCACCCTTCTGCAGGTCGTCCACGCCATCAATGATGTCCTGCTCCCGAGAGTGATACGCCTGCGTGACGTGGACGCTACGCTGGCCGGCTTCACTGCCCTCAGGTTCCCCAACTGCGGGGGAGCCCTGGATGCAACCCATATCCCCATCCAGGCCCCGGAGCATTGAGCAGCCCATTTCACGAACAGGAAGGGGTACTGCTCTATTGTTCTCCAGGCCTTCGTGGACCACCGGGGCCGCTTCCTGGATGTCTACGCGGGCTGGTCTGGCAGGGCACACGACGCCCGCATCCTCTGCAATTCCAGACTGTTTCGCAGGCTGGAGGCAGGCACCTACTTGCCCCAGCGGGAGTTGACTGTCGGGGATGTGCCTATGTCCATTTGCGTCAATGGGGACGCGGCCTACCCCCTGCTGCCCTGGCTAATGCGGCCCTACACGGGGCAGCCGGACCAGAACCGGGCCCGGTTCAACGACCGCCTCAACCGGGCCCGAAATCAGGTGGAGTGCACCTTCGGCCGCTTAAAAGCCCACTTCCGTTGTTTGCTCACCCATCTCGAGATGGGTGAGCGTAATGCAACAGAGGTAGTGGCCGCGTGCTGCGTGCTCCACAACATTGTGGAGCGGAGTGGGGAGGCCTTCTTCCCTGCATGGATGGCAGCCGAGGCACAGACGTTTGAACAGCCCCACACAGCTGCCATCCGCCAGGCACACCAGGATGGGTGCGATCCGAGAGGCCCTGACGGGCATGTTTGCACAAGCCCCATAGTAGGGTCGCCTCGGTCTCCCATACAACTCCTCTCATCTCTACCCTTCTCCCTTCCCTCCCCTTACCTCCCCACAATTGTAAAGCATCGGTTCCAAGCACATTGGCCGTCATCGTGAATGTTTGTCGGGTGCGCCGGACGTAGCTAGGGTTTTTCTTTTAGTTTAGGCTAGGTTTAGGCCACCATCGCCTGTCCGAGCTGTCCCAAAGAACAGAAAGAGGATTCGTGGTTCGTGCGGAAGGCTCGAGTCAGCGTCCGATTCCAGTCATCTTCGAGGATCTCCTGGCTGTTCCTCTCCGAGGCCCGGAAGGACCAAAGGATTGAGGTTGCCAGCTTTGCCGTCGTCTTCCATCGAGGATCTCCTGGCTGTTCCTCTCCCGAGGCCCAGAAGGACCAAAGGATTGAGGTTGCCAGCAACACTACAATCGTCCCTGCGTCTAGACTATGTACATATTCTTTTGTGTGCGTCTTTTAACCTTTCTTGCTTGTTTGTTATCTATGTTAATATAGTTGTGGTTTAAATTTTACTTAAAAGTGTCAGTATTTATTTATGCACCACAAACCAATGACCAATTAAAGGAACGACCGGTGATAGATACAGAATTTGGTGTCCGCATTTTGTAATCCTCTTAAATTTAGTTGGCTAATTGGCATCTCAAATCATTTATTACAGTTACCTCGAGTAACACAATAACCAACACAGTTTTGTTCTCAACTGAAAAACTTGTATGTTTTTATTTACAAGGGGGAGAGGGGGAGGAGACCTTCAACTGGGAGGGGGAGGAGGAGGAGACCTTCAACTGGGAGGGGGAAGGGGACAAGACCTTCAACTGGGAGGGGGAGGAGCTACTCCTGGGAGGGGTGGCCCCTGCGAGCGCTCCTGCGGGGGCGGACCTGGACATGGGGGGCAGGCCGCATCAGGGCGGGCTGCACGAAGAGGTGGGCAGGAGGGGCTATTGCAGGGGCGGCAGGAGGAGGCATTGCAGAAGGGGGCATTGCAGGGGCGACAGGAGGGGGCATTGCAGGAGGGGGCATTGCAGGGGCAGGAGGGGCATTGCAGGGGCAGCAGGAGGAGGCATTGCAGGAGGGGCATTGCAGGGGCAGGAAGGGGCATTGCAGGAGGGGGCATTGCAGGGGTGGCAGGAGGAGGCATTGCAGGAGGGGGCATTGCAGGGGCAGGAAGGGGCATTGCAGGAGGGGGCATTGCAGGGGCAGGAGGGGCATGGGCAGTGCTAGGGGAGGGATGGCGGGGGCATGGGGTAAGGCCATGCCATAATGGATGGCATGGGCTATGTGGGCAGTGAGGGTGGCGATGGAGTCAGCCATCCTGGTGCACTGGGCCTGGAAGGCGGCCCAGGCCTCCTGGCGCCACTGCAGGTCCCCTCGATGCGTTGCCTAACTGTAGCCTCAATGCGCTCGACGGCCTGTACATGGCGCCGAAGGAGCTGGTCCCGGTGGCGGAGCCTCTGCCTCCGTGGTTGGGCAGCTGGGGGTGCCGCTGCTGCTGGACTGGAGGGTCCCCGGCTTGTGCTTGGTCCCGCTGCAGGGAAGAGAAGAAAGGATGGGTCAGTCAGGCAGGCCGGCCACTGTCCCCACACCTCATGCCCCCCACCCCTGAGCCCAGGTGACACCACAGTAGTGTGGCTTGGGCCCACTCGGTTCCCCTCCTGCCCCCCGTGTTGTATGTTTGCAAGGAGGACTGCCCCTGGAGGAGGGTCCTCCTCCATGTATTGTAACCACCGGTCTGTGTCCTGGCCCCGTGGAGGGTGGGAGGGCACTTGTGTTGCGTTAACCTGTGGAACTCCCTGCCGGTAGAGGCTGTGAGGCTTTGGGCTAATCACTGGTGTTTGACAAGGAGTGAGATGCATCCCCACACAGTGCCTGGGAGCACATCTGGCAGAGCTGGTCTGGGCTCTCAGATCCCCATCGCGTGGGATATCTCCTGGATGGAACCAGGAGAGTGACTGGGAGGGTGTCCCATCCTTGCAGCAAAACTCAGGTGGCCCTAGGGGCAGCCCGAGCGCTTCCTCCCTTCTCCCTCCCACTATCCCTCACACATGTAGCCCATGGCTGGTATTTGCCAGGCAGCATTGGGACTTGCAGGGGCCAGGTGGAGTGTGGGTGTTGAGACTTGGGGGCAGGGGGCGAGTGGGTGTTGAGGCTTGGGGGCAGGCAGCGTTGGGTGTTGGGGAGGCAGCATGTGGCTGTTGGGACTTGGGGGCCAGGCAGCATTGGGTGTTGGGATTTGGGGACAGTGTGTGGGTGTTGGGACTTGGGGGCATGCAGCATGTGGTTACTCGGGTTGGGGTCAGGCAGGGTGTGGCTGCCCCAAGTCCCAACACCCACATGCTGCCTGCCCCAAATCCCAGCACCCACACACTGCCTGTCCCCCCAATCCCAACACCCACACTCCACCTGGCCCCCAAGACCCAACAGCCATATGCTGCCTCTCCCCAACACCCAACGCTGCCTGCCCCCAAGCCTCAACACCCACATGCCCCTGCCCCACCCCAAGTCTCAACACCCACACTCCACCTGGCCCCCACAAGTCCCAATGCTGCCTGGCAAATACCAGCCATGGGCAGCCAAAGAGAATCGACTGTGACCCAGGAGCGTTTTGTAGGTCTTTTGATTATATCAATTGAAAACGACCTGTGTAAAGAAATGGACTTTACTGACATAATTGAAGAATGTGCTGCCAAAAGAGCTAAACAGCTATAATAGACTTAAATACAAATGAAAATTTTTAATTATTAATGCAGAATTTTGTTTAAGAATGGATTACAATATAATTAAAATAAAAATTATCCAACTAAATTAAGTTTCTATCAAATTTACCCAATTCACATTTAATATGAAAAATAGCCTTCAATTTGCGCATTTGACGCCTTTTTTCTATTTTCTCTCCAAAGGGGGGCCCCATGAAATTGTGCTGCCCTGGGCCCCACAAAACTCTCATCCGCCCCTGCATGACAGCTCCATGTTCTGACAGCACTGATTGGGGCTGTAGAGGGCTCACAAGGACTGTGGGGCGTAAAGGGTTAAGGATATTGGTGCCTGCGGGAGGGAGAAGAGTTGCAGGGGGATGCAGACAGCATCTCCTTCCTTATCTGGCTGCCTTCCGGGTGGGCTTTGTCCCCACCTCACTGTACAGCACATGCGCCTCTGCAGCAGGCTGGGCTCTGCTTTTCCACTGGCTTGTGCCAGCATCCGAGGCCGAGAACTCGGTATGTGCATAGGTGACTTCTGTGGCCTAGTGGGGGAGGAGAGAAAAACAGTGAGGCGGACTGAGGGGCATTGAGGGGCACTCCGTGCTTGAATGATGCACTGGGAAGGATCTCTAAGAAATCGGGGCTTACAAAGACATTGGAGGACAGAGTGAAAGTGACCTTAGAAAAATTGGAGAAGTGCCCTGATACCTTCTACGAGGTGCAAGGAACTCCATGTAGGAAGAAAAAATTAAAGGCTGTAAACACTGAGTATTACTGGCGTGGCAGGAGCGCTGCAGAAAAAGAGTCCAAATTGCATGTGAATCAACAGAACGATGCTGCTAAGACAAAGGCTCACATTGCTCTGGGCTGGATGAAGAGGAGTGCTCTATGTAAGGCAGTTGAGAGAATTATCTCCTGCTATTTGACACTGATGAGGACTCAGGTGGAGCCCCCTATCCAGGTCTGGGCATCGCACTTGTGCACAAACTGTAAAGGGCTTAGAGGAAACCAAATAAATTGACCAGATGTTGATACAATATGACCCATGTGACAGGTGAACAAATGGGGCCTGTTGAGTCAGGAGATGAGAAAGCTGAGGACAGACCAACCCTTCTGAGACAATGTTACCAACAGGATTTCCAGAAAGCCTTTGACAAGGTTCCTCACCAAAGGCTCTTGTGTAAATTACATGGCCATGGGATAAGAGGGAAGGTTCTTTCTTGGATTGAGAACTGGTTAAAAGACAGGAAACAAAGGGTAGGAATAAATGGTAAATTTTCAGAATGGAGAGGGGTAACTAGTGGTGTCCCCAAGGGTCAGTCCTAGGACCAATCCTGTTCAACTTATTCATAAATGATCTGGAGAAAGGTAAGCAGTGAGGTGGTAAAGTTTGCGGATGATACCAAACTGTTCAGGATAGTCAAGACACAAGCAAACTGTAAGGGACTCCAAGAAGATCTCACCAAACTGAGTGATTGGGCAACAAAATGGCAAATGAAATTTAATGTGGATAAGTGTAAAGTAATGCACATCGGGAAAAATAACCCCAACTATACGTGCAGTATGATGGGGGCTAATTTGGCTACGACAAATCAGGAAAGAGATCTTGGAGTTATCGTGGACAGTTCTCTGAAAACTTCCACACAGTGTGCAGCGGTCAAAAAGGCAAATAGGATGCTAGGTATTATTAAGAAAGGGATAGAAAATAAGACCCAGAATATCTTACTGCCCTGTATAAAACTATGGTACGCCCACATCTTGAATACTGTGTACAGATGTGGTCTCCTCACCTCAAAAAGATATTTTGGCCTTGGAAAGGGTTCAGAAAAGGGCAACTAAAATGATTGGGGTTTGGAACGGGTCCCATATGAGGAGAGGTTAAAGCGACTGGGACTTTTCAGTTTAGAAAAGAGGAGACTGAGGGGGATATGATAGAGGTGTATAAAATCATGAGTGGTGTGGAGAGGGCGGATAAAGAAAAGTTATTTATTAGTTCCTAAATAGAAGAACTAGAGGACACCAAATGAAATTAATGGGTAGCAGGTTTAAACTAATAAAAGAAAGTTCTTCTTCACACAGTGTGTAGTCAGCATGTGGAACTCCTTGCCAGAGGAGGCTGTGAAGGCTAGAACTATAACAGAGTTTAAAGAGAAGCTAGATAATTTCATGGAGGTTAGGTCCATAAAAGGCTATTAGCCAGGGGATAAAATGGTGTCCTGGCCTCTGTTTGTCAGAGGCTGGAGAGGGATGGCAGGAGACAAATCGCTTGATCATTGTCTTCGGTCCACCCCCTCTGGGGCACCTGGTGCTGGCCACTGTCGGCAGACAGGATACTGGGCTAGATGGACCTTTGGTCTGACCCGGTACGGCCGTTCTTATGTTCTTATGTTCTTATGTAGGACTGTGACCAGCTGTTCTCAGAGCCCACTGAAGGTTTCATTAATCCCACCTCAGCAGAGCCCTAGGTTTCTGTGAGTTCGTGGTGGTTGGGAGAGATGGGGAAGGGACGATCAAATCTCAGCCCTTTCTACTGCCTGAATAAACCCTGGGCAGCTTCCCTGTGGGGCTGTTCTCTGCCTGCCCCACACCAGACAGGACGCTGCATCTCAGAATTGGGCACAAGATTCCAAACATGCAGTTCCACTGTGCTGGGTGGTTGAACCTCTCAATCCATTCCCGTTACCTGTTCTACCTGCTCCACTTCTGCACCTCGGGCTTTGGGTCGCTTCTTGTGATGACCAGGATTCATGTTTCTGGGGTGTTCTCTGGGAGCAAATTCCTCTATGCTACTCAGAGGCTTTGGAACTAAAACAGAGTCAGGAGAATGGAGCTGAAGTAGGGAGTAGCAAGAGGAAATGACTCCTACAGCCTGTGACCCTGGGGCTACGTCTAGACTGCCATGCCTTTCTCGACATAGGCTTTGTCGACAGATACTGTCGAAAAAGAGCATCTAGACTACAGCCAGTTCTGTCAAAAAAGCAAGCCTCTTTTTCGAAAGAGAGTGTAGATGATCTCTTTCGAAAAAGCACAGTGTGGATGCAATAGCGTGTTTTTTCAACAGAACTCTGTTGAAAAAAGGCGTTACTTCTCGTAGAATGAGGTTTACTGCCGTCGACAAAACTGCCGCGTTCTGTCGACTTACTGTCAATAGAATGCGGTGGTAGTGTAGATGCGGGTATAGTTTTCTCGACAAAACCCTGTAGTCTAGACACACCCTGAGAAAGCAGAAGCCAGACTCGGCTTTGAATCTGTTGATTTCAGTACGTGTGTGAGTCTGCGGCTCCTACCAGGGCACAGGGTGAAAATGGATAAACAAATTTGTCTGTTTTTGTCTATATAGAGTTCCCCCACCCAGAGCTATAAAGATGTCTGAAAGTTTTACATTGACTCCTTCCTTAACCTTAACTTTAACCTTAACCTTAACCTTAACCTTAACCTTAACCTTAACCACAGACAATAACCCAGCCTCATGGGCACAATCCCAACAATTCAGCCAAACAACATGAGAAGAAGTTGGGCCCGGAGACCAGAGTTCTTGCTTGGGACAAGGGGAAACTCAGATACCCTGCTCTGCCCCCCACTTCCCGTGTGAGCTTGGACCCCGTGGGAATTGGCCACTTCAGTTACTGGCTTGACCCCATTGATGGAGCAAATGGGAGATTCCAGCTCCCAGCCACCTTTCACCCACCTCTCTTCTTCCTACGGCAGTAGCAGATCAGAGCAGCCAGGGCTCCAGCTGGGAGCAAGATCCCGCTTGTTATCTGCAGAATATCCTGGGCTTTGAGTGAGGCTGTTCATGCAAAACATGAAGAAAAGGGAGGGAAGGGCAAATGAGAACAGCTGCACCTCCATGCAACAATCTGGGACCCACACAGGAATCTGCCCTTGCAACACATTTCCTGTGACAACCCTTCACGGTAGCCCTTGGCACGATTCTTTCTAGCAGCCAGCTCTTCATGCCAAAAAGGGGAAGGAAGGTCAAGGGGTTATGGGCCTGCCTGGGGCATGAGCTATGGGAGTTCAGTTCTTTGCTGAACTACAGGTCCCCTGGGGCACATTCCCTCTCCTTGCCTCTGTTCCCGATATGTACAATGGGCAGCGGAGGGATAAATCCATTAACAACAGTCCCTCAGACACTTGAACCCTCGAAGTACAATGGCTAGACCTTTGTAGCACGTGGGTTGGGGGTGTGGGGAATTTGGAGATTTCAATCTCCATTCTGATTTCTATCTCCACATGGCATCTGCCACCTGATTCAACCTCCCTTTCCCAGCAGAGCTACTGGGATGGGTCTCCTCCCATGGGAAAAGTGCACTCAGCTCAATGAAGGCATTAGGGGTGTCTCACCTGTCCCGGGGACATTCACAGTGACGTTCACAGCCTGGCTCCGGAGGGATGGGACCCACCTCCCATTCACGTTGTCCTCGTACCTGCAGGTGAATTCCCCACTGTCATTGGAACTGGCCCGTGGGATGCTGAGCACAGAGCCCTTCACAGAGATGGAGCTGGGCTCCATGGTGCTGATCTCAGACCCTGCATCCCTGGGAACAAACTCAGCTTTGTCCTTGTAGAAATGAAACCTCCTCTTGCCGGTGTCCCCTGGGGCCGTGCAGGTGAGGAGCAGGGGGAGCCCTTCACTCACTGCTCCAGATGGGGTCAGCACCGGCTGGAGAGGGGGATCTGGGAAGGAGCAAAGGGGAGGGGTCAGCAGGGACAGGGCCAGGGAGAAAGTGAAGATGCTGCCCAGAAATCAATGAACTCAGAGCTGACCTGGGCTTTCTCTCCAAGACGCTGGGGGGCTTCCCCCAGAAATGAGCGAAGGCTGGGCTAGGGATGGGAATTTCTCCTTCAGGCACAACATGGGCTGCTGGGATGTAGGAATTTTGACAAAGCTCCTAAGTTCATACAGTGGGCCCTGCATGTCAGGGCAGCAGGATGCTGAGCTTTATCTCTCCCTGTCTGGGGAAAATGGCAACTCCCCATCTGATTAGCTCCCCTCACTGGCTCACCACAGCTCAGTCTGACCCGCTACTTCAGGAGCAAGCCGCAGTCTGATTCAGCCCCTCTGCTTTGTAGCAGGGGGGAAAGAGTGGAAAAATCTCCCAGCCTCTAGTGGTCTCCATGGGCCTGGAGGCAACAGCCTGGATCCCTCATCTGAGTCTCTCTCCTTCCAAAAGGGGTTTTCCTTCCTCAGACTTTTGGGGCTTGAAGGGACCATTCCCCAGACCGGGCTCCCCCTGACTCCTCCTGGAATGAGGTGTAACAGTAAATTCGAACTAAGGAGTTATTTCGAATTACCATTTCACTGCCGCGTGTAGCCACGGGCAGTTACTTCGGACTAGTGAAATTTAAAAATGGCGACCGGACGGGAACATGCAAATAAACCCTGGGATATTTAAATCCCGGGCTTAATTTGCAATTTCAAATGCCTACATTAGCCTCCCTAGTTTGAACTAGGGGGCTAGTGTAGACATACCTCAGAGATCAAGTCCCTGCTTTAATAGAAGAAGTTGTGTCCGAGGGATCCTTCATCTGTGGGTGCTGAGCTCCTCAGTCTAGCATGTTCCCCTCCAGAGAACTTGGGCAGTAGGGCGCCCGGATATATTGGTGCTGATGCAGGAGTGAGTAAGAGGCCACAAACTGATCGATCTCCTGGCAGTAATAATGAAGGAAGCTGCTAGGATGGAGGCCTAGAACTGGCACTCTGACCACTGGGATGGCAGTGCTGTGAGCAGCCTACTCCAGTGGCCACAGCTGACCCAGGTTTCCAATATTTCTCTGGGCTGGGAGCCCCTGAACTCCAAAGTAGCATCAACAACCCCTCCCAAACCTACCAGGAAGTGCTATTCCAGGGGGGTTCACACTGACCCAGGTGGCCCTGTGCTGAGCTCAGCATCGCACCCTGGGCATCATGAGAAGATACCCTGCCCTGGGGCCAGCAAACAGGAGGAGAAAGGGGGACTCACCTGTCACTGTGATGTTGATGGGGCTGCTTCTCTCTGATAGGAGCTCTCGCCCAGACACTGTCTTCCAGAATTCACAGCTGTACACGCCAGTGTGTGACCCAGACAGACCCGACAGCAGGAGGGAATGGTTGTAACTGTCCCGAGGGGAGGGGAGTTCTTTGGAGTGGATTTCCCTGGCCATCCCTGAAGAATCGAATCCCAGAAACAGCAGGTGCCCCGGCAGCTGAGCATGTCAGGGTCACGGCTTCCCCAGCGATGTAGACAGGCTGTGGTGGGGACACGGTGAGCTGGGGGGCTGGAAAAGAGAAGAGGGAAAGCTGGTCCTACTGGGTTCCCAGCAGGGACATCTCTATGGGGGTGGAAGAAGGGCCAGGGAAGGCAGAGGAGGGAGGGATCCTGGACACCGAGCCCCGCCAACCCCTGCTCCATGCCAAAGAACCACCTCCCCGCTGGGCCGAGAAAACTCTGAGCAGCAGAGATCTGCCTGGTGGGAACCCGCTAGGATCAGCTTCCCCTCCTGGGTACCTGAGAGGGGAATTCTCACCAAGAGCACCTCAGCCTGTAGGGGCTGGAGGGTGGGGTGGGGGGGTTGTGTGGCTGAGGCTGGGGGTGTCAGGGAGCTGCACCCAGCAGGCACAGACCAGGATACCTGGCACTAAGAGCAGGAGGCAGAACTATGCTGCAGAGCTCTCGGTGCTCTAGGGGAGCTTCCTACACTCCAGCTGGGACTGGCCCAGTGACTCCAGGGAAGCTCCAGCCCTTTGACCCCTGCTGGGATCTCACCCATTCACCCACTGGGATATTGGTGACAGCAGTGGGGTGGTAACAGGACAGTGACCAATCCCTCTCCTGACACTAATCACAACAGACCAGTCAAGCAGCTGCAGGGCTCAATGTTCATTGAGGGTCTCCCCTGACAGTGCCCAGCTCAGAATCCAGTGCTGTGAGCTTCCCTCCAGCAGTGCCCACCTGGAGCCCCAGTGCTGGGAGCTGCCACACAGCAGTGCCCAGTCTCTGAGGATGAGCTGGCAGCCAAGCCCACTAGGGAGTGTTTGAGATACAAGAAGGGGCCCTGAGCACAACCAGGGGGGCAAAGCTGATGTATTGGGATGGGCCTGAGATTCCCAGTGACCCACCCACCGAACAGCAGGAAATGGGCTCACCTATCACTGTGATGGAGATGGGGCTGCTGCTCCTAAATGCCTTTGTTCCTTTGGATCCCCATCTCCAGTATGCACAGGTGTAGGACCCAGCCCGTGCCCTCTCCGCTGGGAACTCAAGCTCGGACTTTAGACTTTCCTTGAGCAGAGTGCTGGAGCTGTGCTGCCATTTTTGGAAGAAGAATCTGTATCCCCCAGATTGCTCACCGCGAGGAGGGGAGCACACGAGAATAACTGGCTCTCCGGGGATACACCATGTTGCTGTCTCTCACAGAGAGGGTAGGATCCAGTAGGGGATCTGGAACAGAGGCAGGGGGTCAGTGGAGAGGGGGAGGCCAGGATGCACTGAGGAGAAAATGAGAAGTGAGAAGAGATCAGCCCTGGAGAAATATAAACACAAACCAACCACATCTCTCTGACTGACACCTGCCCCCACGCTGGGAAATGCCCCTCAGCAAGCCTACGTCTAGACTGCAGGCTTCTTGCACAAGAAGCTTTATTCGGAAGAGATCTTGTTACGCAAGAGAACGTCCACACTGCAAAAACTCATTGAAAAAGTGATGCAGTTTTGCGAAAGAGAGTGTCTAGACTGCATGGATGCTCTCTCAAAAGAAAGCTCTGATTGCTATGGGCAGAATGGCCACCAGGGCACCTGTGCTTTTTCCTCTTTCCTCTTCTTGCACAAAAAAACCCTCCTCCCAGTCCACACACATCTTTTTGTGAAAGAGGTCTATCGCAAAATACGTTCTTCCTCGTAGAATGAGGAAAACCTCCAGCAGAAAAACCCCTCTGTTCTTTCCATTTTTCTGAACAAAAACACACTTGCAGTGTGGATGCTCCAGGAGTTTTTTTCGGAAAAAGTCTGTAGTGAAGACATAGCCCAAATGAACCACGGCCTGATTCTCTCTCTCTCTCTCTCTCTCGTGTCCCATTATCTCTCGCCCCAATGATAAAAACCTGAAGTTCATTCCCAACTGGAATTTGTGCCACTCCCACTCCCAGGAGCCAGGTCATGTAGAATCCCCGTCTCGTCACCTGCAGAACCTTCCATTGTCTCCTGTCTGTTCCCCACCTCGGAACTTCTGGGCAAGGATTCAGTCCCTGAATGTTCCCTTTGTGACACTGACCAGTGTCAGCTCCTGGAACCTCTCCTAGAGCATGGATCTGCCTTCTGCACAGCTCAGCAAATTCCTCCCCCTAGTCTCTGATTCTTCACCCCTCAACCCTACAGCCTATGACCCCCAATGCCCTTCCCTGCTCTGTCCCCCAATCTGCTCCTCTCCCTTCCCGGAAACAGAGGAGCTGGGAAGGGGATTCTACCAAGGTGCAATCAGGACACCATCGGCCTGTCCCAGCAGAGACAAGATCCCTCACTCTGGGGGAAGGAAGAGGCCAGAGGGGCAGGGTGGTTTCTGCCAATGCTTCAACCCCAGACCCCCCAGCAGTAGCTAGAAGGCGCTGCAGAGAAGTGAGGAGGGTGGGTTGGACATGGGGAAGGGAGGGGGAGATTTTGCACTGACCGCCTCTCTTCTGGGGTCTCTGCTGAACCTGCTTTTAGTGTCCTGGTTGTTGGTGCTGGGTCTGTGAGCCTGCCCTGAGCTCTCTGTGGGAGCCCAGAACTGGGACACAGACCTAGCACCACCAGACTCCCAGGGGCACTCAGAGACACCTCCCTTCCCCTCCACACAGAGCTCCACACTGCTACAGGAACTCAGTGTCATGGGGAGTTGGGAGCTCGGTCTCCATGGACTGCTGTGGCTGCTGATGAGGAGCTGGGGGCAGCTTCTACCCTATGACCTGGGCAGGGACCCACCAAAGAGACCCTCACAGGGGTGACATGGAGGGCACCTGGGAATCCCCCTTCCCTTCAATTTCAAACACCCCCATGTGAGAGAGAGGGGGTTCCCCACCCCCCACTGATTGAGTCCTCCCACCCACCACAAGGATCTCAGCAAGGACAGGAGACGTCGTTACCTGCAGGGGTCACCGGCCCGGGGAGACTCTGGAGTGAGGCTGTAAGAGAAAAGAAGAGAGGGGGTGAGAGCTCTGGGGAGAGGTTGGGGGAGCAGGAGAAGGAGACATCCAGACAGACACACAGAGGGGCTGCGGGTGAGGGGGGTGCTCACCCAGCAGAATCAGGAGCAGAGGCAGCGCCATGCTGAGCCGGTCACTCTGGGCTGTGAGCTGGGTTCTCAGTTCAGCTACTGGCCCCATCTGGGGGGGGGGGGGATGGGACCCTCGCCTCTGACGCAGGCAGAGGAAGTCACAGCCTCAGGTGTGGTCACCACTCTGCTCAGCGGCGTGACCGAATTCGGTGCTCGCTGCGCAGGGCGAGTCGGGGACAGCTGCCAATTTTCCACTGCTGATACTGGGGGGAGGAGCTAAACCAGCAGCCCCTAGTGATTGACAGCTCTGGGGCTGGGGCAGGGATGCTGCTGGGGTTTAGGAAACTCAGCTGAGTTACTCTAGCTTATGCCAGGCCCCATTGACTGCAGGAGACACAACACACTGACCCCAGTGGGGGATTGGTGACAACTCTCCAGCCAGGCCCAGATCCAGCTGGGGTCCTGCAGTGTGTTTAAAAATAACATTGGGAAGTTCTGCTGGGCTACAAGGAATTTTGGCACAGACAGGGAGTGATGGAGCAGGGAGGGTTTCCAGTCCCCGAACAATGACCCTGTGGGATGGGGCTGACCCCGCTCTGAGGAACAGGAGCTGGAGGCCGGGCCATGTCCATCTGGAGATGGAGCCTGGCTGGGAAAGGGCTGAGGAGGGAAGCACTGTGCAGGGCCCTGGGGAGAGCCATGAGTACTTACCAGAGGAAATCCAAGGTACAAAAGCATCTAAGGAAGCTCAGAGGCATCTAAGATCTTAGCTTCTCACCACAGTACCCTGGGTCCACCACTAGGAATGGTGGACGAGAAACTCCAACAGATGGAGGAGAAGTGCTGCTGAGTTTGGGAGAAAGTCCTCGGACCCATTGGTCTATTCAGGACCAGATGAGGACCCTGCAGAGCCCAGGCGAGTGTGAATGGGGCTACAGATTATGGAGCCCAGGGAGGGATGGAGAGATGTACTGACCAGAGGTTAGTTTAGTCACCTTTGAGTGTGGGGGAGGAGGATGGTTCCCCACCAGGGACATTCTTTAATGTGACCCAACTCAAAAGCTCCATCTTCAGCAGCACAATTACCACTGGACATGGGCTGTGACATAGCGGCTGTAACCCTCCCATCACCCAGCTCCATTTGAGTTGCTCATTGAAGTGTTGGTGGTGCCCAAAGCCCCTTCAAACCCTGTGGATGTTTCTCAAACCTGGGTCTCCTCCTCCAGGCTGCGACCGGTGTTTCTAGCCCAAATGGGTCACCTTGTGGGGAGAATCCAAAGCACAGAATGAAGGGCCCCTTCACAGAACTAGACAGTTCCCTGCTTCCAGGAGCAGGAGTGGGCAATCATAGAATCATAGAACACTAGGACTGGAAGGGACCTCGAGAGGTCATCGAGTCCAGTCCCCTGCCCTCATGGCAGGACCAAATACTGTCTAGACCATCCCTGAGAGACATTTATCTAACCTATTCTTAAATATCTCCAGAGATGGGGATTCCACAACCTCCCTGGGCAATTTATTCCAGTGTTTGACCACCCTAACAATTAGGAACTTTTTCCTAATGTCCAACCTATACCTCCCTTGCTGCAATTTAAGCCCATTGCTTCTTGTTCTATCCTCAGAGGCCAAGATGAACAAGTTTTCTCCCGCCTCCTTATGACACCCTTTTAGATACCTGAAAACTGCTATCATGTCCCCCCTCAATCTTCTCTTTCTAAACTAAACAAACCCAATTCTTTCAGCCTTCCTTCATAGGTCATGTTCTCTAGACCTTTAATCATTCTTGTTGCTCTTCTCTGGACTCTCTCAATTTCTCCACATCTTTCTTGAAATGGTGCCCAGAACTGGACACAATACTCCAACTGAGGCCTAACCAGCGCAGAGTAGAGCGGAAGAATGACTTCTCGTGTCTTGCTTACAACACACCTGTTAATGCATCCCAGAATCATGTTTGCTTTTTTTGCAACAGCATCATACTGCTGACTCATATTCAGCTTGTGGTCCACTGTAACCCCTAGATCCCTTTCTGCTGTACTCCTTCCTAGACAGTCGCTTCCCATTCTGTATGTGTGAAACTGTTCCTTCCTAAGTGGAGCACTTTACATTTGTCTTTATTAAACTTCATCCTGTTTACCTCAGACTATGAGGAAGAAGAGGATACTGATGAGGATGAAGAAACCACCCACTACCAGCTCCAAGACCCAAAGAAGACACAGGCTGCAACAGATGGTAATTGAATTCCTCCTATGGGAATAGAGGAGTTTAGAGATGTGCCCTGGATGCGGGGGTGGAGAATCCAGTGTAGCTGTGCCCAGCAGATCACCCTAGATGCGCTCTAGTGTCTTGTGTTAAAACCTCCATTCCATTTCATAATCTTATTGAAGTAGAGAACTGGAAGGGACCTCGAGAGGTCATCAAGTACCATTCCCTGCCCTCACACCAGGACCAAGCACCATTTAGATCATCCCTGACAGGTGTCTGTCTAACCTGCTCTTAAATATCCCCAGTGATGGAGATTCCACAACCTCCCTAGGAAATTTATTTATTGGCTTGTTTGTTATTTAATGGATCCCAAGATGATGACATAGTGTCAGGAGCGGTGAATGAGAATAAAACTGACAGCATTGTGAATAAAAGCTTCAGAGGGCTAGCTGAGTGAGTCTGTAGAGGATAAACTTAAGAAACAACAAATGGTCTGGTAGCACTTTAAAGATTAACAAAACATGGAAATGGTATCCAAAAGCTCATAATACCATCTACATGTTCTGTCAGTCTTTAAAGTGCTACCAGACTAATTGTGGTTTTTCAAGCACTGTGAATATACCTCCTGTGTTTGCAACCCAAAGGGAAGCTGCAAACCAAAAAGAACAAAGGCTTGTTGTCAAGGCTGCTCCTCACTCTTTAACTTTGAGTGCAGAAGTTGGGGCCCTGCCACTAAAGCTTCTGTTTAAAAAAAACACTGGAAGGTCAAAGATTCCCTGTCCTTGTGTGGGGGAAGTTGCCACCACTGAAATGCAAAACCCCTTGAGAAGACTCATTTGAGAACTTCTTACTGTGGGGTAACTCCAAGCTTTTCAAACCTTCCTCGGGACAGAGCATGACATCAAAGTGTAATTTCTTAATAGCTGACCTTCCATTTCAGGCACGCTCACACACAACCCCCTGCCATCTAGGATACAAGAATCAGATCATGTTCTTTAAAATGTGATTTTATTAACAAAACAAAGAAGACAGACTTGGTTTCTACATGTTACAGAGCAACAAAAAAGAGGCAGCTTAAAACCACAGATATTGCTTCCCTGGGATTCAGTTAGTGTCAGGGCTCACATGGGCTAAGCACAGAGGAGTTGAACCACAAACCGCACCACAAAATAAAAAAATAACATGGTTGTGTCAAACTGAACATTCCCTGTTCCACTCATATCTGCAGTTCCAAGGTTTAGTCTTTCCTTAGGCATGTTCATCGCTGAAAAATCCTGGCTTACTCCATCTCTTGCCCAGTTCCTGCTCTGAACTCACACAAAAACTCAAGCAGGAGGAACACAGTTTTCAATTTAAATCTTTCATTCTCTTGCCATTGTCTCCCTGGCTCTCTGCCAAGACTTCTGGGTACCCCTGTCTCTTGGCGTAACCCTTTACAGACAACTTAATTTACTGAATGTCTAGGATGTCTAGAGTAGGGTAGTATGGCTCCCATCCATCACACCTTGCATGTACTGGGTGAGCACAAATAGCTTGGCTGCATTAAGAAAAGCCAAAAAGCCAAAAATGCAGCCTCCATCAAGTCTGCCACTGTCAGACAATGCAGTAGAGAACTGAAAAAAAATCCCACAGAAATTTGAATTGAATGTAGCAGTCATAGGAATAAAGGAGACAAAATGTTGGGGGGCAGAAAGCTTTGGACATTTGTAACAATTTTAAGTGTGAGGAAAGTGAAAACAGGAAGTCAGATACAGACTAAACTTGAAGAAAATGGCAAGTCAGAAAGAAATGAGCCCTTTGAGAGACACAATTTTCTACAAGCATACAAACACCAGATGACGTCATGGAGCAAAGTAGCACAGAATGCAGGAAACTCAGCAGAGCTGTGACTTTCAGTGACCAGACAGAGCTTTTGGTCAGAGCAGACCCGTGTGTGGTATTAATGTCAGTGTGTGAAAACAGAAACCGTTCTGTGCAGGAGATTTCACTTCAGATCATGCTCCCCAGACATGCAGGGAGCAGACATTGTGATAGCCCAAGCCAAAGAGTTGGATTAACCAGAAGGGGTTTTCCGTGTGCTACATGCCAGTGAATGCAGCTAGAATAGATCCAATCCAAGAGGATCCCACTTGCCATGAAAACTAACACTGCCTGTAAAACAGGGTGCAGAGAATTCTGTGGATCACTGCCTGGGCCCAAACACTGAATTTCCTTTGGGAAATACTATCACAAATAATGGAAAACAATCAGTTTGCACAATGTGGTGGATCCCAAACACAGAACTGTCAAGTGCTCTCAGTGGCAGCCAATCTGGTGAGGAGTGTCTCACAGACACACTGGGAGCGAGAAGACCTATGGGAGAGACTGTAACATTTCTCCCCAGTGTTATAACTACCTAACTGTGTGCCTGAGGCAAGAATATAAAATTGTGCCCCCTAGCACGTATATATTCATTTAATAGAAAAGGGGGAAACATAATAATAATAACAACAATAACAGCAACAACACCGCAATGTTTATTTTTTGTAGTTAAGAGATCTACATAAACAATCCATTAATACATATATACATATAATTATAAAATATCACCATGTCAGGTACTATTAGGTATTTGTTTATAATTGTACTTTGTGCACTTTTAATGAGGCAAAGTCATCAATTGTGTTGAAATTAATATTGTTGGCTACCTCATGTTCTATTGATAAGGTGCATGTATTTTGATCATCTCTCCTGACCCGTGAATACTCAAAGGTCGTTCTTAATTACTTTTTGTTTACTAAAATGTCTTTTGCAAGACGCCACAGTCACTGCCTAGTCCCCTTGGTTTGTGTAGAACATGCAAAGCACTTGGCACAGTTGGCTCAGCATCATGGGTTCCAGTTTTTGGAGGGGAAACCATGATTCCAACAGGCTAAGGGCCTGGACCCCAACCCATAGAACTCAGGGGCCGTAGCTCTCAGACCCCCAGCTCTAATCAAATTCCCCCCAAAACTAGAGCCACTCCCCTAGCAGAGGAGAGACAAGATGTAGGAGTCCTGGCTCCCAGCCTGACACTCCCACCTCACCCCCTGCACCTCTGCCTCTGTGCAGGGCAATCTGAGCCCCTTCTCCCCTGGCTCTGCACCTGGGAACTGCTTAGGGTACCTTTAGGCATCGCTTGGCACGGCTGAGCTGGTGCTCGGAAGCAGCTGACGCGCTGGCGGCCGCCAGGGCTGGTGACTGTTGCATCCCGGAGTGGCAACCTGCAGCCTGGCATGTAAACTGTGGGCTGGCCGATGCTAATGGGCGGGGGAGGGAAGCGGCGCTGTCTTAACATAAGTAGTTTTCTATATTATTTTTCTGTGACCGCTCAGCTGTGCACCTGAGGCAAGTGCCTCACTCACCTCACCCTTGTTACGGTCCCTGCTTCTCCCATGGACACTGGCCCCAGGAGCTCAGCTGCACATTCCCTCTGAGCCAGATGAGGAGAAACCAAAAGTAAAACCTAAAGGGGCCCCAGGCAAACACAGGGACCTGGTTACTGTGCAACAAACACAGGAGGGGCAGGGGCAAGGGCAGGGCCAGGGCATTGTTAACTAGCATCAGCCTTAAAAAACCCACCAATTTCAGGCTCCCATTCATTGTAGTGTCAAAAAGGTGACACCAATTTTAGGCCTGGCTGTGTGTGGGAATCCCTTCCCCCCAGGGGCAAGAGGCGGTGACAAGTTCACATTTTTGTGTCCAGTTCATGGGTCAGGGCAGCGATCAGCGATGTGTTTTCTCCACTGTTGTTGCACAGTTGTTTGACTGCTGTCTGGGTCCTTCTTACACTGGGCAGGAAATCGCCCCTCCTGTGGCAAACTAGTACTGTACTTCACACTTCATCCTGTGGCTGTGCGGGTGTTTGCAGTGTCAGAGCAAACACTTAAAAATCACCTTAGGACAGGGGGTGTGGCCATTATCAGTGGAGACACCAATAAACAAGCATCTCACAAAGTTTAAACACTATAGAACTTTTTATAAGTCTAACATCTACACAGAGCAAACCAGCCCCAGGTGCCCTGGTCTAGTCTTCAGCTGTGAGCTTGTCAGTTCTTAGATGATCCCTGCAGCCAGGGGAAGAGCAGGCATCGGACATGGCAGCATCACACCCCGGCCAGTTTCACTTTTCTTCCGTTAGCTCGACCCACATACACCTGTCAATCCACATTGCCTTGTCTGGGGCCATCTTGTGTATCAGCTGCACCCACAGCACATTCCCAGCACACACACAACTCTGTCTGTACACCCCGTACACACAGCTCACAGGGACAGTCAGCACCAGGGTCAGTGGGTTCCACATGATCCCTGACATGACAGCTCCGTATTCTGACAGCAGTGACTTGGGCTTGCCCTTGCCACATGGTTCACAAGAGCTGTTGGGGTGCAAAGGGTTAAGGATATAGGGGCTCATGGGAGGGGGAAGAGATGCAGGGAGATGCAGACAGTGTTTTTCTCCTTATTTAGCTGACTTCTGGGTGGGCTTTGTTACCTGCTCGCTGTACAGCACATGTGGCTCTGTAGCAGGCTGGGCTCTGTTCTTCCACTGGCTTGTGTGAGAGGCCGAGGATGAGAACTCGATGTGTGTGTAGGTGACTTCTGAGCCCTGGTGGGGGAGAAACAGTGAGGGGGAGGGGTGCCTGGGCACTCAGTGCTTGAATGACGCACTGGGAAGGATCTCTGTGAAATCGGGGGTTACAAGGACATTGGAGGATAGAGTGAAAAATTCTTAGAAAAATTGGAGAAGTGCCCTGATACTTTCTAGGAGGGGCAAAAATCTTCAGGTAGGAAAAAAAAAAGAGGCACCTTTAAAAATTGAGTTTTACTGGCATCGCAGGAGCACTGTAGAAAAGGAGCCCAAATTACATTTGGTTCAAGAGAACGAAGTTGCTGGTAAAACGTCTCACGTCGCTCTGGGCTCTATGAACGGGAGTGCTGTGTGTGAGGCAGCTGAGAGAATTCTCCCTCACAATTTAACACTGGTGAGGGCTCATGTGGGGTCCCTTGTCCAGGTCTGGGCATCGCACTTGAAGAAAGATGGGGACAAACTGCCCAGAGCCCAGAGGAAAGCAATCGAACTGATCAGATGTTTATACCATATGACCCATGTGACAGGTGCACAAATGGGGCCTGTTAAGTCAGGAGATGAGAAAGCTGAGGACAGAACAACCCTTCTGAGAAAATGTTACAAACAGGATTGTGACTGACTGTTCTCAGTGTGCACTGAAGGTTTAGTTCATCCTACCTCAGCACAGCGGGTAACACTAGAAGACTTGCTGTCTTGGCCCTGCCCTACGTTTCTGTGAGTCTGTGGAGGTTGGGAGTGATGGGGAAGGGATGACCAAATCTCAGCCCTTTCTCCTGCCTGAACAAACCCTGGGCAGCTTCCCTTAGGGTGGTTCTCTACCTGCCCCGCCCCAGAAAGGAAACTATCTCAGGACTGAGCACAAGATTCTAGCTGGGCAGTTTCAAGGCAGTAGGACCATGCTGGGGGGTTGAAGCCATAAATCCATTCCCATTACCTGTTCCACCTGCTCCACTCCAGCACCTGGGGCTTTTCGTCCCTTATTGTGACGAGTGGGTTTCGTGTTTCTGGCGTGTTCTCTGGGTGTAAATCCCTCGGTGCTTTTCAGATGCTTTGGAACTAAAACTGAATCAGAGGAGAATGGAGCTGAAGTGGGGAGCAGCAAGAGGGAATGACTCCTACAGTCTGTGACCCTGTGAAAGCAGAAGCCAAACTCAGCTTCTATTGATTTCTCTGTTGATTTCTCTGTTGATTTTAGTACGTGTGTGAGTCTGCGGCTTCTACCAGGGCACAGGGTGAAAATGGACAAACAAATGTCTCCGTTTCTGTCTGAATAGAGTTCCCCAGCCCAGAGCTATAAAGACGTCAGAAAGTTTTACATTAAATGACTCCTCCCTTAACGTTAACACTAACCACAGCCAGTGACCTTAGTGCTCTTCTCTAACCTCAGTGCTATTGTGTAGTCATGACCCAGCTCTGTGGGCAGAACCCCAACAACTCACCCAAACAACCCGAGAAGAAGTTGGGCCCAGAGACCAGAAGTCTTGCTTGGGACAAAGGGAAACTCAGATTCTCTGCTCTGCCCCCCACTTCCCGTGTGAGCTTGGACCCCGTCGGAATTGGACACCTCAGTCCTGTTAATGTGGCTCTTGCACCCACCTCTTCACCCATGAAATGGAGCCAGTTGCTTGTGGGGATGCTCAGATGCTGTGGCAATGCCTGGCCCTTCCCATTCAACATAGAAGCAGGCTAGGAGAAATGATTTTCTGTCTTTCAAGCTGCATCCAAGGGATGGATTTGGGGAGTGAACGGGAATTGAAGGAAGGTCCCACCTGTTCTCTCTGTCCCCAGGATTACAGGTTTTCCCCCTTTCCTGTAGGACTAATGCTCTGTGAAGGGTTGATCTGGTGCTAAGTGCAGCCTCGGCCAGGCATATTTAGATTTGGTTTCCATGCTCACATAGTGGCATGGTAGTTTGTGGCTGTTAGTGCTTTCTAGCTATGTACACTGCTCATGACAGAACAGTTATTGACCAGACCCCATCGAAGGAGCAGATGGGAGATCACAGCTCCAGCCACCTTTCACCCACCTCTTTTCTTCCTACGGCAGTAGCAGATCAGAGCAGCCAGGGTTACAGTTGGGAGCAAGACCCCGCCTGTCATCAGCAGAATGTTCCAGGCTTTGGGTGAGGCAGTTCATGCAAAACATGAAGAAAAGGGAAGGAAGGGCAAATGAGAACAGCTGCACCTCCATACAACAATCTGGACCCACACAAGAATCTGCCCTTGCAACAAATTTCCCATGACAACCCTTCACTGCTGCCCTTGGCACGATACTCTCTAGCACCCAGCTCCTCATGCCAAAAAGGGGAAGGAAGATCAAGAGGTTATGGGCCTGCCTGGGGCACAGGCAATGGGGCTTCAATTCCTTACTGAACAGTAGGTCTTTCTGGAGCACATTCCCTCTTCTTGCCTCCGTTCTCCATCTCTACTATGGGCATTGGAAGGTTAAATTGATTAACAACAGCCCCTCGAACACTGGAACCATTGAAGTACCATATTTAGAAAGGGCATGTGTGTCTGTGTAGAACAGGGAATTTGGAGATTTCAATCTGCATTTTCATGTTATTTCCACATGGCATCTGCCACCTGATCCAACCTCCTTTTCCCCTCAGAGCTCAGCGGGGATGGGTCTCCTGCCATGGGAAAAGCGCACTCAGCTCAATGAAGGATTTAGGGGCATCTCACTTGTCCTGGGGACATTCACAGTGATGTTCACAGCCTGGCTTTTGAGGGACAGGACCCACCTCCCACTCATGTTGTCCTCGTACCCGCAGGTGAATTCCCTGCTCTCGTTGTGACTGACATGTGGGATGCTGAGCACAGAGCCCTTCACAGAGCGGGAGCCGGGCTCCATGGTGCTGATCTCAGACCCTTCATCCCTGGGGAGAAACTCAACTCCGTCCTTGTAGAAATGAAACCTCCTCTCGCCGGTGTCCCCTGGGGCCGTGCAGGTGAGGATCAGTGGGAATCCCTCATTCACCGCTCCAAACGGGGGATCCACACTCAGCGCTGGCTGGGGGAAGGGGATCTGTGGGGAGCAGCAAATGGGAGGGGTCAGCAGGGGAAGGGAAGGGGAGAAAGTGAAGATGGTGCCCAGAAATCAATGAGCTCAGAGCTGACCTGGGCTCTCTTCCACAGACTCTTGTTTCACAGTAAGACCCTGGGGGCTCCCCCTAGAAATGAGCAAGAGCTGGGATAGGGATGAGAATTGCCCCTTCAGACACAATGTGGGCTCCTGTGATGTAGGAATTTTGACAAAGCTCCGAATTTCACACAGTGATGTCCTAGGTTGCTGGCGGAGCTTTGCGATCTCCTCAGACACAGAGGCAGCCAAAGGGGCAGAGTTCCTGTTCACCCACCCCCAGCCCAATTCACTGGTGGTGGAGGCAGCCTTGCAGAGAGCAAAGAGCTCACAGGTCAGAAATTCAGCAGCTGACAAGGATGCAAAAAAGCTAGACATTTTTGGACGGAAGGTGTATTCTTCATCCACGCTTCTCCTGCGTATCGCTAATTATGTGGCGCTCTTGTCCAATCATAGCTTCGATAACATTGCAAGATTGACGGAAATTGCACAACGAATCTCTGAGGCCGATAGGGTTCTCCTCCATGAGATAATTCAAGAGGGCTATGCGTGTGCCAGAGCAGGTCTGCAGATTGCCAGTGACATGGCTGACACAGCAGCGCGAACAGTAGCTACGGCAGTATCCATGCGAAGGGCCTCATGGCTAACAACCCAAGGTGGAGGATCTCCCATTTGATAGGATTAAGCTCTTCGCGGAAAAAACGGATGACGTGCTCCATACAGCGAAGGACTCGCGAACAACCTTACGTACTCTCGGAATGTACGTCCCACCTTTCCACCGCAGACGATATTTTCCGTTCCAAAAACGTTATGACTATCAATTCCGGAGACAGCAAAACCGTCCTTATGATAAAGGTCATTCTAAGCAGAGGCCACAGCGCAGACGTTCTCACCCGGCTAGAGTGAACAATGCCGGGACGCCCAAACAGCAGGTTTGACTTCCATGTCTAGGGCGTGCTGAACACTCCAGTCGTTGCCAGAGATGCCAATCCCATTTGCCCGCTTTATCTCCCTATCTGGGGAAAATGGCAACTCCCCGTCTGATTAGCTCCCCGCACTGGCTCACCACAGCTCAGTCTGACCCGCTACTTCAGAAGCAAACCACAGTCTGATTCAGCCCCTCTGCTTCTTAGCAGGAGGGAAAGAGAGTGGAAAAATCCCCCAGCCTCTAGTGGTCTCCACAAGCCTGGAGGCCCCAGACTGGATCCCTCATCTGAGTCTCTTACCTTCCAAAAGGGGTTTTCCTCCCTCAGACTTTTGGGGCCTGAAGGGACCATTCCCCAGGCAGGGCTCTCACTGCCCCTTGCATCTGGACCTTCAGGGGGTTCCCTCCTGGACCTGAGAGTGTCTCTACAGTTCTAGGTTTCCAGCTCTGCATCTTCATCCCAGCAGTCCAGGTGCGCCACTAAACTGACTAAAGGGGAGGCTTTTAACCAGTTCCAGGTGGTCCTTGAAGGGTACAGGGTCCCCATTCAAACCTTACTGTATCAGTCTGCTCTAGCAGGTTCTAGATTGCCTTAGTTAACTAATTGCCTCAATGAGTTCTAGGAATTTCTTAATTAATCACGGGTGTGTTAATTAACTAAGTAACTGCAATTTGGGTGCCATGGCAACAGGGATTTGTTCAGCCTCAGTCTCATATAGCTGAATTTATTGCTTTCTGGTGATCATTTTCTCTCCCTCACAAAATAAAAACACTGAATATTGTTCACATTTTTCCTTTTAAAACACCTTCACATTATGCAAGAATGTGCCCATACATAAAGTTTGCTTGTGTGTAAATTTTTTTTCTGTACAGTTCATTACAATCATACTTAGCCTTTGCCAACCCTGGTCCATATATTACCCAGGGGAACCTAGGGCCTCTCTCTGAGATCAGCTGGGTCAACTGGATTACTAGGGTTGCCAGATACCTTCACAAAAAAACCCAAACATGGCAGGAGAAAAAAATTGGTTGAGCAAACAAAGAAATAGGGAGACCAAACTTGTTAAGAACAAAAAAAGGTCACTGTGCCTTTAAATTCTTGCGCTCCCCGCTCTCCCTGCCCCCACCAGGTACAGCAAGGGAAAAATGTCCCCGCTGGCCTTCTGTCTGAGAGAAACAGAAAATACCGGACATTTTACATGTCTGGTATTTTCTCTTTTAATTTTTACCAGACAGAAGACGCGATTACCAGACTGTCCAGACAGAAACCGGACACCTGGCAACCATATGGATTAGCCAGTGCACAGCAGGGTCAGGGATCTCTCCTCTGTGCCTCGGCTGTGAGTATGAACCAATCACGGCAGTGGGACCAGGGAGCCTGTTCAGAGATCAAGTCCCTGCTTTGATAGAAGAAGTCGTGTCCAAGGGATCATTAGTCTCTGGGTGTCAAGATCCTCAGTCTAGTGTGCTCCCTTCCAGTGCACATGGGCACTAGGGCACCCTGATATATTGGTGCTGATGCGGGACTGGGTAAAAGGCCACAAATTGATCCATTTCCTGGCAGTAATAATGAAGGATGCTGCTGGGGTGGGGACTTAGAACTGGCACCCTGACCACTGGGATGGTAGTACTGCGAGCACCCTACACCAGTGGCCATGGCTGGCCCAGGTTTTCCAATATTCCCCTGGGTTAGGAGCCCCTGAATCCCAAAGTAGCATCAACAACTCCCTGCGAACCTACCAGGAAGTGATATTCCAAGGGGTTCACACTGACCTGGGTCTCCCTGTGCTGAGCTCAGCATCTCATCCTGGGCATAATGAGAAGATACCCGGCCCTGAGGCCATCAAACAGCAGGAGAAAGGGGGACTCACCTGTCACAGTGATGGGGATGGGGCTGCTTGTCTCTGATAGGAGCTCTCGCCCAGACACTGTCTTCCAGAATTCACACCTGTACACTCCGGCCTGTGATCCAGACAGACCCGACAGCGGGAGGGAATGGTTGTAACTGTCCCGAGGGGAGGGGAGTTTCTTGGAGTGGATTTCCTGGCCATCCCTGAAGAACCGGATCCCAGAAACGGCAGGTGCTCCATCAGCTGAGCACGTCAGGGTCACGGCTTCCCCAGCAATGTAGACAGGTTGTGGAGGGGACATGGTGAGCTGGGGAGCTGGAAAAGAGAAGAGGGCTGGGGGAAAGGATGGGGGAAAGGATGGTTACTACATGGGTGCCTGTTGACACAGAGACAGAGGGAGAGTCAGGGAAGGGCAGAGCAGGGAAGGATCCTGGACACAGACCCAGCCAACCGCAGCTCTGGGCTGAGGAACCACATTCCTGCCAGTCCAGGGAAACCCTGCGCAGCAGAGATCTCCCTTCCGGAAATCTAGGGGGCCAGCCTCCCCTGCTGGGTACCTGAGGGGGCACCTCCCACGCAGGGCACCTCATCCTGCATGGGTTGGGATGAGGTGGCTGGTGCGACCAAGGCTGGTGGTGTTAGGGATCTGCACCCAGCAGGCACATACTAGAATATCTGGCACTAGGGGAAAGAGGCAGCCATATGCCACCAAGCCCTGGGTGCCCCAGGGGAGCTTCCCACACTCCAGCTGGGACCTGGCCCAGTGACTCTAAGGAAGCTCCAGCCCTTTGACCCCTACTGGGATCTCGCCCATTCACCCACTGGGTATTGGTGCCAGCAGTGGGGTGGTAACAGGACAGTGACCAACCCCTCTCCTGACACTAATCACAAGAGACTAGTCAAGCAGCTGCAGGGCTTAATGTTCATTGAGGGTCTCCCTGACAGTGCCCAGCTCAGAGTCCAGTGCTGTGAGCTTCCCTGCAGCAGTGCCCATCTGGAGCCCCAGTGCTGTGAGCTACCACACAGCAGTGCCCAGTCTCTGAGGATGAGCTAGCACTCAAGCCCACTAGGGAGTGGTTGAGCTACAAGGAGGGGCCCTGACCTGAGCCAGGGGGCAAAGCTGACGTGTTGGGATGGGCCTGAGATTCCCAGTGACCCACTCACCAAACAGCAGGAAACGGGCTCACCTGTCATTATAATGGAGACGGAGCTGCTCCTCCTAAATGACTTTGTTCCTTTGGATCCCCATCTCCAGTACGCACAGGTGTAGGACCCAGCCCATCCCCTCTCAGCTGGGAACTCGAGCTGGGACTCTAGACTTTGCCTCGGGAGAGTGCTGGGGCCCTGCTGCCCTTTTCGGAAGAAGAATCTGTATCCCCCAGATTGCTCACCATGAGGAGGGGAGCACACGAGTGTAACTAGCTCCCCGGGGGGATACACCATGTTTCTGTCTCTCACCCAGAGGGTAGGATCCAGTAGGGGATCTGGAACAGAGGCAGGGGGGTCAGTGGAGAGGGGGAGACCAGGATGCATTGAGGAGAAAATGAGAAGTGAGAAGAGATCAGTCATGGAGAAATATAAACACAAACCAGCCACATGTCTCTGCCCGGCACCCGCCCCCAGGCTGGAAAATGCCCCACACAAGGCTACGTGTAGACTGTGGGCTTCTTGCGCAAGAAGTTTTTTGGAAGAGATCTTCTTACACAAGAACATGTCCACCCTGCAAAAATTCATTGAAAAAGTGATGTGCTTTTGCCAAAAAGAGCGTCCAGAATGCATGGATGCTCTCTCGAAAGAAAGCTCTGATTGCTATGGACAGAGTGGCCACCAGGGCACCTGCACTTGTGCTTTTTCCTCTTTCGTCTTCTTGCGCAATAACCCCCATCTTCCTGTCCACATACACCTTTTTGTGAAAGAGGTCTTTCACAAAAAGGCGTTAATCCTCATAGGACGAGGAATTCCTACACCAGGGGGAAAAAACCATTCATTCAATTCATGCACTTGGGTTGTGGACACTCCACGATTTTTTTTGGAAAAATGTCTGTAGTGTGGACATAGCCCAAATGAACCACGGCCTGATTCGGTCTCCCTTCCTCTGTCTCGCCTCTGATGATGAATACCCAAAGTTCACTCACAGCTAGAATTTGTGCAGCTCACTCTCCCAGGAACCGAGTTGTGTAGAATCACTGTCTGGTCACCTGAAAAGCTTCCATTGTCACATGTCTCTTCCCTACTTCAGAACTTCTGGACAAGGATTCCTTCCCCCCCAAACATTCCCTTTGTGACACTGGCCAGCGTCGGCTCCTGGAGTCTCTCCTAGAACATGACCAGCCTTCTGCACAGCTGGGCAAATTCCTGCCCCTAATCTCCGCATCTTCACCCCTGCACCTCACAGCCTGTGACCCCCAATGTTCCTGGCCTGCCCCCCAATCTGCTGCTCTCCCTTCCCGGGAACAGATGAGCTAGGAAGGGGATTGTGCTGAGGAGCCATCAGGGAAAATCAGCCTGTCCCAGAAGAGACAAGGGACATCAGGAGCAGAGCCGGGTGGGAAGGTTCCTTCATGTGTCTCAGTATCCACAGGCTGCCCCCTCTCCATCCAGGGGAGGGGTGAGGGCAGGTTGGGAGGGGCCTTCACCCACCAGTGCAGCTCCAGATCCCACACTCTGGGGGAAGCAGGAGGCCCAAAGGGGCAGGGTGGTTTCTGCCAATGCTTCAACCCCAGACCCCCCAGCAGTAGTTAGAAGATGCTGCAGAGAAGTGAGGAGCGTTGGCCGGATGTGGGGAAGGGAGAGGGGAGATCTTCCACTCACCGCCTCTCCTCTGGGGTCTCTGCAGAACCTGCTCTTAGTGTCCTGGTTGGTGGTTCTGTGTCTGTACCCCTGGCCCTGAGCCCTCTGTGGGAGCCCAGAAGTGGGACAGAGACCCAGCACCACCAGACTCCCAGGGGCACACAGAGACTCCCCCCCCCCTCCACAAAGAGCCCCACACTGCCAGGGGCACTCAGTGTCATGGGGAGGTGGGAGCTCAGTCTCCATGGTCCGTCCAGCCCTCACTCTCTCTGCTGGGGCTGCCAGTGAGGGGCTGGGCAGCGCTTATGGGGCTGGGGGCAGCTTCTACGCTATGGCCTGGGCAGGGACCCATTAAAGAGATGCCCCAAGTAGCCATCAGCTGGGGTTGCTCTTCTGCCCCCATGGACGTGGCTCTGGACTGGAGCTGCAGCTGCAGTTTCTATGGGAGACGCCTGTGAATGGGGCAGCTGGACCCACCCAGGGGGTGACACGGCGAAGCCCGTGGGAATCCCCCTTCCATGCAATTTCAAACACCCCCACGTGAAAAGCAGGGGATCCCCACCCCCACTGTCTGAGTCCTCCCACCCACCATGAGAATCTCAGAAAGGCCAGGAGACTTCGTTACCTGTGGGGGTCACCGGGCTGGAGAGACTCTGGAGCGAGGCTGGAGAAGAAAAGCAGAGAGAGGGTCAGAGCTTTGGGGAGGGGTTGGGGGAGCAGGAGGAGAGACGTGGGCAGACAGACACACAGAGGGGCTGGGGGCTGAGGGGGGGGCACTCGCCCAGAAGAGGCAGAAGCAGAGGCTAACTGAGCTCTGTGCTTAAAGGGACCCTACCCCCACCCCGGACAGACAGTTATCAGGGTTCCCCACTTGCTTGTCTACCTCGATGAGGGACAGCAAAGCAGTCCTGTCTTGGAGTGCCCTGAGTGCACAAACTTGGGACACCACAGCACTTGGCCACATGAAGCCAGAGCTGCCCCTGGGCACGCTGGTGGGTCTCATGGGGTCGTTGCCATCAGCCCCACCAGGGGCTCGTGCCCCATTCCTCCCTCACATCCTTCCACTTACCCCTCCCTAGCCCCCTTTCCTGATGTCAAATAAAAAACACGTATGTTCAAAAATAGAAACTGGGTTTATTGAAAAAAACGAAGGGGGGGGGGATGTACGTCAGGGGAGACTGGGAAAAGGAGGTGAGAGAGGGGAAGAGAGAGGGTGGGAGAGGGGAGGAGGAAACATAGGAGGAGGGAGCTGGAAGGGGGAAGCAAACAGAAGAAGGGGAGGGGAGCTCAGGGCTCAGGGTTGGGGGTCTCGCCAGACCAACTTGACTTTCATGCAAACCTTCTCCTGGGTTCGCATGTGGCCTTTGGTGGCCAGGCTGGCAGCTATCCTGCCATAGGCGGCCGCGTTCCTCCATCTAGTGCGGAGATCATGGACCTTGGGGTCATCCCCCCAAACCTGAATAAGGGCCATGATCTCCACCCTGGACCAGGAAGGCTCCCACCTTCTCCAGCCCCTGGCTCTTGGCAGCTGGCAGACTGCTCCTGGGGAGCGGTGGAGGGCTGGCTGCCAGTGGCTTGCTGGCTCCTGTTTTGGGGCCACTGGGTCAGGGGCCCCGGTGGCCACTGCTGGCTCTGGGCTGGCAGGCTTGGAGCTGGCACAGGCACTGCAGCCAGGGTCTATCCCTTTAATGGCTCCGGGATTGGGGGAGAGGAGAGTAAGTTTTCCTGGTTGTGCCCAGAGTGGCCACCAGGGCTCCCTGGGAAGGGCTGGAGGCCCCCTCTTTTGAATTTGGTGCTACTCCTCACAGAATGAGGTTTACCAAATTCGAAATAAGGGGTACACTATTTCGAATTTATTTCGAAATAGCAGTTTGCCTGTGTAGACGCTATTGAAGTTAATTCGAAATAACTAATGTTATTTCGAATTAACTTTGTAGTGTATACATACCCGCACAGATAATGTGGGAAATAAATGCTTTGTGCAATGCTAAAGATCCCAAATGCAGACAGTCAAGTGCTCTGAGTGGCAGACACTCCGGCTGGGAGGTTTCTCACAGGCAGACTGGGATCAAGGAGGCCTGAGGAGGGGGATAGGGGCTGGAACATTTCTCCCACTGACACCGGCCCCAGGAGCTCAGGTTCATATTCTGTCTGAGCAAGATGAGGAGAAACAAAAAGTAAAATCTAAAGGGGCCCCAGGCAAACACAGGGACGTGGTTACTGTGGAACAAACACAGCAGTGGTGGGGGTGGGGCATTGATAACTAGCATCAGCCTTAAAAACCCCACCAATTCCAGGCTCTCATCCATTGTGGTATCGAAGAAAGTGTCTCCAATTTTAGGCCTGGCTGTGTGTGGGAATCCCTTCCCCCAGGGGCAAGAGGAGGTGACAAGTTCTCATGTTTGTCTCCAGTTCATGGGTCGAGGGTGGGGGGAGCAATCAACAATGTGTTTTCTCCTGTGATGTTGCACAATTGTTTGACTGCTGTCTGGGAGCTTCTTACACTGGGAAGGAAATCGCCCCTCCTGGGCCAAACTCGTACTTCACACGTCATCCTGTGTCTGTGGGGGCGTTCACAGTTTCAGAGCAAACACTTAAAAATAACCTTAGGACAGGGGGTGTGACCATGATCAGTGAGATGAATGGAGGGTCCAACACAGGAGCCTCTCACAGAGTCTAAACACTAAAGCTATTCTAGTAAGTCTGACACCTCTGCAGAGCAAACCAGCCCCAAGTGCCCTGGTCCAGTCTCCAGCTGTGAGCTTGTCAGTTCTTAGCAAATCTCTGCAGCCAGGGCAAGAGCAGGCATTGGACGTGCCAGCAGCACACCCCAGCCAGGTCTACTTCTCTTCCGTTGGCTTGACCCACATACACTGGTCAATCCACATTGCCTTGTTTGGGGCCATCTTGTGTATTAGCTGCACCCACAGCACATCCCCAGCACACACAACTATGTCTGCACACCCCGTACACACAGCACACAGGGACAGTCAGCACTGGGTCGGTGGTTTATATCTGACACGAGAGCTACATGCAGGATTGAAGAGGTTGTGAGTGAAAACAGGCAGAGCTAAGTAAGTTACAAATTTCAAACAAGCAGGAAGCATGTTACTAGTTCTAACACACTAAAGCTTATTGCAAACTTATCCTACAACTGGTCTTATTTCACGCAAGTCAACGAGCCAGAGAAAACCTTTCCCTCTGACTTGGGTCCCTGGCTCTCCTTTTGGGGGTGTCATGCCACCCAGAGAGAGACTGCCATAGACTTTCTTTCAGGGCAGGAATCCTTTGTTCTTCATTCTCTCCCATCTTCATCCCCAGCATCCCTGGAAAATTACCTGGTTAAACTGCTGTTGCACAAGCTGGCATGGGAACAGGACTTTCCAGGACCCACCACTGCTCAAACTTGAGAGACAAAACAAGGCGCTTTAGAACCCATTAGCAGCGAGTGGCCCTGTGGCTCCTCAGAGACTAAACAAAATCGATAGAACCACGAGCTTGCGTGGGCAAACCCCACTGCCTCAGGTGGACTGGAGCGGAAATCACAGAAAGATTCCAGTTCACCTGAGGATGTGGGGTTAGCCCATCAAAGCTCCTGGTTCTATCGACCTTTGTTAGTCTCTAAGGCTGTGTCTAGACTGGCCAGTTTTTCCGCAAAAGTAGGCGCTTTTGTGGAAAAACTTGCCAGCTGTCTACACTGGCCGCTTGGATTTCTGCAAGAACACTGACGATCTCATGTAAGATTGTCAGTGTTCTTGCAGAAATACTATGCTGCTCCTGTTCGGTAAAGCCCTCTGCGCAAATGCTTTTGGCGCAAGAGGGCCAGTGTAGACAATGCAGTATTGTTATGCGCAAAAAAGCCCCGATCGCGAAAATGGTGATCGGGGCTTTCTTGCCCAAAACCTCGTTTAGATTGGCACGGACGCTTTTCCGCAAAAAGTGCTTTTGCAGAAAAGCATCCGTGCCAATTGTGATGTAGTGTTGGGACCTTGCTGGGGCTGTGGGCTACCTCTGCTGTCTGTGGCTCAACCCAGCAGGGCAGGAGGTGAGTCATTATGCAAAGGGGGCTCCAAACCTGTCTGACCACCTACCCCCCAGGGAGAGAAACAAAGGAAGGTGGAATGCCGCCCCTGGCTGGGGGCAGGGCTGGAAGAGAATTAGTTAGTTTCGGTCTGGGAGCATGGAGGAGACAGCCTAGGGAAGGAGCTGGGGAGTGGGCTGGTATTGTAGGGCCCAGCCACCCCATCTCAAAGGGGGGCACTGAGGCCTCTTAGCTGCAGTTCCTATAACCAGATGACAGATGCTGTGCTGTATTCTGGAGAAGCAATAAACTCCCTCTATTCTACTGGCTGGTGGAATCTGTTCGTGCCATTACGGGGGTGCAGGAGACAGGGGAACCCCAACGCGTTGTCACACCAATCTAGATGCTTTTTTCCACAAATGCTTTTAACGGAAAACTTTTCCGTTAAAAGCATTCGCGGAAAATCATGCCAGTGTAGACGTAGCCTAAGGGTATGTCTACACTACAAAGTTAATTCGAACTAACAGCTGTTAGTTTGAATTAACTTTCATAGGTGCTACACATACAAACCAATAGTTCGAACTTAATTCGAACTAGTGGAGCGCTTAATTCGAACTAGGTAAACCTCATTCTACGAGGACTAACGCCTAGTTCGAATTAAATAGTTCGAATTAAGGGCTGTGTAGCCACTTAATTCGAACTAGTTGGAGGCTAGCCCTTCCCAGCTTGCCCTGGTGGCCACTCTGGGCCAAACCAGGGAAACTTTTCTGCCTCCCTCCTGGCCCCGGAGCCCTTAAAGGGGCACGGTCTGGCTACAGGGCTTGTGCCAGTTGAAAGCCTGTAGGCACCCAGCCAGCAGACTCTGCAACTGGCACGGCACGAGCCAGCCACGCACTGCCACCCAGCCCTCCGCCTCTTCCAAGGACCAGGCTGGCGGCTCCCAGGAGCCTGCCTGGGGCCACAAGAGGTGGGCGCCCGCCTGGTCTAGCGCGGAGATCGTGGACCTCATCCAGGTTTG
Organism: Rafetus swinhoei; assembly: GCA_019425775.1. Lineage (NCBI taxonomy): Eukaryota > Metazoa > Chordata > Testudines > Trionychidae > Rafetus > Rafetus swinhoei. Next base: position 3,740,260 of record CM033433.1, on the reverse strand, counting down.
GGGAGAGGCCTCCAACGTCCATGACCTCTGCACTAGACACAGGAAAGTGGCCGTCTAGGGCAGGATAGCTGCCAGCCTGGCCACCAAAGGCCACATGCGAACCCAGGAGCAGGTTTGCGTGAAAATCAAGTTGGTCCAGTGAGATCCCCGACCCTGAGCCCTGAGCTTAGAACATAAGAACATAAGAATGGCCGTACTGGGTCAGACCAAAGGTCCATCTAGCCCAGTAGCCTGTCTGCCGACAGTGGCCTGCACCAGGTACCCTGGAGGGGATGGACCGAAGACAATGATCAAGCAATTTGTCTCGTGCCATCCCTATCCAGCCTTCCACAAACAGAGGCCAGGGACACCGTTCCTACCCCCTGGCTAATAGCACGCCATGGACCCAACCTCCATGAATTTATCTAACTTCTCTTTAAACTCTATTATAGTCCTAGCCTTCACAGCCTCCTGTGGCAAGGAGTTCCACAGGTTGACTATGTGCTGTGTGAAGAAGAACTTTCACGTATTAGTTTTAAACCTGCTGTCCATTCATTTCATTTGGTGTCCTCTAGTCCTTCTATTATGGGAACTAATGAAGAACTTTTCTTTATTCACCGTCTCCACACCACTCATGCTTTTATAGACCTCTATCATATCCCCCCTCAGTCTCCTATTTTCTAAGCTGAAAAGTCCCAGTCTCTTTAGACTCTCTTCATATGGGACCTGTTCCAAACCCCTAATCATTGTAGTTGCCCTTTTTTGAACCCTTTCCAAGGTCAAAATATCTTTTTTAAGGTGAGAAGACCACATCTGTACACAGTACTGAAGATATGGCATACCATAGGTTGATACCTCCCCTCCTCCTTCTTCCCCTGGCTTTCCCATTCCAGCTCCCTCCTCACAGGTTTTCACCTTCCCTCTCCCACCCTCTCTCTTCCCCTCTCCCACCTCCTTTTCCCAGTCTCCCCAGAGGTTAATTCCCCCCAGTTTTGTTAAATAAAGAGAGTTTCTATTTTTGAACACATGTCCTTTATTTTTTACATCAGGAAGGGGGCTAGGTGGTAAGTGGAAGGAGGTGAGGGAGGAATGGGGTACGAGCCCTGATGGGGAGGACTGGGGTGGCTCTGCGGGCTCCTCGGGGTGGAAGCTCTCCTGCAGGGCCTTCTGGATCCTGACAGCCCCCTGATTGACCCCCCCAGATGGCACCCTGCGGCAAGTGCAACCGGGCTGATGGCTGAGTGCTGTGATGTGCTGAGTGAGGGCACTCAGGGCACTCCAAGACAGGACTGCTTTGCTGTCCGTCATCGAGGTAGACAAGTAAGCGGAGAACCCTGAGAACTGTCTGTCCGGGGTGGGGGTCGGGTCCCTTTCAGCACAGCCCTCGGCTAGCCTGAGGCAGCAGCTCCACACTCTAAGTCCTAACCTGATGCCCTGCCGGCACTGGTTCCAGCCAGCCTTAACTTCGGTTCAGGGTCCACTCAATGTGGACATGCTAGTTCAAATTAGCAAAATGCTAATTTGAATTAGTTTTTAGGTCTACATGCACTAATTCAAATTAGCTTAGTTCGAATTAACTAAGTTAGTTTGAATTAGTGCTGTAGTGTAGACATACCCTACTGGACCACTCCTTGTGTTCCAAGTTACAGACTCACATGGCGACCCCTCTGAGAGGTCTTCACAAGCCATTAACTTGATCATCCGGCCATTAGGGTTGCCAGAGGAGAACCATTGCTGGCTCCCATTTGCCCATTTAAAACCAGAGACAATCCCATACCGCACAGCTCCAACCTCCCACATGGGAATGATTCGCGCACCAACATGAGAGGCACAGATCCAGCAGGGTGTGACACTAAAATGGATTGGTTACAGGAGGTATGTTGCCCAAAGAGTCTGGGAGTGATGCATATTTAGATCAATATGAGCATTGCGGGGGAGGGGGACCCTTGCATCCTGCTCGATTGGTGTTCTAACCCCGGGCAGCCTGGATACCTTAGTTCCAATACAGATGATAAAACAGAATTGCAGAGGGCAACCGTATCTCCACCTGTGGCACTGCCTCCTATAGTGCACAGTGATGTCATTGGCCAGTGCCGGGGTCGAGTCCTGTGACACCGCACGAGGCAGAGGGTGCCCGTGGTGTTGTGTTGGTGTGTAGGGTGTGAATACAGGGGTGCAGGAGTTCACACTGAGCAAGCAGACTCTGTGCACGAGGGTCATACCCCAATGAATACGCAGCCGTGCCCCACTCCAGACACAGCTGCATTTTGGTTGGTTCCAGAACTGGTGATGGTGCTAAAGCCCTTTCAGATCCTGTGGATGTTTCTCAGCTCTCACTCCAGGGCTTCCCACCAGCATCTCCCCCTCCAGGCTGGAATTGAAAGGGAGCAAGTGCAGCCCGAAGGGGTCTCCTTGTGGGGAGAATCCCAGGCACAGAAGGAAGGGCCCTGCGCAGAACAAACCAGGAACTGGGATCTAGGAGCAGTAGCAGGAGACGAGGAAGATGAGGCCATTGATGAGGCAGAAGGAGCCGCCCATGGCCAGCTCCCGGAGACAGAGGAAGCTGCGAGCTGCGGAGAGAGAATCCGGAGTGGAACCAGCCGGTGAACATGACTGCTGATGGAACGCGCATGGTGTCCGTTTGTCTGTGCTTCTAGCACTCATGATGAGCCGCCCTCCCAATCTCAGCAGCCCCAATCTGGGACATGAAACCCACCCACAGCCCTTCTCAGAGTGGGAGACACTGACCCTCATTCACCCCACATTAGTGTCTGTTCCACTATTCGCTGCCTGCCCTGTACCCTGTCCTGTTCAGGCTCAGCCATTGGGCCTGGGTGCTGGTTGCTCCACCGGGAAATGTGCTGGGTGAGAAGGGGAATTTATCTAGGTAGAGGCCAGCAAGCCACGGGCTGCCTCACCTGGCACTGGGACATTCCTGGTGATGCAGGGACCTGCCCTTCCAAAATAATTCCGGTGAAACCCCCCCACTGCATTGTAAATGGCACATTCCATCTGTACCAGCCTGCCCCAGAGGGGGAAGGAAAATCCAGTTGTTACGGGATTGGCAATGGGGGTTCAATTCCCTGCAGTGGCACAAGCCCCTGTGAAACGTGCTTCCTCCTTTCTGCTTCCGCAAATGGGAATGGGGAAGGGCTCAGTCCATTTAGGGCTCAGGGAAGTGCTGAGGGACTTGGGCCATTGAAGTGTTAAGGACAGAGAAAGCAGGGGGGAGGGGAATTTCACCTCCAATATCTTTTCTATCTCCATGTTACCCCAACCAACCTCCCTCCCCCAGCAAAGCTCCCGGGGATGGGTCTCCTCCCATGGGAATAACAAGCTCAGCACAATGAAGGTATTAGGGGTACCTCACCTGTCCTGGTGGCATCCACGGTGACGTTCACAGCCTGGCTCTCAAGGGATGGGACCCACCTCACACTCACGTTGTCCTCGTACCCGCAGGTGAATTCCCCGCTGTCATTGGAACTGGCCCGTGGGATGCTGAGCACAGAGCCCTTCACAGAGCGGGAGCCGGGCTCCATGGTGCTGATCTCAGACCCTGCGTCCCTGGGGACAAACTCAACTTTGTCCTTGTAGAAATGAAACCTCCTCTCGCCCGTGTCCCCTGGGGCTGTGCAGTTGAGGGTCAGTGGGAGCCCTTCACTCACCGCTCCAGACGGGGGATCCACACTCAGCACTGGCTGGGGAGGGAGATCTGTGGGGAGCAGCAAAGGGGAGGGTTCAGCAGTGACACAGAAGGAAAGAAAGTGAAGATGGTGCCCACAGTTCAGTGCACGCAGAGCTGACTTGGGCTCTCTCTCCAGAGCTCTTGCTTCACATCAAGATGCTGCAGGGGGCTCCCCACAGACATGAGCGAGGGCCGGGCTAGGGATGGGAATTGCCCCTTCACACACAATGTGGGCTGCTGGGATGTAGGAATTTTGACAAAGCTCCTAATTTCACACGGTGGCTCCTGCACTTCAGGGCAGCAGGAAATTGAGCTTCATCTCTCTCTGTCTTGGGAAACGGCAACTCCCTGTCTGATTGGCTCCCCCCCTCAGAAGGTGAAGGGACCATTCCCCAGCCAGGGCTCTCCCTGCCCCTCACATCTGGACCTGCAGGTTCCCCTCCAAAACAGTTTATGTTCCTTCCACTATTCCCGGGGCATCATTAAACTGACCAAAGGGAAAGATTTTAACCAGTTCCAGGTGGACCTTGATGTGCGACAGGTCCCCAATTCAAACCTTACTGTGTCGTCCTGTTTTAGCAGATTCTAGATTGCCTCCAGGTGCCTTATTATATAACTGCCTCAACTGAGTTCTAGCAGATTCTTAATGACCTCAGGTGTCTTAATTAAGCCTAAGTAACTGCCATTTGGCTGCCATGCTTGCAGGGATTTCTTCAGCCTCGGTCTCATATATGTGTATTTTATTGGTTTCTGGTGGTCATTTTTGCCTTCTCCCCCTCTGAGAATAAAAACACTGAATATTGTTCACATTTGTCTTTTTCAAGTATTTTCACATTATGTAAAAATATGCCCATAAATAAAGTTTGCTGGTATGTACATTTTTTTCTATACTATCCATGGAAATCATTCTTAGCCTTTGCCAACCCTGGTCCATATATTACCCAGGGGAACTGAGGGACTCTCTCTGAGATCATCTGGGTCAACTGGATTACCCAGTGCACAGCAGGGTCCAGGGATGTCTGGTCTGTGCCTCAGCAGTGAATTTGAACCAATCATGGCAGTGGGAGCAGGGAACCTCTTAAGAGATTAAGCCCCTCCTTCGATAGAAGAAGTCGTGTCCGAGGGATCCTTCATCCCTAGGTGTCAAGCATCTCAGTCTAGCATGTTCCCCCCTCCAGCGCAATTGGGCAGCAGGGCAGCCGCATATATTGGTGGAGATGCGGGGAGTGAGTAAGAGGCCACAAACTAATCCATTTTGTGGCAGTAATAATGAAGGAAGCTGCTGGGATGGGGGCTTAGAACTGGCACCCTGACCACTGGCCCTGGCTGACCCAGGTTTCCAATATTTCTCTGGGCTGGGAGCCCCTGAATCCCAAAGTAGCATCAACAACTCCCCCCAAACCTACCAGGAAGTGCTATTCCAGGGGGTTCACACAGACCTGGGTGGCCCTGTGCTGAGCTCAGCATCTCACCCTGGGCATTATGAGAACATACGTTGCCATGGGGGGAGCAAACAGCAGGAGAAAGCGGGACTCACCTGTCACTGTGATGTTGATGGGGCTGCTTGTCTCTGATAGGAGCTCTCGCCCAGACAGTGTCTTCCAGAATTCACAGCTGTACACTCCGGCCTGTGATCTGGACACACTGGACAGCTGCAGGGAATGGTTGTAACTATCCCAAGGGGAGGGGAGTTCCTTGGAGGGGATTTCCTGGCCATCCCTAAAGAACCGGATCCCAGAAACGGCAGGTGACCCAGCAGCTGAGCACGTCAGGGTCACGGCTTCCCCAGTGACGTAGACAGGTTGTTGTGGGGTCACTGTGAGCTGGGGGGCTGGAAAAGAGAAGGAGGGTGGGGGAGGGGACGGTTACTACATGGGTGGCTGGTGACCCAGAGGCAGAGGGAGAGCCAGGGAAGGGCAGAGTAGGGAAGGATCCTGGACGCAGACCCAGCCAACCCCAGCTCCCTGCTGAGGAACCACGTCCCCCCTCCAGGCCAGGAAAATTCTGCACAGCAGAGATCTCCTTGCAGGAACTCAGGGGACCAGCCTCCTCTGCTGGGTACCTGAGGGGGCATCTCCCACACAGGACACCTCAGCCAGCATGCACTGGCGGCAGTGGGCTTGTGCGGAGAAGGTTAGGGGTGTCATGGGCGGCACCCAGCAGTCACAGACCTGGATAACTGGCACAAAGAGCAGGAGGCAGCCAAATGTCCCAGAGCCCTGGGTGCCCCAGGGGAGATTCCCACACTCCAGCTGGGTCCTGGCCCAGTGACTCCAGGGAAGCTCCAGCCCTTTGACCCCTGCTGGGATCTCACCCATTCACCCAGTGGGGTTCTGGTGCCAGCAGTGGGGTGGTAACAGGACAGTGACCAATCCCTCTCCTGATGCTAATCACAATAGACCAGTCAAGCAGTTGCAAAGCTCAATGTGCGTTGAGGGTCTCCCTGACAGTGCCCAGCTCAGAGTTCAGTGCTGTGAGCTTCCCTGCAGCAGTGCCCATTTGGAGCCCCAGTGCTGTGAGCTGCCACACAGCAGTGCCCAGTCTCTGAGGATGAGCTGGCAGCCAAGCCCACTAGGGAGTGTTTTAGATACAAGGAGGAGCCCTGAGCACAGCCAGGGGCAAAAATGACATATCAGGATGGGCCTGAGATTCCCAGTGACCCACCCACCAAACAGCAGGAAACGGGCTCACCTGTCACTGTGATGGAGACGGGGCTGCTGCTCCTAAATGACTTTGTTCCTTTGGATCCCAGTCTCCAGTATGCACAGGTGTAGGACCCAGCCCGTGCCCTCTCTGCTGGGAACTCGAGCTGGGACTCTAGACTTTCCCTCAGAAGAGTGCTGGAGCTCCACTGCCCTTTTCGGAAGAAGAATTTGTATCCCCCCGATTGCTCACCACGAGGAGGGGAGCAGACAAGCGTAACCGGCTCCCCAGGGGGATACACCACGTTGCTGTCTCTCACCGAGAGGGTGGGATCCAGTAGAGGATCTGGAACAGAGGCAAGGGGGTCAGTGGAGAGTGGGAGGCCAGGATGCACTGAGGAGAAAATGAGAAGAGAGAAGTGATCAGCCCTGGAGAAATATAGACACAAACCAGCCGCATCTCTCTGCCTGGCACCTACCCCCTACCCTCTGCTGGGAAATGCCCCACAGCACATCTACCTCTGGAGTGCAGGCTTCTTGTGAAAGAAGTTTTTTTTTGGAAGAGATCTTCTTATATAAGAGAACATCCGCACTGCAAAAACTCATTGAAAAAGTGATGCGCTTTGTAAAAGACAGTACATCTGACTTTAAAAGACAGTAAAAGGCTACGTCTAGACTGGCATGATTTTGCAGAAATACTTTTAACGGAAAAGTTTTTCTGTTAAAAGTATTTCCGCAAAAGAGCGTCTAGATTGGCAAGGATGCTTTTGCACAAAAGCATCCGTGGTCAGTCTAGACGCGAGTTTGTGCAAAAAAGCCCTGATCGTCATTTTAGCTATCCAGGCTTTTTTGCACAAAACAATTCTTCCCTGTCTACACTGGCCCTCTTGCGCAAGAGTAAGTATTCTTGCGCAAGAGGGCTTTTTCCTGAGTGGGAGCGTGAAAGTATTTGCACAAGAAGCACTGATTTTGTACATTTGCCATCGCTTTTGCACAAAATCTTGCCAGTCTAGATGCACACTGTCTGGATGCTGTCTCGAAACAAAACTTTGATTGCTATGGGCAGAATGGCCACTAGGGCACCTGTACTCTTTTGTCTTGCATCAAAAAAAACCTCCTCCCTGTCTACATGCACCTTTTCACGAAAGAGGTCATTCCAAAAACGTTGTCTTCTTCATAGAATGAGGAACACCTGCAGCGGAAAACCCCCTCTGTTCTTTCTTTTTTTCTATACAAAAATGCGCTTGAGGTGTGGATGCTCCCCACGTTTTTTCAGAAAAATTGACATTTTCCTTGAAAAACTCTGTAGTGTAGACGTAGCCCATATGAACCACGTCCTGATTCTCTCTCTCTCTCTCTCTCTCTCTCTCTCATGTCCCATTATCTTTCTCCCCCAATGATGAAAACTCGAATTTCATTCCGATCTGGAATTTGTGCAGCTCCTGCTCCCAGGAGCCGGGTCGTGTTGAATCGTTGTCTGGTCACCTGCAAGAACCTTCCATTGTTAAGTGTCTGTTCCCCATGTAGGAACATCTGGGTAAAGATTCAGTCCCCTCCCCCCTCCCTGAACCTTCCCTTTGTGACACTGAACAGGCTCAGCTCCTGGAGTCTCTCCTAGAACATGGACCTGCTTTCTGCACAGCTGGGAAAATTCCTCCCTTCCCCCATCTCTGTATCTTCACACCTGCACATCACAGCCTGTGACACACAATGTCTCTGCACTGCCCCCCAAAATGCTGCTCTCTCCTCCTGGGAAAAGAAGATCTGGGAAGGGGATTGTGCCGAGGAGCAATCAGGACACATTCAGCCTGTCCCAGCAGAGACAAGGGGTGTCAGGAGGAAAGCTGGGTGGGAAGGTCCCTTCATGTGTCTCAGTATCCACAGGCTGCCCCCTTTGTTTTTCTGGCCCCCTGGACATGGCTCTGGACTGGAGCTGCAGCTGCAGTTTCCATCGGAGATGCCTGTGAATGGGTATCTGGGCCCACCCAGGGAATGACACGGGGGGCACCTCGGAATCCCCCTTCCTTGCAATTTCAAACCTGGGAGAGGCAAGGGATCCCCACCCCCACTGACTGAGTCCTCCCACCCACCGCGAGCATCTCAGCAAGGCCAGGAAATGTCTTTACCTGTGGGGGTCACCAGACTGGGGAGACTCTGGAGCGAGGCTGGAGGAGAAGAGCAGAGAGGGTGTGAGAGCTCTGGGGAAGGGCTAGGGGATCAGGAAAAGGAGAGACATGGGAAGTGAAGGGGGAGTCTCCAGAGAGACACACGGAGGGGTCGGGGGTTGAGAGGGACACTCACCCAGCAGAGGCAGGAGCAGAGGCAGCACCATGCTGAGCCACTCTGGACTGGGAGCTGGATTCTCAGCTCAGCTACTGGCCCCGTCTGGTCGCAGTGGGGGATGGGACCATCGAATGTGATGCAGGCAGAGGAAGTCACAGCCTCAGGTGTGGTCACCGCTCAGCTCAGCGGCATGACCGAATTCGGTGCTCGCTGTGCAGGGCGTGTGGGGGAAAGCTGCCCATTTCCCACTGCTGATACTTGGGGGGAGGAGCTCAACCAGCAGCCCCAGACTGACAGATCTGGGGTTGGGCCCAGGATGCAGCTGGGGTAAAGTAAACTCAGCTGAGTTACTCTAGCTTACGCCAGGTGGGGATCTGGCCCTGTCGACTGCTGGAGATGCAGTATAGTGATCGTACCTTGTGATAACTCTCCAGCCAGGCCCAGATTCAGCTGGGGCCCTGCAGTGTGTTTACAAATAGCATTGGCAGTGATGGTTACTCAGCCTACACTGGTGGTAAGAGGAGGAATGGGTAACGGGATCTGGAGGCAGATGAAGGTGGGGTTGAGCAGAAAGAGGCAGCCCAGCTAGGGTGGGAACTGTGGGAAGAAGCTCTCCTGTCTCTCTCTGGTCACCGTAGGCTGGATGGAAGGTCTTCAGAGAAGCAGTTGTGCGGACAGCCTAGCGAGGGACTGGGAAGGGCCCAGAGGAAAACCATGGAAAGAAGATGCCCTGGAGGCAGTTCTGAGGCACCTGACAGAGAGATCTTAGCTTCTCACCACAGGGCCTGGCTCCCCAGTCTGGCCCTAGGAATGGGGGGCGGGATCCCCCAACAGACGGAGGAGAAATGCTGCTGAATTTGGAGAAAGTCCAAGGAGTCATTGATCTGCCTAAGAGCTTCATGACGACCCTACAGAGCCCAGGTGGGTGTTGAGGGGTGGCAGAGGGAGGTACCCGGGGAAGTAAGGAAAATTATGTTGAACTGAATTTATTTCACTGCCCTTTTTGTTCTTCCCTGCAAGGGGCAAATACTTAATGTGAGCCACCGGCTCAAAGGCTCCATCTCCGGGGCAAAATTACCACAGGGCTTGAGCTGTGACACAGCGGCCGTAACCCTCCCAGAACATGGCTGCATTTTAATTACTCACTGAACTGTTTGTGGTGCCCAGAGCCCCTTCGGACCCTGTGGGTGTTTCTCAGGCCTGGGTCTCCTCCTCCAGACTGAGACCGGTGTTTCTATCCCAAAGGGGTCACCTGGTGGGCAGAAATCCCTGGCCAGAATGAAGGATCCCATTATAGTACTAGACAGTTTCCTGGCTATAGGAGCAGTAGTGGGCAATGAGGAAGATGAGGCCATTGATGAGGATGAAGGAGCCACCCACTGCCAGCTCCAAGATGCAAAGAAAACCATAAGCTGCAACAGAGGGTAACTGCGTGTGTTTATGGGAGATTAAAATGTAGAGATGCTCCCTCCTAAGGGAATAGGGGAGTTTAGAGATGTGCTCTGCATGCTGGGATGGAGAACCCAGGGTAGCTTTGCCCAGATGTTCACTACAGACGCTCTCAAATGTCTTGTGTTAAAACCTCCATTCCGTTTCATAAGCTCATAGAATGCGAGAACTGAAAGGGACTTCAAGAGGTCATCAAGTCCCATCACCTGCCCTCACAGCAGGACCAAGCACCGTATATGTCAGGGCTACTCAAAACGCAGCATGCTATGTTTGTGGCCCATGGTGCGGTTTGGTTTTACATGGGGCTGAACACCTGGCCCGCAGGTGGGATCCTTTGAACATGGCCTCCACTTGGAACACACTCCACAACGGCGGGTCAGTAGAATGGTTTTCTGTTGATACACGTTCTAGTACTTAAATTCCAGGACTGTCACTGCTCATTAAAAGTGCTGTCATATGGGTGGAAATTGCGAAAATATTGCATTTTATTAATCGCAGAACTGACTTAAATGTGGCCTATGTGTTGTGTACTCTTGCCTTAATCTTTGTATTCATGCCCGTCAGTGTGAAAGAACCTATTTGCACTTATTTGCATATATATTTGCATGTATATGCAACCACACTTTAGCTGTGGCCCTTCGCATGTGCTGTGAGTATCAAGGTGGTTTCTGGGGCTTCCAAAGTTGAGTAGCCTTCATCTAGATCACCCCTGACAGGTGTCTGTCTCACCTGCTCTTAAATATCTTCAGTGATGAAGACTCCAAAATCTCCCTAGGCAATTTATTGATTGGCTGGTTTGTCATTTAATGACCCCCAACTTCATGACATGGTGTCAGAAGTGGAGAATGAGACAGGAACTTACAGCACTGTGAATAGAACTCCTGTGTTGGCAACTGAAAGAGGAACTGCGAACAGGAAGGAGCAAAAGCTTGTTGTCCAGGCTGCTCCCCACTCTGGCACTTCGAGTTCAGAAGATGGGGGCCCACAAGAAACCTGAAATCCCCGGCCATTAAAGCTTCTGTTTACAAAAACACTGTAGGGTCACAGATTCCCTGGCCTTGGGTGGGAAGTTACCACCACCCAAATGCAAAATCCCTAGAGAGCCAGGATGACTCACTTGAGAAATTCTGCATGTAGGGGAGTGCTTTAAACCTTCCTCAGAACAGAGCTTGAGAACAAAGTGTAATTTCTTAATAGCTGACCTTCCATCTCAGGCACATTCACACAGAACCCCCCTGCCTTCTAGGACACAGGAATCAGATCATAGTCCTTAAAAGGAGATTTTATTAACAAAACAAAGAAGACAGACTTGGTAAAGTATATTGGGTGTTAGGTGTTACAGAGCAACTTTAAAAAGGCAGGTTAAAAGCACAGGTCATTGCTTCCCTGGGATTCTGTTACAGTGTGGCGGGGAGTGGGGGGGCACATGAGCTAAGCACAGAGGAGTTTAACCAAACCCAAAATTAAAAAAACAAACAAACCCTGATCACATCTAACTGAACATTCCCTGTTCCTCTCACATTTGTTGTTCCATGACTGAGTCTTTTCTTAGGCATGGATATCACTGAAAAATCCTGGCTTAATCCATCTCTTGTCCAGCTCCTGCTCTGAACTCACACAAAAACTAAAGCAGGAGGAACACGGTTTTCAATTTAAATCTTTCACTCTCTTGCCATTGTCTCTCTGGCTTCATTCCTAGACTTCTGGATACCTCTGTCTCTTGGCGTAACCCCTTAGAGGCAATTTAATAAACTGAATGTCTAGGATGCCTAGAGTAGGTTAGTAAAGCTCCCATTGATCAAACCTGTGCACGTACTGTGTCAGCACAAATAACTTGTTCTCATTAAGAAAAGTAAAAAATTAAAAAAATGCAGCCTCCATCAAGTCTGCCCGTCAGATAATGCTATAGAGAACTGAAAACAAAAATCCCACAAATTTGAATTTTATGTAGCAGTCACACGAACAGAAGATAAAAAATGTCAGGGGGCAGAAAGCTTTGGACCTTTATAACAATTTTAAATGAGAGGAATTAAATTAAGTCAGATACTGACTAAATTTGAAGAAAATGGCAAGTCAGAATGGAAGGAGCCCTTTGAGAGACACAATTTTCTACAGACGTGCAAAAGCAGATGACATCATGGAGCAATGTAGCACACAGTGCAGGAAACTCATCAAAGCTGTTACTTTTGGTGAGCAGGGAGAGCTTCTGTTCAGAGACAGACCCATGTGTGCTATTAATGATGTGTGAAAAGAGAAACGGCTCCGTGCAGGAGATTTAACTTCAGAACATGCTCCCCAGACATGCAAGGAGCAGACACTGTGACAGCACAAGCCAAAAAGTTGGATTCACCAGAAGGGGTTTTCTATGTGCGATGTACCAGTGAATGTAGTTAGAGTAGATCCAATTCAAGAGGGTCCCACTTGCCATGAAATCTAACACTCTCAGTGAAACCAGGTGCAGATAGTTATGAGAAAGTTTGGGATCACTGCCTGGGCCCAAACTCTGTGTTCCCTTTGGGAAATTCTATCACAGATAATGGGGAAAATAAACATTTTGCTCAGTGCTGCAGATCCCAAACTAAGTAATTCATGTGCTCTCAGTGACAGACAATCCGGTGAGGAGTGTCTCACAGACACACTGGGGGCTAGCAGGACTGAGGAGTGGGACTGGACAAGGCCCAGGGCAGGGACTGGAACATTTCTCCCATGGACACTGGCCCCAGGAGATCAGGTTCACATTCTATCTGAGTGAGATGAGAAAGTGAAAGTAAAATCTAAAGGGGCTCCAGCCAAGCACAGGGACACGGGTTATTGTGGAACAAACACAGCAGTGATAGGGGTGGGGCATCGGTAAGGAGCAGCAGCCTTTAAAAAACACATGTGCCCACAAACGCTCATGAGCCCTTTGACATGTTGTGTTAGTCTATAAAGTGCTACCAGACCATTTGTTGTTTTTTAAGTTCATCCTGAACAGACTAACTCGGCTCCCCCCTGAAGACACCAATTCCAGGTGGTATCAAAGGAGCCAATGCCAATTTCAGGCCTGGCTGCCTGTGAGAATCCCTTCCCTCCAGGGGCAAGAGGAGGTGACAAGTTCATGTTTGTCTCCAGTTCATGAGTCGTGGTGGGGCGTGGGGAGGAATCAGCGATGTGTTTTCTCCTCTGATGGTGCACAACTGGCTGATGTCTGGGGGCTTCTTACACTGGGCAGGAAATCGCTCGACCCACGTACACTTGTCAATCCACATTCCCTTGTCTGGGGCCATCTTGTGTATCAGTTGTGCCCATAGGACATTTCCAGGGCACACACCCTGTGCACACAGCACACAGGGATAGGCAGCACCGGGGTCGGTGGTTTATATATGATCTCTGACATGACAGCTCCATATTCTGACAGCAGTGACTTGGGTTCGCCCTTGCCACATGGCTCACAAGGGCTGTTGGGGTGTAAAGGGTTAAGGATATAGGTGCCCGCAGGAGGGGGAAGAGACGCTGGGAGATGCAGACAGTGTCTCCTTCCTTATCTGGCTGCCTTCTGGGTGGGCTTCGTCACCACCTTGCTGTACAGCACATGCGCCTCTGCAGCAGGCTGGGCTCTGTTTTTTGACTGACTTCTGTGAGCATCCAACGCTGAGAACTTTATCTGTGTGTAGGTGACTTCTGAGCCCTGGTGGGGGAAGACAGAGAAACAGTGAGGAGGAGGGGTGCCTGGGCACTCAGTGCTTGAATGATCCACTAGGAAGGATCTCTATGAAATTGGGTTTACAAGCACATTGGAGGATAGAAAGCAAATGATCTTTAAATACCTGAGATTTGACCTTGAAATCAGTGAGGTAGAATTCAGGGGGGGACACAAAAACTCCATAAAGGAAGGAAAAAATTAAAGGTGGCTGTAAAAATTGAGTTTTGCTGTCACGGCATGAGCACTGCGGAGAAAGAAGTCTTTGGGTCCAGAGAACGATGCTGCTGAGAGACATTCTCACATCTCTCTGGCCCTATGAACGGGAGTGTAGTGTGTGAGGCAGCTGAGAGAATTCTGTCTCACATTTTAACACTGGTGAGGATTCAGGTGGAGCTCTCTGTCTAGGCCTGGGCATCGCACTTGAAGAAAGATGGGGACAAACTGCAAAGAGCCCAGAGGAAAGCAACCAAACTAAACAGAAAACAGGACTGTGTAGCACTTTAAAGACTAACAAGATGGTTTAATAGGTGATGAGCTTTCGTGGGCCAGACCCACTTCCTCAGATAAAAAAAAAAAAACTGAACAGATGTTGATACAATATGACCCATGTGACAGGTGCAGAAAAGGGTCCTGTTTAGTCAGGAGATGAGAAAGCAGAGGACAGAATAGCCAGAGACAATGTTACAAACAGGACGGTGACTGGCTGTTCTCAGTGTCAACAGAAGGTTTAATTAATCCTATCTTGGCACAATGGGCCAGACTAGAAGACTTACTGTCTTGGCCCTGCCCTACGTTTCTGGGAGTCCGTGGCCGTTCGGGGAGACAGGGAAGGGATGACAAAATCTCAACCCTTTCTTCTGCCTTAGCAAATCCCGGGCAGCTTCCCTTTGTTGCCTCCCCCTCTCCAAAGACATGAAGCTGCATCTCAGGACAGGGCACAAGATTCTTGCTGGGCAGTTCCAAGGCAGTTGGACTGTGCTGGGGGTTTGAATCTATAAATCCATTCCCGTTACCTGTTCCACCTGCTCCGCTCCAGCACCCAGGGCTTTGGGTCGCTTGTTGTGACAACCAGGATTCATGTTTCTGGCATGTTCTCTGGGCGCAGATCCCTCGGTGCTTTTCAGAGGCTTTGGAACTAAAACAGAATCAGAGGAGAATGGAGCTGAAGAGGGGAGCAGCAAGAGGGAATGACTCCACCAGTGTGTGACCCTGAGAGAGCAGAAGCCAAACTCAGCTTTGTATCTGTTGATTCCAGCACTTGTGTGAGTCTGCAGCTTTCATCAGGGCACAGGGTGAAAACAGATCAAATATATCTCTGTATGTATGAATAGATGTGTGTATTTCTGCAGTCCATAGCCATGAAGATCCCTGAAAGTTTTTCATTATTTTACTCCTCCCTTAATATTAACCCCAACCACACCCAATGACTTTAATTCTTATCTCTAATCTCAGTGCTATTGTGCAGCCATGACCCAGCCCTGTGGGCACAACCCCAACAACCCACCCAAACAACATGAGAAGTTGGGCCCAGAGATCAGAATTCTTGTTTGGAACAAGGGGAAACTCAGATTCTCTGCTCTGCCCCCCACTTCCTGTGTGAGATTGGACCTCAGGGGAATTGGCCACCTGGGTCCTGTTAATATTGTGGCTCTCATACCTCACTCTCTGCCCGTGACATGGAGCTAGTTACTTGTGGGGATGCTCAGATGCTGTGGCAATACCCTTCCCACTTCAACATAGTACCAGGATGTGAGAAATGATTTTTTGTCTTTCAAGCAGCATCTGAGGGATGGATTTGGAGGAGAGAATGGGAAGTGAAGGAACGTGCCAGAAATTCTCTCAGCTCACAGGGGTGGCACATTTTTCCCTCTTTCCTGACTGACTAGTGTTGTCTGAAGGGTCATTTGTCTTAAATCAAACAGCCACAAAGCTGGTTGTTGGGCATCATGTGTTATAGAGGCCAAACAGGGACCAATTCATGTTTGAAAAGCTACTAAGAACTTTAGAATTCAACCTTCTTTTTGTGCAGTGACTTTTCAGTCAGAGGTCGATGTATCCTGGGCCAGGCATGTTTGATTTGATCTCCATGCCCCCCTTGCAGTGTGTTAGTTTGTGGTTGGTAGTTTGAAAATGCTTACACTGCTCATGACAGAATAGTTATTGGCTAAACCCCATTGGGGGAGCAGATGGGAGACCACAGCTCCTGGCCACCTTTCACCCACCTCTTTTCTTCCTACGACAGTAGCAGATCAGAGCAGCCAGGGCTCCAGCTGGAAGCAAGATGCTGCCTGTTATCAGCAGAATATTGTTGGATTTTGGTGTGGCTGTTCATGCAGGAGACATAGGAAAGGGAGGGAAGGACAAATGAAACAGCCGGACCACCATGGAACAAGTCTGGGACCCCTGCAGGAATCTGTCTTTGCAACATCTATCCTGACAACCCTACACTGCTGCCCATGGCACGATCCGTCTATAGCAGCGAGCGCCTCGTGCCAAAAAGGGGAAGGAAGGTCCAGTGGCTATGGGCCTGCCCTGGGGCATGGGATATGGGGATTCAATTCCTTGCTGAACTGCAGGTCCCCTGGGGCACATTCCCTCTCCTTGACTCCTGTCCACATCTCTACAATGGGCATGGGAAGGATAAATCCATTAATAAAAGCCCCTCAGAGACTTGAACCATCAAAGTACCATAGCTAGAAAGGGTGTGAAGGGGATTTGGAGACTTTAATCTCCTTTTTGTTTTCTATCTCCAAGGAGCATTTACCACCTTATCCTACCTCCCTCTCCCAGCAGAGGTCCCAGGGGATGGGTCTCCTCCCATGCGAGAAACATGTGGAGCTGAATGAAGGAATTAAGGGTGTCTCACCAATCCTGGTGATGTTCACAGCCTGGCTCCGGAGGGATGGGATCCACCTCCCACTCACGTTGTCCTCGTACCCCGCAGGTGAATTCCCCACTGTCATTGCGACTGGCCCGTGGGATGCTGAGCACAGAGCCCTTCACAGAGCGGGAGCTGGGCTCCATGGTGCTGATCTCAGACCCTGCATCCCTGGGGAGAAACTCAACTCCGTCCTTGTAGAAATTAAACCTCCTCTCGCCGGTGTCCCCTGGGGCCATGCAGGTGAGGAGCAGGGGGAGCCCTTCACTCACCGCTCCAGACGGGGGATCCACGCTCAGGACTGGCTGAGGAGGGGGATCTGTGGGGAATAGCAAAGGGGAGGGGTCAGCAGTGACACGGAAGGAGAGAAAGTGAAGATGGTGTCCACAGTTCAGTGCACTCAGAGCTGACTTGGACTCTCTCTCCAGAGCTCTTGGTTCACATCAGGTGCTGGAGGGCTCCCACAGACATGAGCGAGGGCCAGGCTAGGGATGGGAATTGCCCCTTCACACACAATGTGGGCTGCTGAGATGTAGGAATTTTGACAAAGCTCCTAATTTCACACGGTGGCTCCTGCACTTCAGGGCAGCAGGAAATTGAGCTTCATCTTCCTGTCTGGGGACATGGCAATTCCTGTCGATTGGCTCTCTTCAGAAGGTGAAGGGACCATTCCCCAGGCAGGGCTCTCCCTGCCCCTCGCATCTGGACCTGCAGGTTTTCCTCCCAGACTTGATTGTCCCTACAGTTCCTGTTCTGAACCAGTGAATGTTCCTTCCACTGTACCTGGTGCGTCACTAAACTGACTAAAGGGGAGGCTGTTAACCAGTTCCAGGTGGACCCCAAACTTTCCAGGAACCAGGGGGTGATATTCCAGGGGGTTCAAATTGACCTCTGTGGCCCTGTGTGGAGCTGAGTGTTTCACCCTGGGCATCATGAGACGATACCCTGCTCTGGGGCCAGCAAACAGCAGGAGGAAGGGGGACTCACCTGTCACAGTGATGTTGATGGGGCTGCTTGTCTCTGATAGGAGCTCTCTCCCAGACAGTGTCTTCCAGAATTCACAGGTGTACACTCCGGCCTGTGACCCAGACAGCTGCAGGGAATGGTTGTATATGTCCGGAGGGGAGGGGAGTTTCTTGGCATTGATTTCCCGGCCATCCCTGAAGAACCGAAACCCAGAAATGGCAGGTGCCCCAGCAGCTGAGCACATCAGGGTCACGGCTTCCCAGTGATGTAGACAGGTTGTTGTGGGACACGCTGAGCTGTGGGGCTGGAAAAGAGAAGAGGTTGGAGGAAGGGACGGTTACTATGTGGGTGGCTGGTGACAGAGGCAGAGGAGAGCCAGGGAAGGCAGAGGAGGGACGGGTCATGGACACAGACCCCAGCCAGCCCCAGGTTCATGCTTAGGAATCACATCACTGCTGGGCCATGCAAACCCTGAGCAGCAGAGATCTCCCTGCTAGAAACCTGTTGGGACCAGCCTCCCCTGCTGTGTACCTGAGGGAGCAGCTCCTGCCCAGGCCAGCTCAGCCAGCAGGGACTGGAGCACGGAGCCTGTGCAGCCAAGGCTGGGGGTGTCAATGAGCAGCTGGCCCTAGGGGAGTGAGAGAACTGCCCCCAGCAGGCACAGACCAGGACACCTGGCACTAAGGGAAGGAGGCAGCCATGTGCCATAGAGCCCTGGGTGCCCCAGGGGAGCTTCCCACACTCCATCTGGGACCTGGCCAAGTGACTCCAGGGAAGCTCCAGCCCCTTTACCCCTGCTGGAATATCGCCCATTCACCCACTGGGTATTGGTGCCAACAGTGGGGTGGTAACAGGACAGTGACCAATCCCTCTCCTGTCACTAATCACAACAGACCAGTCTACAGCCACTGGGCTCAATGTTCATTGAGGGTCTCTCTAAAAGTGCCCAGCTCAGAGTCCAGTGCTGTGAGCTTCCTGGCAGCAGTGCCCCCTGCAATCCCAGTGCTGTGAGATTCCCTACCTCAGTGCCCAGTCTCTGAGGATGAGCTACCACCCAAGCCCTCTATTATGTGTCTGAGATACAAGGAGGAGCCCTGAACAGAGCCAGGGGCAAAGCTGACTTGTTGGGATGGACCTGAGTTTCCCAGTGACCCACCCACCAAACAGCAGGAAACGGGCTCACCTGTCACTGTGATGGAGATGGAGCTGCTCCACCTAGATGACTTTGCTCCTTCGGGATCCTGTCTCCAGTATGCACAGGTGTAGGACCCGTCCCGTCCCCTCTCAGCTGGGAATTGCAGCCAGGGCTCTGCAGTGGGGATGAGGAGGCCCTGCTGCCCTTTTCGAAAGGAGAATCTGTAACCCCAGCCTGCTCACCGTGAGGAGGGGAGCACGTGAGCCTAACCAGCTCCCCTTGGGGATACGCTTGGTACGTGGCTCTCCTCACGAGAGTAGGAGGTGGCAATAGATCTAGAACAGAGGCAGAGGGGTCAGTGGAGAGAGAGAGGCCAGGATGAAATCACGAGAAAATAAGAGTGAGAGGAGAAATATAAACACAAACCAGCCACATCTCACTGCCCAGCACCTGCCCCCACGTTGGGAAATATCCCACAGCAAACACACCACGGCCTGATTCTCTCTCCCTTGTGTCCCGTTACTTCTCCAACGATGATGAAAACCCAGAGTTCATTCCCAGCTGGAATTTGTGGAGCTCCCACTCCCAGAAACCCGGTTACATAGAATCACTGTCTTGTCACCTGTAGAACCCTCCAGTCTCATGTGTCTATTCCCCATGTAGGAACTTCTGGGCAAGGATTCAGTCTCCCCAAAACCTTGCCTTTGTGACACTGAACAGGCTCAGCTCTGGAGTCTCTCCTAGAACATGGACCTGCCTTCTGCACAGCTGGGCAAATTCCTCCACCCATCTTCACTCCTGCACCCCACAACCTGCTGCTCTATGCTCAGTGACCTCCAATGTCCCTGCACTGGCCCCCAACCTGCTGCTCTACCCTCCTGAATACAGAGGAGCTGGGAAGGGGATTGTGCTGAGAAGCAATCAGGACTCAATTGCCCTCGCTTTCTCTGCTGACGTTGCCAGTGAGGGGCTGGGAAGCACCCATGGTGCTGGGGCAGCTTCTCCCCTATGGCCTGGGCAGGGTCCTACCAAAGAGATGGCCCAAATAGCCATCAGCTGGGGCTGCTCTTCTGCCCCCATGGACGTGGCTCTGGACTGGAGCTACAGCTGCAGGTTCAATGGGAGATGCTTGTGAACGGGCATCTGGACCCACCCAGGGGATGATATGGGGGCCCCTGAGAATCCCTCTTTCCTGCAATTTCAAACACCCCCCATGTGGGAAGCAGGGGATCCCCACCCCCACTGACTGAGTCCTCCCAACCCACCTCAAGCATCTCAGCAGGGCCAGGAGACGTCATTACCTGCGGGGGTCACCGGCCTGGGGAGACTCTGGAGCGAGGCTGGAGGAGAAGAGCAGAGAGGGGTAAGAGCTCTGGGGAGGGGCTGGGGGAGCAGGAGAAGGAGAGATGTGGGGAGTGAAGGGGAGTCTCCCGACAGACACACAGAAGGGCTGGGGCCGGGGGCACTTACCCAGCAGAGGCAGGAGCAGAGGCAGCGCCATGCTGAGCTGGTCACTCTGGGCTGGGAACTGGATTCTCAGCACAGCTACTGGCCCACTTGGGGGGGAGGGACCCTCTCCTCTGATGCAGGCAGAGGAAGTCACAGCCTCAGGTGTGGTCACCACTCTGCTCAGCGGCGTGACCGAATTTGGAGCTCGCTGCGCAGGGCGTATAGGGGACAGCTGCCAATTTTCCATTTCTGATACTGGGGGAGGAGCTAAACCAGCAGCCCCTAGTGACTGACACCTCTGGGGCTGGGCCAAGGACTCAGCTGGTGTAAAGTAAACTCAGCTGAGTTACTCTAGCTTACACCAGGCCCCATCGACTGCAGGAGACGCAACACACTGACCCCAGCGGGGGATTGGCGACACTCTCCAGCCAGGCCTAGATCCAGTGGGGACCCTGCAGTGTGTTTAAAAAGAACATTGAGAAGTTCTGCTGGGCTGCAGGAAACTTTAGCACAGACAGTGATGGGGCGGGGCAGGTTTCCAGTTCCCAAACCCTGACCCCGTGGGATGGGTCTGACCCCGCTCTGGGAACAGGAGCTGGAGGCCAGGCCATGTCCAGCTGGAAGAGGAGCTGGGGGGTGAGCAGAACCGGGGCCACCCAGCTGAGATGGGGGCTGTGACACAGCAGCTGTTACCCTCCCAGGACACGGCTGCATTTTAGTTGCTCACTAAAGTGTTGATAGTGTCCAAAGCCCCTTCAGACCCTGGGGATTTTCCTCAGACATGAGACGGGTGTTTCTAGCCCAAAGGGGTCACCTTGTGTGAGAATCTCAGGCACAGAATGAAGGGACCTTCACAGAACTAGGCCCCCAGCTCTAGGAGCAGCAGTGGGCAATGAGGAAGATGAGGATATTGATGAGGAAGAAGGAGCCTCCCACTGCCAGCTCCAAGACCCTGAATAAGCCAGGAGCTGCAACAGAGGGTAACTGAGTGTGTTTATGGATGATTAAAATGTAGAGTTGCTCCCTTCTAAGGGAATAGAGGAGTTTAGAGATGTGGCCTGGATGCTGGGGTGGAGAACCCAGGGTAGCTGTGCCCAGCAGATCACCACAGATGCTCTCCAGTGTCTTGTGTTCAAACCTCCATCCCATTTCATAATCTTATAGAAGAGAGTGACCTCAAGGGGTTTTCAAGTTCCATCCCCAGCTGTCATGGCAGGACAAGCACAATTTCCATCATCCATGATCGATGTCTGTCTAACCTGCTCTTAAATATCCTCAGTGATGGAGATTCCACAACCTCCCTCGGCCATTTATTTACTGGCTGGTTTGTTATTGAATGAACCCCAAGATAATGACAGGGTGTCAGAAGCAGAGAATGAGAAGAAAACTGACAGCTCTGTGGAACTAATCCTTGTGTTTGCCACTGAAATGGAGGATGCAAACAGAGACGAGCAAAGGCTTCTTGTCCAGGCTGCTCCCTGCTCCGGCACTTCAAATGCAGAAGTTGGGGGCCCACAGGAGACCTAAAATTCCTTGCTATTAAAACTTCAGTGTAAAAAACACTGTAAGGTCACAGATCCCTTGACCTTGTGTGTCAGAAGTTCCAATAACCCAGATGCAAAACCCCTTGAGATGACTCACTTGAGAACTTCTACCTGTGGGGTAACCCTGAGCTCTTTAGACCTTCCTCAGGAGAGATTATGAAATGAAAGTGTAATATCTTAACAGCCGACCTTCCATTTCAGGCACAATCACTCAGAACCCCCTGACATCTAGGACACAGGAATCAGATCATAGTCCTTAAAAGGTGTTTTATTAACAAAACAAGAAGACAGACGCGATTGCTACGTGTTACAGAGCAACTAAAAAAAGGCAGATTGAAAGGAGAGATTCATTCAGTTGGTATCAGGGGTCACATGGGCTAAGCAGAGAGGAGTTGAACCACACCACAAAATATAAACAAAATGGTTGCGTCTAACTGAACATTCCCTGTTGTACTCACATCTGTAGTTCCAAGATTAGTCTTCCCTTAGGCATAGGTATTGCAGAAAAATCCTGGTTTAGTCTATCTCTTGCCCAGCTCCTGCTCTGAACTCACACAAAAACTAAAGCAGGAGGAACATGGTTTTCTATTCAAATCTCTCACTCTCTCACCCTTGTCTCTCCTGGCCCCTGGACATCCCCTGTCTCTTGGTTTAACTCTTTACAGGCAATTTAATTAACTGAATGTCTAGAAAGTCTAAAATAAGGTAGTACAGCTCCCATCTATTATACTTGTGCATATACTGTGTGAGCACAAATAGCTTGACCACAAAAAAGCTAAAAGTGCAACCTCCATCCAGTCTGACACTGTCAGAGAGTGGAATAGAGAATTGAAAAAACAAATCTTACATGAATTTGAATTGAATAGATTATTTATGGGAACGGAGAGACAAAATTTTGAGGGTAGAAAGCTTTGGTCATTTATAACAATTTTAAGTGTGATGAAAGTGAAAGCAGAAAGTCGGATAATGACTAATTTTGAAGAACAAGGCAAGTCCAAAAGGAATGAGCCCTTTATAGTCACCATTTTCTAAGGCTTGCAATTATCTGACGGCATCATGGAGCAATAAAGCAAAGAATGAAGAAAACTTTTGGTGAGCAGACAGAGTCTCTGCTCAGAGACAGACCCATGTGTGGTATTAAGAATGTGTGAAAAGAGAAATTGCTCCAAGAAAGCGATTTAAATTCAGAACATGCTCCCCAGACCTGCAGGGCAGCAGACGCTGTGACAGCCCAAGCCAAAGAGTTGGATTCTCAGAAGGGGTTTTCCATGTGCTACGTACCAGTGAATGCACATGTATTGTGGAATGAGGAGTAAAGGTAGTTCGAATTAGGAGCTTTAATTCAAACTACCTAGTCCGTGGCGCGTGTAGCTGTGGGCAGGGAGTTCAAATTACAGAGCATTTAAAAATGGCGGCACCCGGGAACATGCATATGAAGCCCGGGATATTTAAATCCCGGGCTTTATTTGCAACTCTGGTCGCCCTCATTACCGAACTAATTAATGAACTAGTGTAGACATACCCTAAGGTGCCGCACAACCACGCCTTGTTTTCGAAGTTACAGACTCACACAGCGACCCCTCTGAGAGCTTTTCGCAATCCATTAACTTGATCACCCGGCCATTAGGGATGCCAGAGGAGAACCATTGCTGGCTCCCCTTTGTCCATTTAAAACCAGAGACAATCCCATACCGCACAGCTCCAACTTCCCACACGGGAATGATTCACGCACCAATGTGAGAGGCACAGATCCAGCAGGGTGTAACACTAAAATGGATCGGTTACAGGAGGTATGTTGCCCAAAGCATGTGGGAGTGATGCATATTTAGATCAATATGATCATTTCGGGCGAGGGGGGACCCTTGCACCATGCCCCATTGGTGTTTAAGCCCTGGGCAGCCTGGTTCCCCTTAGGTCCAATACAGACAATAAAACAGACTCGCACAGGGCAGCCAGATCTCCGCCTGTGGCCCTGCCTCCTATAGTGCAAAGTGATGTCATTGGTCAGTGCTGGGGGGCGGGTCCCGTGACACCTCATGAAGCAGAGAGTGCACATGGCGTTGTGTCTGTGTGAATGTCCAACTTCACACTGAGGAAGCAGACTCTGTGCACGAGGGTTATACCCTGATGAATACATGGCCGTACCCCGCTACAGACACAGCTGCATTTTGGTTGGTTCCAGAAGCGCTGATGGTGCCAAAGCCCTTTCAGATCCTGTGGATGTTTCTCAGCTCACTCCAGGGCTTCCCACCAGCATCTCCTCCAGGCTGGACTCCACAAGGAGGAAGTGCAGCTGAAGGGGTCTCCTTGTACGGAGAATCCCAGGCACAGAAGGAAGGGCCCCTACGCAGAACAAGCCAGGCACCAGGATCTAGGAGCAGTAGCAGGAGACGAGGAAGATGAGGCCGTTGATGAGGAAGAAGGAGCCGCCCACAGTCAGATCCCAGAGGCAGAGGAAGCTGCGAGCTGCAGAGAGGAAATCCAGAGTGGACCCAGCAAGTGAGCATCACTGCTGATGGAACGCGCATGGTGTCCGTGTGTCTGTGCTTCTAGCACTCATGATAAGCCCCCTCCCCAGAATCTCAGCAGCCCCAGGTGGGGACATGAAACCCACCCTCAGCCCTTCTCACACGGACCCCCCATTCCACCCACACGAGTGTCTGTTTGCCCTGTGCCCTGCCCTGTCCACGCTCGGCCATCGGGGCCTGGGTGCTGGTTGCTCCACCTGGACATGTGCTGGGTAAGAAGCCACAGGCTGCCTCACCTGGCACTGGGACATTCCTGGTGATGCAGGAACCCGCCTTTCCAAAATAAGTCCTGGGACACCCCCGCCTCCCCAGCTGCAGTGTTAATGGCACTTTCTGTCTGCACCAGCCTGCCCCTGTGAGGGGACGGAAGGTCCATTTGTCATCAGATTGTCAATGGGGGTTCAATTCCCTGCGGTGGCACAGGACTCTGTAGAACCTGCTTTCTCCTTCCTCCTTCTGCAAATGCGAATGGGGGAGGGCTCAGTCCACTAAGGACACAGGGAGGGGCTGAGGGACTTAGGCCATCGAAATATTAAGGATAGAGAAAGCAGGGGGGCCGGGAATTTCACCTTCACTTTGTTTTCTATCTACATGTTACCCCAACCAACCACCCTCTCCCAGCAGAGCTCCTGGGGACGGGTCTCCTCCCATGGGAATAACAAACTCAGCCCAATGAAGATATTAGGGGTGTCTCACCTGTCCTGGTGACATTCACGGTGACGTTCACAGCCTGGCTCTTGAGGACGGGACCCACCTCCCACTCATGTTGTCCTCGTAACCGCAGGTGAATTCCCCGCTGTCATTGGGACTGGCCCGTGGGATGCTGAGCACAGAGCCCTCCACAGAGCGGGAGCCGGGCTCCATAGTACTGATCTCAGACCCTGCATCCCTGGGGAGAAACTCAACTCCGTCCTTGTAGAAATGCAACCTCCTCTCGCCGGTGTCCCCTGGGGCCGTGCAGGTGAGGAGCAGGGGGAGCCCTTCCCTCACCGCTCCAGACGGGGGATTCACACTCAGCACTGGCTGGGGAGGGAGATCTGTGGGGAGCAGCAAAGGGGAGGGTTCAGCAGGGGCAGGGAAGGAGAGAAAGCAAAGATGGTGCCCACAGTTCAGTGCACTCAGAGCTGACTTGGACTCTCTCTCCAGAGCTCTTGGTTCACATCAGGGTGCTGGGGGGGGCTCCCCACAGACATGAGCGAGGGCCGGGCTAGGGATGGGAATTGCCCCTTCACACACAATGTGGGCTGCTGGGATGTAGGAATTTTGACAAAGCACCTAATTTCACACAGTGGCTACTGCACTTCAGGGCAGCAGGAAATTGAGATTCATCTTCCTGTCTGGGGACACAGCAACTCCCTGTCCGATTGGTTCCCCTCAGAAGGTGAAGGGACCATTCCCCAGGCAGGGCTCTCCCTGCCCCTCGCATCTGGACCTGCAGGTTTCACTCCCACGCCTGACAGTGTCTCTACAGTTCCTGTTCTGAACCAGTGTATGTTCCTTCCACTACACCTGGTGCACCACAAAACTGACTAAAGGGGGAGGCTGTTAACCAGTTCCAGGTGGACCCCAAACCTTCCAGGAACAAGAGGGTTGTTGAGTGTCTCATCCTGTGCATCATGAGAAGGTACCCTGCCCTGGGGCCAGCAGGAGAAAACAGGACTCACCTGTCACTGTGATGTTGATGGGGCTGCTTGTCTCTGATAGGAGCTCTCGCCCAGACAGTGTCTTCCAGAATTCACAGCTGTACACTCCGGCCTGTGATCCAGACAGACCCGACAGCTGCAGGGAATGGTTGTAACTGTCCCGAGAGGAGGAGAGTTCTTTGGAGTGGATTTCCTGGCCATCCCTGAAGAACCGGATCCCAGAAACAGCAGGTGCCCCAGCAGCTGAGCACGTCAGGGTCACGGCTTCCCCAGCAATGTAGACAAGCTGCAATGGGGACACGGTAAGATGGGGGGCTGGAAAAGAGAAGGGGGTTGGGAGAGGGGTCAGTTACTGTAAAATCATAGAATCATAGAACACTAGGACTGGAAAGGACCTTGAGAGGTCATCGAGTCCAGGACTCTGCCCTCATGGCAGGACCTAGTACTCACTAGACCATCCCTGACAGACATTTATCTAACCTACTCTTAAATATCTCCAGAGATAGGGATTCCACAATCTCCCTGGGCAATCTATTCCAGTGTTTGACCACCCTGAAAGTTAGGAACTTTTTCCTAATGTCCAACCTAAACCTCCCTTGCTGCAGTTTAACCCCATTGTTTGTTGACCTGTCCTCAGATGCCAAGGTGAACAAGTTTTCTCCCTCCTCTTTATGACACCCCTTTTAGATACCTGAAAACTGCTATCGTGTCTCCCCTCAATCTTCTCTTTTCTAAACTAAACAAACCCAATTCTTTCAGCCTTCCTTCATAGGTCATGTTCTCTAGACCTTTCATCATTCTTGTTGCTCTTCTCTGGATCCTCTCCAATTTCTCCACATCTTTCTTGAAATGCGGTTCCCGGAACTGGACACAATACTCCAACTGAGGCCTAACCAGTGCTGAGTAGAGCGGAAGAATGACTTCTCGTGTCATGCTCACTACACACCTGTTAATGCCTCCCAGAATCATGTCTGCTTTTTTGCAACAGCATCACTCTTGACTCATATTTAGCTTGTTGTCCACTCTAACCCCTAGATCCCTATATGGACGCCTACTCCATGGGTGGCTGGTAACACCGAGGCAGAAGGAGAACCAGGGAAGGCAGAGGAGGGAGGGATTCTGGCCACAGACCCCAGCCAACCCCAGGTCCATGCTTAGGAATCACATCCCTGCCAGGCCATGCAAACCCTGAGCAGCAGAGATCTCCCCTGCCAGAAACCCTGTGGGACCAGCTTCCCCTGCTGGGTACCTGAGGAGGCACCTCAGTCTGCAGGAATTGAGGGGTGAGGGGGGAGGTTGTGCGGCTGAGCCTGGGGGTGTCAGGGAGCTGCACCCAGCAGGCACAGACCAGGAACCCCGGCACTAAGGGAAGGAGGGAGCCATATGCTTCAGAGACCTGGGTGCCCCAGGGGAGATTCCCACACTCCAGCTGGGTCCTGGCCCAGAGACTCCAGGGGAAGCTCCAGCCCTTTGACCCCAGCTGGGATCTCGCCCATTCACCCAGTGGGGTTCTGGTGCCAGCAGTGGGGTGGGTAACAGGACAGTGACCAATCCCTCTCCTGACACTAATCACAACAGACCAGTCAAGCAGCTGCAGGGCTCAATGTTAATTCAGGGTCTCCCTGAGAGTGACCCACTGTGACGACGCGTTGGGGTCCCCTGACTCCTGCACCCCCGTAATGGCACGAACAGACTCCACCAGCCCGTAGAATGGAGGGAGTTTATTCCTTCTCCAGGATACAGCACAGCACAGCACAGCACAGTCTGGTTACAGGGCAGGTCTAGGATGCCTCAGCCCCCTTGAGATGGGGAGACTGGGCCCCTAAATCCCAGCCCCTGGCTTAGGCTGGTTCCTCCATGATCCCAGACCGAAACTAAACTCACTCTCTTTCATCCCTGCCCCCAGCCAGGCAGCATTCCCCTTCCTTTGTCTCTCTCCTGGGGTAGCTGGTCAGACAGGTTGAGAGACCCTCTTTGCATAATGACTCATCCTTCTGGGCTGTGGTACCGATGGCAGCCATTGGGGATTACCACAGAGCCAGCATAGGAACTAGCCAGATACCCCCACTACGTCACACCCACTCAGAGTTCATTGCTGTGAGCTGCCACACAGCAGTGCCCAGTCTCTGAGGATGAGCTGGCAGCCAGGCCCACTAGGGAGTGGTTGAGATACAAGGAGGGCCCTGAGCACAGCCAGGGGCAAAGCTGATGTGTCAGGATGGGCCTGAGATTCCCAGTGACCCACCCACCAAACAGCAGGAAACGGGCTCACCTGTCACTGTGATGGAGATGGGGCTGCTGTTCCTAAATGACCTTGTTTCTTTGGGATCATGTCTCCAGTACGCACAGGTGTAGGACCCAGCCCGTTCCCTCTGAGCTAGGAACTCGAGCTGGGGCTCTTGACCTTCCTGAAGGAGTTTGCTTGGGCCCTGCTGCCCTTTTTGGAAGAAGAATCTGTACGTCCCATCCCACTCACTGTGAGGAGGGGAGCACACGAGCGTAACCGTCTCCCCAGGGGGATACACCATGTTGCTGTCTCTCACCCAGAGGATAGGATACAGTCGGGGATCTGGAACAGAGACAGAGGGGTCAGGGGAGAGGGGGAGGCCAGGATGCACTCAGGAGAAAATGAGAAGTGAGAACAGATCAGCCCTGGAGAAATAGAAACACAAACCAGCCATATCTCTCTGCCTGGCACCTACCCCCACTCTGGGAAATGCCCCACAGTAAGGCTACATCTAGACTGCAGGCTTCTTGTGAAGGATCTTTTCTGAAAGTCTTCTTGTGAAATGCACGTTCACACTGCAATGCACTTTTGTGAAATCTGCACTTTTGTTCAGACTGCATGGACACTCTCTCAAAGGAAAGCTCTGATTGCTACAGCTAGAATGGTCACCAGGGCACCTGTGCTTTATACTCTTTCGTCTTGTTGCACAAAAAAGGCATCCTCCCCATCCACACACACTTTTTTGCAAAGAGGTCTTTCACAAAAAGGCGTTCTCCCTTGTAGAATGAGGAATACCTGCGCCAAGAAACACCCTCTGTTCTTTCCATTTTTCTGCGCAAAAAGCACTTGAGGTGTGGATGCTCTGCGAGATTTTTTGGAAAAATGGCTGCTTTATTCAGAAAGTTCTGGACTGTAGACATAGCCCAAATGAACCACAGCCTGGTTCGCTCTCTCCCTCTGTCTCTCATGCCCCATTATCTCTCTCCAATGAAAAAAACCCAAAGTTCATTCCCAGCTGGAATTTGTGCAGCTCCCACTCCCAGGAACCAGGTCATGCAGAATCCCTGTCTGGTCACCCTTCCATTGTCATGTGTCTGTTCCCTACGTCGGAACTTCTGAGCAAGGATTCCCACCCCCTGTCCTCATCCCCAAGTTTCCCTTTGAGACACTGAACAGGCTCAGCTCCTGGAGTCTCTCCTAGAACATGAACCTGCCTTCTGCACAGCTGGGCAAATTCCTCCTCCTTCCCCCATCTCTACATCTTCACCCCTGCACTCTACAGCCTGCAACCCCAAATGTCACTGTCCTGCCCCCAACTTGCTGCTCTCCCTCCAGAGAACAGAGGAGCTGGGAAGGGATTGTACCAAGGAGCAATCAGG
Source organism: Rafetus swinhoei (assembly GCA_019425775.1). Taxonomy (NCBI): domain Eukaryota; kingdom Metazoa; phylum Chordata; order Testudines; family Trionychidae; genus Rafetus; species Rafetus swinhoei. Next base: position 3,710,791 of record CM033433.1, on the reverse strand, counting down.
ACACAATCGGCCTGTCCCAGCAGAGACAAGGGATGTCAGGAGCAGAGCTGGGTGGGAAGGTTCCTTCCTGTGTCTCAGTATCCACAGGCTGCCCCCTCTCCATCCAGGGGAGGGGTGAGGGCAGGTTGGGAGGGTCCTTCATTCTCCAGTGCAGCTCCAGATCCCCACACTCCGGGGGAAGCAGGAGGCCAAAAGGGGCAGGGTGGTTTCTGTCAGTGCTCCAACCTCAGACCCCCCCGCAGTAGCTAATCAGCGCTACAGAGAAGTGAGGAGGGTTGGCCGGACATGGGGAAGTGAGGGGGGATTTTCCACTCCCGGCCTCTCCTTTGGGGTCTCTGCAAAACCTGCTTTGAGTGTCCTGACTGGTGGTGCTGGGTCTGTGCCCCTGGCCCCGAGCCCTCTGTGGGGGTCCAGAGCTGGGGCAGAGCGATCCCCCTCCACACACAGCCCCATGCTGATGGGTCCCGCCCAGTGTCAGGGGGAGGTGGGAGCTCAGTCTCCATGGCCCATCTAGCCCTCGATCACCCTGCTGGGTCTGCCACTGAGGGTCGTGCCCATGGGGCCAGGGGCAACTTCTCCCCTGCGGCCTGGGCAGGGACCCACTGAAGAGATGTCCCAAAGAGCCATCACGTGGGTTGCTCTTCTGCTTCCATGGACGTGGCTCTGGACTGGAGCTGCAATTGCAGTTTCCATGGGAGATGCCTGTGAACGGGCAGCTGGACCCCCTAGAGGGTGACACGGGGAGCACCTGGGAATCCCCCTTCCCTGCAATTTCAAACACCCCCATGTGAGAGGCAGGGGATCTCCCCTTCCCCACTGACTGAGTCCTCCCACCCACCGCGAGTATCTCAGCAAGGCAAGGACACGTCGTTACCTGCAGGGGTCACTGGCCTGGCGAGACTCTGGAGCGAGGCTGGAGGAGAAGAGCAGAGAGGGGTCAGAGCTCCAGGAAGGGGCTGGGGGTGCAGGAGAAGGGAGGGACGTGGGCAGAGAAGGGGACTCTCCAGACACACACAGGGGGCGGAGGGTGGGGGCCAAGGAGGGCACTTACCCAGCAGGGGCAGGAGCAGAGGCAGCGCCATGCTGGGCCCGTGGCTCTGGGCCGGGAGCTGGGTTCTCAGCTCAGTCTCTGTCCCTGTGGGTGCAGGGAGGGGGCCGGGACCCTCTGTGCTGACGCAGGCAGAGGAAGTCACAGGCTCAGGTGTGGTCACTGCTCAGCCCAGGGGCTGGTGTGCAGGGCGGGAGGGGGGAGCTGAACCTTTTCCGGAGCTGACAGTAGTGAGAGGGCTGGAGCAGCAGTTCCCAGTGAGTCCGGGCTGGGCCAGCGGCTCCGCCGGTGCAAAGTAACATCTGCTGAGTGACTCTGGCCTACGGCCGCGGGTACCGGGCCCCATGGCGCCGGCCGAGCTGTGGGCCAGCTGGAATTGGAGCCCTACTGGGGAAGGGCTGGGGGGAGCAGAGGGGAGGCAGCCCGGCTGAGATGGGGCTGTGGGAGACTCTCTCCCGTCTCTCCCTGGGGATGGAGGGAAGGGCTGGAGGAAAGCAGCTGCACAGAGACCAGGGAGGGGCTGAGGACACGGCTCTCAGGAAATCCAACCTGGGAAGGCAGCTGGCAGGCAGCTGGGAGATGTGAGGGGGGACAAGAGCTTAGCTGCTTCCCACAGTGCCCTGGTCTGGTTGGGGAAGAGGCTGCACTGGGGGAGCAGGGCGAGAGATGGAGAATTCCCTTTATGTCAGTTTAATTTCCGTCACTCTTTGTTGATCCCCACAAGAGTGAGCTGGCTGGAGGGGCCCTTCAGGGGAGGGGAAATCACACAGGGCTGGAGGGGCCGTGTGCAGTGGCTCTCTGCAGGTCCCACTGTCAGAGCCAGCTCCAGCTGGAAAATGGCAAATGCAGGGGCCCATCTTTAGGAAAGGGAAGGAAGAGAATCCAGGGAGCTACAGACCATTCAGACTCACCTCGGTCCCCAGAACAATCATGGAGTGGAGCCTCTAGGAATCCTTTTGAATCATCTGGAAGAGGGGAAAGGGATCAGGAACAGTCACATGGATTCACCCAGGGCAAGTCCTGCCTGACCAACCCTACTGACTTCTCTGACAATTTACTATCTCTGTGGATGTGGAGAAGTCGGTGGATGTGTTGTACCTTGACTGTAACAAAGCTTTTGATACAATCTCCCACAGCATTCTTGCCAGCAAGGGAAGGCAGGATGGGTTGGTAACTGGACTGGAAGGGTATGTGTATACAGCAAAGTTATTTTAAAATAACTTTACTAACATCTACACAACCCAATTTCGAAATTAATTTGAAATAGCTGAGGGCTTATTTCGAAATCGGCAAACCTTGTTCGACGAGGAATAATGCCAATTTTCGAAATTGCTATTTCGAATTAAGCACTGTGTAGATGCTTATTTCGAAATAGGGGCCTCCAGCCCTTCCCAGGGTACCCTGCTGGCCGCCCTGGCCACAAGGTAATTTCTGACCTGATGCCCTGCCAGAACCAGTTCTGATTGGCCTTAAATGCAATTCAGCGTCCACTCAGTGTGGATGCGTTATTTTGAAATGCATTTTGTGTGTAGATGCGTTATTTCAAAATAACTATTTCGAAATTAGATATTTCTAAATAACACAGTAGTGTAGACGTACCCTAATGTAGACCTAAGCTGGCTAGATTGTCAGGCCCAATGGGTAGTGATCAATGGCTCGATGTCTGGCTGGCAGTCAGTTTCTAGCGGAGTGCCCCAAGGATCGGTTCTGGGGCTGGTTTTTTTCAACTTCTTTATTAATGCCCTGGATGAGAGGATGAATTGCACCCTCAGCAAATTCACAGACGACACTAAGCAACGGGGAGAGGTAGATACGCTCGACGGCAGGGAGAGGGTCCAGAGTGACCTGGACAAATTGGAGGTTTGGGCCAAAAGCAAGCGGAGGAGGTTCAATAAGGAGAAGTGTCGAGTCCTGCACTTTGGATGGAAGAATCCCAAGCCCTGCTAGCTGGGCTGGCTAAGTAGCAGTTCAGCAGAAAGGGCCTGTGGATTACAGGGATGAGAAGCTGGATATGAGTCAGCCGTGTGCCCCTGTGGCCACGAAGTCTAATGGCACATTAGGGTGCATTAGGAGGAGCATTTCCAACAGATTTAGGCTACGTCCACACTACAGAGTCCAGGGAATGCATCTGCTTTTCCAAAATATTTTTCAGAAGAGCGGAGGCACATTTTTGGCATCCCTGTAAACCTTGCTTTATGAGAAAGAAGGGATGTTCTGAAAAGGGGGTTTCCACCTATATGGGGCCAAATATCAGAAAAGCCTCTTCTGAAAAAAGAAACGGAAAAACTATGCAAATTGCGCTTCACAATTTGCGTAGCTTTTTCTGGAAGAACAGTGTAATGTAGACATAGCCCTAGAGAAGTTATAAGATTTGGCACTGGTGAGGCCACATCTGTTGTGTCTAAACTACATGGTTCCATCGATGGAGCCATGTAGATTAGGCTGATCGGCAATGGGAAATGAAGCTGCGATTATTTAAATGTAAATGGCTGCCCTGCTGAGCCGACAAACAGCTGATCAGCTGTTTGTCGGCTCAGCGTGCTAGTCTAAACGCTCCCGCGCCAACCTGAAAACCCTTTATCGACCTCCCGGTTATGCCTCGTAGGACGAGGTTTACCGGGGAGGTCGATAAAGGGCTTTCATGTCAGGAGGGGAGCGTCCAGACTGCCCCGATCTGCTGACAAACAACTGATCGGCAGAGTGGGGCAGCCATTTAAATTTAAATGAAGCCGCGATTATTTAAATCGCGGCTTCATTTCCCTTTGCCGAACAAACAAATCTACATGGCTCCATCAACGGAGCCATGTAGTTTAGACGTACCCCTGGAGTATTGCATCCAATTCTGGGCCCCCCATTACAGAAAGTATGTGGACACATTGGATAGGGTCTAGCAACCAAAATGGATAGGGGACTGGAGCACTTGACCTATGAGGAGAGGCTGAGGGATTTGAGCTCATTTAGTCTTCAGAAGAGAAGAGTGAGGGGGGATTTGATAGCAGCCTCCAACTTCCTGAAGGGAGGTTTTAAAGAGGCTGGAGAAAGGCTGCTCACAGTAGTGACGGATGGCAGAACAAGGAGCAATGGTCTCAAGTTACAATGGGAAGGTCTAGGCTGAATATTTGGAAAAACAATTTCGCTAGGAGGGAGGGGAAGCGCTGGGATGGGTTCCCTAGGGCAGGGGTGGAATCTCCATCCCTACAGGTTTTTAAGTCTCGGCTTGACAAAGCCCTGGCTGGGTTGATTGAGTTGGGTTGGTCCTGCCTTGGGCAGGGGCTGGACTCCATGACTCCTGAGGTCTCTTCCAGCCCTGGGATTCTATGAATTCCGACCCAGCCCTGGTCTGGTTTAAATTAAAATGAACCAAGTTCGTTGCCAGGCCCTGGGTGAAGAGGGGCCAAGCGAGAAGGAGCCAGGCCAGAGACAAGCAGCCGAAGGTCTGGCCCTCAGTGCGGCAGGGCAGGGTTCTCATTCCAGCTGGTTTCACTGTCTGGTTACACTTGGTGCAGCCTGGCTGAGCGCTGGTCTCTGGGAACCGCCCACTGGCGCATGCAGGTGCTGGGTTCCTGCTCAGCCCAGGAAGGCGATAACTTGGGGTTCGCTGCCCGACTCTCTATGGCCCCAGAGAGCCTGTCTCTAAGGGCATTGACCCTGGCTCAAGGTGCAGGAAGGGCTGGTCACCAGCCGGGCGGCAGAACAGAAATCTCCTTCCCCAGTGACGAAACGGCCTTGTTTGCCGCACAGGCAGAGCCGCATTCTTCCCCCGCTGGTTTCCCTGTGTGATGGGGGTGGCCACAGAGGACCCCTTGGGGCTGTTCCTGGGATGCTGATGGAGCCACTGACACTCACCTCCTTGCTCCTTGGGGCTCCCCACCCCCGTGTCTCTGGTCTCTCCCAGACAGGGCTCAGGGCTGAGGTAACCACCCCTTCCCCGCAGGGCAATGCAGACACGGAATCACTTCAGCTGTGGGAAAAGGCAGACCTAGGGCAGAGCACCCAGAAAACCAGCCCCCTAATAAACCCCTCACTTCACGTCTCATGGCTTGACACAATGGCAGCCGGTTTCAGTCCTGCCCCTTTGCAGGGGAAGGAGGACGAGCAGCCTCACTGCGCCCCCAGGTAACACTGACTTACACGGGGCTTGGTAGCAAACACAAGTATTTTTATTAATTGCAAACGGCAGGAGTGAAGAGGTTGAGAGTGAAAACAATCAGAGCAAAGGAAGTTACAAATTTCAAACAAACAGGAAGCACGTGGCTAGTTCGAACACACTAAAGCTTATTGCGAACTTACCACTGTTCTTATTTCAGGCAAGTCAACAAGCCAGAGAAAACCTTTCCCTCTGACTTGGGTCCCTGGCTCCCCTTTTGGGGAGTCATGCCAGCCACAGACACAGACTTCCACAGACTTTCTTTTGGGCAGGAATCCTTTGTTCTCCACTCTCTCCCAGCATTCCTGGAAAATTACCTGCTTAAACTGTTGCTTGCACAAGCTGGCATGGGAACAGGACTTTCCAGGACCCTCCACTGCTCAAACTTCAGACACAGCACAAGGCTGTTTACAAGCCATCAGCAGCGAGTGGCCCTGTGGCTCCTTAGAGACTAACCAAAATTGATAGAACCATGAGCTTGCGTGGGCAAACCCCCGGAGCGGCCCAAGGCCGACTGTGGCAGTTGGTGCCCCAGGTGGGGCACGCAATTGGCGCCCCACCTGTAGGGCTCCTCAATGGACTGACGTCATTGGCCGGCACCCCAGGCGCCCTGTAACGTCATCATTGGGCACCCCGGCGGCGGCACCTTAGGCAGCGGCTGAGTCTGCCTATAGTCATGGGCCGCCTGCAAAATCCACTTCCTCAGGTGGACTGCAGTGGAAATCACAGACACATTCCAATTCACCTGAGGACGTGGGGTTTGCCCAGGAAAGCTCCTGGTTCAGTAGATCTTGGTTAGTCTCTAAGGTGCCGCAGGACCAGGCCTTGTTTCTGAAATTACAGACTCACACACGACCCTCTGAGAGCTTTTTACAAGCCATTAAGTTGATCACCGGCCCTTAGGGTTGCCAGAGGAGAACCATTGCTGGCTCCCATTTGCCCATTCAAAAGGAGAGATAATCGCAAACCGCACAGCTCCAGCCTCCCACACGGGAATGATTCACGCACCAGAGTGAGAGGCAGAGATCCAGCAGGGTGTGACTGTAAAATGCAGCAGTTACAGGAGCTATTTTACCCAAAGCATCTGGGAGTGATGCCTATTTAGATCAATATGATCGTTTCAGGAGAGGGGGGAGTCTCACACCCTGTCCCATTGGTGTTTGAGCCCTGGGCAGCCCTGGTTCCCCTTAGTTCCAATACAGATGATAAAACAGACTCGCAGAGGGCAGCCGTATCTCCGCCTGTGGCACTGCCTCCTATAGTGCACAGTGATGCCATTGGCTAATGCGGTGGGCAGATCCCATGACACCTCACAAGGCAGAGGGTGCACACGGTGTTGTGTCTGTGTGTAGGGTGTGAATGCAGGGGTGCACGAGTTCACACTGAGCAAGCAGATTCTGTGCATGAGAGTAATACACCAATGAGTACATGACCGTGCTCCATTCCAGAAACAGCTGCATTTTGGTTGGCTCCAGAAGTGCTGCTGGTGCTAAAGCCCTTTCAGATCCTGTGGATGTTTCTCAGCTCTCACTCCAGAGCTTCCCACCAGCATCTCCCCTCCAGGCTGGAATCCACAAGGAGCAAGTGCAGCCCGGAGGGGTGTCCTTGTGGGGAGAATCCCAGGCACAGAAGGAAGGGCCCCTGCGCAGAACAAGCCAGGCACCTGGATCTAGGAGCAGTAGCAGGAGATGAGGAAGATGAGGCCGTTGATGAGGAAGAAGGAGCCGCCCACAGTCAGATCCCAGAGGCAGAGGAAGCTGCAAGCTGCAGAGAGGGAATCCGGAGGGGAACCAGCGGGTGAGCATCACTGCTGATGGGATGCGCATGGTGTCTATGTTTCTGTGCTTCTAGCACTCATGATGATCCCCCTCCCCAGAATCTCAGCAGCCCCAGGTGGGGACTTGAAACCCACCCTCAGCCCTTCTCACACGGACCCCCCATTCCACCCACACGAGTGTCTGTTCTACTCTTCTCTACCTGCCCTGTGCCCTGCCCTGTCCAAGCTCGGCCATCGGGGCCTGGGTGCTGGTTGCTCCACCAGGAAATGTGCTGGGTAAGAAGCCACAGGCTGCCTCACCTGGCACTGGGACATTCCTGGTGATGCAGGAACCCGCCTTTCCAAAGTAAGTCCTGGGACACGCCTCCCAGCTGCAGTGTTAATGGCACTTTCTGTCTGCACCAGCCTGCCCTGTGAGGGGACGGAAGGTCCATTTGTCATGGGATTGTCAATGGGGGTTCAATTCCCTGCTGTAGCACAGGCCTCTGTAGAACCTGCTTTCTCCTTCCTCCTTCTGCAAATGGGAACGGGGGAGGGATCAATCCACTAAGGACACAGGGAGGGGCTGAGGGACTTGGGCCATGAAAATATTAAGGACAGAGAAAGCAGGGGGGAGGGGAATTTCACTTTCTTCTATCTCAATGTTACCCCAGCCAACCTCCCTCTCCCAGCAGAGCTCCTGGGGATGGGTCTCTTCCCATGAGAACAACAAACTCAGCTCAATGAAGGTATTAGGGGTGTCTCACCTGTCCTGGTGACATTCACAGCCTGGCTCTTGAGGACGGGACCCACCTCCCACTCACGTTGTCCTCATACCCGCAGGTGAATTCCCCGCTGTTGTTGGGACTGGCCCATGGGATGCTGAGCACAGAGCCCTTCACAGAGCGGGAGCCGAGCTCCATGGTGCTGATCTCAGACCCTGCCTCCCTCGGCACAAACTCAACTCCGTCCTTGTAGAAATGAAACCTCCTCTCACCGGTGTCCCCTGGGGCCGTGCAGGTGAGGAGCAGGGGGAGCCCTTCACTCACCGCTCCAGATAGGGGATCCACACTCAGCACTGGTTGGGGAAGGGGATCTGTGGGGAACAGCAAAGGGGAGGGGTCAGCAGGGGCAGGGAAGGAGAGAAAGTGAAGATGGTGCCCACAGTTCAGTGCTCTCCAGAGCTCTTGCTTCAGACCAGGATGCTGGGGGCTCCCCACAGACATGAGCGAGGGCCGGGCTAGGGATGGGAATTGCCCCTTCAGACACAATGTGGGCTGCTGGGATGTAGGAATTTTGACAAAGCTCCTAATTTCACACGCTGGCTCCTGCACTTCAGGGCAGTAGGAAATTGAGATTCATCTTCCTGTCTGGGGACACGGCAACTCCCTGTCTGATTGGTTCCCCTCAGAAGGTGAAGGGACCATTCCCCAGGCAGGGCTCTCCCTGCCCCTCGCATCTGGACCTGCAGGTTTCACTCCCACACCTGACAGTGTCTCTACAGTCCCTGTTCCGAACCAGTGAATGTTCCTTCCACTGTACCTGGTGTGCCACTAAACTGATTAAAGGGGAGGCTGTTAACGAGTTCCAGGTGGACCCCAAACTTTCCAGGAACCAGGGGATGATATTCCAGGGGGTTCAAACTGACTTGGGTGGCCCTGTGTGGAGTTGAGTGTCTCATCCTGTGCTTCATGAGAAGATACCCTCCCCTGGGGCCAGCAGGGGAAAGCGGGACTCACCTGTCACTGTGATGTTGATGGGGCTGCTTGTCTCTGATAGGAGCTCTCGCCCAGACAGTGTCTTCCAGAATTCACAGCTGTACACTCCGGCCTGTGATCCAGACAGACCCGACAGCTGCAGGGAATGGTTGTAACTGTCCCGAGGGGAGGGGAGTTTGTTGGATTGGATTTCCGGCCATCCCTGAAGAACCGGATCCCAGAAACGGCAGGTGCCCCAGCAGCTGAGCACGTCCAGGGTGACGGCTTCCCAGCGATGTAGACAGGCTGCAATGGGGACATGGTAAGCTGGGGGGCTGGAAAAGAGAAGGGGGTTGGGGGAGGGGACAGTTACTATAGAATCATAGAATCATAGAACACTAGGACTGGAAGGGACCTCGAGAGGTCATCGAGTCCAGGCCCCTGCCCTCATGGCAGGACCTTGTACTGACTAGGCCATCCCTGACAGACATTTATCTAACCTACTCTTAAATATCTCCAGAGATAGGGATTCCACAACCTCCCTGGGCAATTTATTCCAGTGTTTGACCACCCTGACAGTTAGGCACTTTTCCCTAATGTCCAACCTAAACCTCCTTGCTGCAGTTTAAGCCCATTGCTTCTTCGCCTGTCCTCAGAGGCCAAGATGAACAAGTTTTCTCTCTTCTTTATGACACCCCTTTAGATACCTGAAAACTGCTATCATGTCCCCTCAATCTTCTCTTTTCTAAACTAAACAAACCCAATTCTTTCAATCTTCCTTCATAGGTCATGTTCTCTAGACCTTTCATCATTCTTGTTGCTCTTCTCTGACCCTCTCCCATTTCTCCACATCTTTCTTGAAATGCGGTTCCCAGAACTGGACACAATACTCCAACTGAGGCCTAACCAGTGCTGAGTAGAGCGGAAGAATGACTTCTCGTGTCATGCTCACAACACACCTGTTAATGCCTCCCAGAATCATGTTTGCTTTTTTTGCAACAGCATCACACTCTTGACTCATATTTAGCTTGTGGTCCACTCTAATCCCTAGATCCCTATATGGATCCCTACTCTATGGGTGGCTGGTAACACAGAGGCAGAAGGAGAACCAGGGAAGGCAGAGGAGGGAGGGATTCTGGCCACAGACCCCAGCCAACCCCAGGTCCATGCTTAGGAATCACATCCCTGCCAGGCCATGGAGACCCTGAGCAGCAGAGATCTCCTGCCAGAAACCCTGTGGGACCGGCTTCCTGCTGGGTACCTGAGGAGGCACCTCAGTCTGTAGGGATTGAGGGGTGGGGGTTTGTGCAGCCGAACCTGGGGTGTCAGGAGCTGCACCCAGCAGGCACAGACCAGGAACACAGGCACTAAGGGAAGGAGGAGGCCACATGCCGCAGAGCTCTGGGTGCCCCAGAGGAGATTCCCACACTACAGCTGGGTCCTGGCCCAGTGACTCCAGGGAAGCTCCAGCCCTTTGACCCCTGCTGGGATCTCACCCATTCACCCACTGGGGTATTTGTGCCAGCAGTGGGATGGTAACAGGACAGTGACCAATCCCTCTCCGGACACTAATCACAACAGACCAGTCAAGCAGCTGCAGGGCTCAATGTTCATTGAGGGTCTCCCTGACAGTGCCCCACTCAGAATCCAGTGCTGTGAGCTTCCCTGCAGCAGTGCCCACCTGGAGCCCCAGTGCTGGGAGCTGCCACACAGCAGTGCCTCCTCTCTGAGGATGAGCTGGCAGCCAAGCCCACTAGGGAGTGGTTGAGATACTAGGGAGGCCCTGAGCACAGCCAGGGGGCAAAGCTGATGTGTCGGGATGGGCCTGAGATTCCCAGTGACCCACCCACCAAACAGCAGGAAACGGGCTTACCTGTCACTGTGATGGAGACGGGGCTGCTGTTCCTAAATGACGTTGTTTCTTTGGGATCATGTCTCCAGTACGCACAGGTGTAGGACCCAGCCCATTCCCTCTCAGCTAGGAACTCGAGCTGGGACTCTAGACCTTCCCGAAGGAGTTTGCTGGGGCCCTGCTGCCCTTTTCGGAAGAAGAATTTGAACGTTCCATCCTGCCCACTGTGAGGAGGGGAGCACACGAGTGTAACCGTCTCCCCGGGGGGATACACCATGTTGCTGTCTCTCATCGAGAGGGTAGGATCCAGTCGGGGATCTGGAACAGAGTCAGAGGGGTCAGGGGAGAGGGGGAGGCCAGGATGCACTGAGGAGAAAATGAGAAGTGAGAACAGATCAGCCCTGGAGAAATAGAAACACAAACCAGCCACATCTCTCTTCCTGGCACCTACCCCACACTGGGAAATGCCCCACACCAAGGCTACGTCTAGACTGCAGGCTTCTTGTGCAGGATCTTTTCTGAAAGACTTCTTGTGGAATGCATGTTCACACTGCAATGCACTTTTGTGAAATCTGCACTTTTGTTCAGACTGCATGGACACTCTCTCGAAAGAAAGCTCTGATTGCTATGGCTAGAATGGCCACCAGGACACCTGTGCTTTTTCCTCTTTCGTCTTGTTGCACAAAAAGCATCCTGCCTGTCCACACATGCTTTTTGCAAAGAGGTCTTTCACAAAAGGCGTTCACCCTTGTAGAATGAGGAGTACCTACACCGGAAACTCCTCTGTTCTTTCCAGTTTTCTGCGCAAAAAGCACTTGAGGTGTGGATGCTCTGTGAGATTTTTTGGAAAAAATGGCTGTTTTATTCGGAAAACTCTCTAGTGTAGACATAGCCCAAATGAACCACAGCCTGGTTCGCTCTCTCCCTCTGTCTCTCATGTCCTATTATCTCTCTCCCAATGAAAAAAACCCAAAATTCATTCCCAGCAGGAATTTGTGCAGCTCCCGCTCCCAGGAACCAGGTCATGTAGAATCCCTCTCTGGTCTCCCTTCCATTATCATGTGTCTGTTCTCCAAGACAGAACTTCTGAGCAAGGATTCCCATCCCCATCCCCATCCCCAAGTTTCCCTTTGTGACACTGAACAGGCTCAGCTCCTGGAGTCTCTCCTAGAACATGGACCTGCCTTCTGCACAGCTGGGCAAATTCCTCCTCCTTCCCCCTGTCACTGTATCTTCACCCCTGCACCCCACAGCCTGCGACCCCAAATGTCACTGCCCTGCCCCCAACTTGCTTCTCTCCCCTCCTGGGAACAGAGGGGCTGGGAAGGGGATTTAGCCGAGGAGCAATCAGGACACAATCGGCCTGTTCCAGCAGAGACAAGGGGTGTCAGGAGCAGAGCTGGGTGGGAAGGTTCCTTCATGTGTCTCAGTATCCACAGGCTGCCCCCTCTCCATCCAGGGGAGGGGTGAGGGCAGGTTGGAAGGATCCTTCATTCTCCAGTGCAGCTCCAGATCCCCACACTCTGGGGGAAGCAAGAGGCCAAAAGGGGCAGGGTGGTTTCTGTCAGTGCTCCAACCCCAGACCCTCCAGCAGTAGCTAATCAGCGCTACAGAGAAGTGAGGAGGGTTGGCTGGACATAGGGAAGTGAGGGGGGATTTTCCACTCCCGGCCTCTCCTTTGGGGTCTCCGCAACACCTGCTTTGAGTGTCCTGACTGGTGGTGCTGGGTCTGTGGCCCTGACCCCGAGCCCTCTGTGGGGGACCAGAGCTGGGGCAGAGAGACCCCCCTTCACACACAGCCCCATGCTGATGGGTCCTGCCCAGGGGCACTCAGTGTCAGGGGGAGGTGGGAGCTCAGTCTCCATGGCCCATCTAGCCCTCGATCACCCTGCTGGGTCTGCCAGTGAGGGTAGTGCCCATGGGGCTGGGGGCAGCTTCTCCCCTGTGGCCTGGGCAGGGACCCACTGAAGAGATGACCCAAAGAGCCATCATCTGGGGTTGCTCTTCTGCCCCCATGGACGTGGCTCTGGACTGGAGCTGCAGCTGCAGTTTCCATGGGAGATGCCTGTGAACGGGCAGCTGGACCCACCCAGAGGGTGACACGGGGGGCACCTGGAAATCCCTCTTCCCTGCAATTTCAAACACCCCCATGTGAGAGGCAGGTGATCCCCTCCCCCCCCCGCCCGATTGAGTCCTCCCAGCCCACCGCGAGCATCTCAGCAAGGCCAAGACACGTCGTTACCTGCAGGGGTCACTGGCCTGGGGAGACTCTGGAGCGAGGCTGGAAGAGAAGAGCAGAGAGGGGGTCAGAGCTCCAGGAAGGGGCTGGGAGTCCAGGAGAAGGGAGGGATGTGGGCAGAGAAGGGGGGACTCTCCAGACACACACACAGAGGGGCTGAGGGCTGGGGTCTGAGGGAGGAGGCACTTACCCAGCAGAGGAAGGAGCAGAGGCAGTGCCATGCTGAGCCCGCAGCTCTGGGCTGGGTTCTCAGCTCAGTCTCTGTCCCTGTGTGGGTGCAGGGAGGGGGCCGGGCCCCTCTGTGCTGATGCAGGCAGAGGAAGTCACAGGTTCAGGTGTGGTCACTGCTCAGCCCAGGGGCTGGTGCGCAGGGCGGGAGGGGAGATCTGAACCTTTTCCGGAGCTGACAGTCATGGGAGGGGCTGGAGCAGCAGTTCCCAGTGAGTGACACCTCCGGGGCAGGGCCAGCGGGTCCGCCAGTGCAAAGTAACATCTGCTGAGTGACACTGGCCTACGTCCGCGGGTACCGGGCCCCATGTCGCCGGCCGAGCTGTGGTCCAGCTGGAATTGGAGCCCTACTGGGCAAGGGCTGGCCGGGGGAGTAGAGGGGGAGGCAGCCCGGCTGAGATGGGGCTGTGGGAGACTCTGTCCCATCTCTCTCTGGGGATGGAGGGAAGGTCTGGAGGGAAGCAGCTGCACAGAGACCAGGGAGGGGCTGAGGACACGGCTCACGGGAAATCTAATCTGGGAAGGCAGCTGGCAGGCAGCTGGGAGATGTGTCGGGGGAAGAACTTAGGTGCTTCCTACAGTGCCCTGGTCTGGGTGGGGAAGAGGCTGCACTGGGGGGAGCAGGGTGAGAGATGGAGAATTCCCTTTATGTCAGTTTAATTTCCTGCACTCTTTGTTGATGCCCACAAGAGTGAGCTGGCTGGAGGGGCCCTTCAGGGGAGGGGAAATCACACAGGGCCCGAGGGGCGTGTGCAGTGGCTCTCTGCAGGTCCCACCATCAGGGCCAGCTCCAGCTGGAAAATGGCAAACGCAGGGACCCAGAGAACCAGCCAGGGCCTGGGGAGAGCCGGCCAAAAGGGGTCCACAGGACCTAACTTGCCATCGCTGTGGGCAAAAAGGCCACAAGAGGGCTCAGTGCACCAGGCACCAAGACCTGGGATTTCCCAGGGTTAACTGGCTGGGGCTGGGGAAAGGGCAGGCTGCCCCAGAGGCTGAGGCCAGCAGGCAAACCTCAGCTCAGAGTAGGGGGAAGGATGCTCAGTGCACCTCCCCCGGGAGGTCGGACCCTCGGAGGCAGATTTCTCCGTGTACCAGGTGAGGGCAGGACGGCCCCTGCGGAGCGAATACCTCATACCCCTGCAGGTGGACGGCAAGGGGGTGACGGGCTACTGGGACACGGGGGCGGAGGTGACGCTGGCCCGATCCAACATAGTGGCCCCAGACCGGGTACTACCCCACACGCAGCTGACCCTGAAGGGCATAGATGGGTCCCCGTTTAAGGTGCCTGTAGCTAGGGTGCATCTGAAATGGGGGGCCAAGGAAGGTCTCAAGGAAGTGGGGGTGCACCCACACTTGCCCACAGAGGTGATGATGGGGAATGACCTAGAGGAGTGGCCCCATGAATCCCAACAGGCTCTAGTCACCACCCGTAGCCAGAGCCAACGAGGGGCTGGCAACCTGGATGCAGGGAAGGACTCCTGACAGGGTCCTCAGGGTTCCATCCCAGTGGACACGGGGTCCAGCCAGGCTGGGACTCCCGACCTAGGCAAAGGTGGGGAACAGGTCCCGATCCCTGCCGCAGTGGCTGAATTCCAGGCTGAGGTGCAGGCAGACCCTCCTGCAGAGGCTGAGGGACGAGGCTGGCCTCCGTGCAGCGCAGCCCCTGGGAGAGGAGGCCAGGAGAGATTCCTGTGGGAGCGGGGATTCCTGTTCCGGGAATGGCTTCCCCCCAGGAAGGTGAGGGCATGGGGGGTCCAGTGGCAGCTGGTCGTCCCCCAAAAGTATCGCCTCAAGCTGCTGTATTTGGCCCATAACGTCCCCTTTGCGGGCCACCGGGGGATCCGGAGCACCCAGCTGAGGCTGCTCCAACACTTCTATTGGCCGGGAATATTCGCAGCCGTGCAGCGGTACTGCCGGTCCTGCGACTCCTGCCAGAGGGGCGGGAAGGCACAAGATGGGAGGAAAGCTGCTCAGGGGCCCCTACCCTGTATAGAGGAGCCTCTGGGCTTGCTGAGAGAGTTATGGGAGGGGAAGGCCTCCCTGGATGGAGCGTCGGGGGTGGAAGACGTCCTGGTTTTCCAGGAAAGGCTTGCTGGGCTCATGGGCCCAGCCAGAGAGACCCTGGCCAGAGATCAAGACCAGTGGAAGGGTGGGTGCGACCATGGAGGACAGGCCTGTGCCAGTCCCCCCGGAGCAGTGCAGCAAGTGGACAGAGGGAAGCCGATTCATGTGGGGCCTCGCCGCGGCTGGCCCAAGTCAAGGGGAGCACCCATGCCCCCAGGGCAGGTTCCCACGCAGAGGACCCGAACTTCCCTAGGTCACAAGCGGAGGACCCTGCTCAGTTCGCTCCTCGGAGTGGGGAGAACTGTGACGAGTGTGGTACCTTGCTGGTTGTTGGGCTTGGGCTGTGGGTGACCCCCACTGGTTACTGTCTGTACCACGGCCCAGCAGAGTAGCTGATGGGACAGGGAGGTAACCTCTTCGACCAGTTACCTCCCAGGGTGAGGAACAAAGGAAGGTGGAATGCCGCCCCGGCTGGGGGGGCAGGGCTGGAGGAGAGTGGTAGTTTCTGTCTGGGAAGCAGGGGAGAAGGAGCTAGGGAGGGGGCTGGGATTGTAGGGTCCAGCCACCCCCCATCTCAAGGGGGGGTACTGAGGCCTCCTAGCCCCAGTTCCTGTAACCAGATTACATCTATGCTGTGCTGTATCCTGGAGAAGCAATAAACTCCCTCTATTCTACTGGCTGGTGGAGTCTGTTCGTGCCACTACGGGGGTGCAGGAGGCGGGGGACCCGGACGTGCCGCACAGTATGTGTACACAGCAAAGTTATTTTGAAGTAACTTTACTAACATCTACACAAGCCAATTTCGAAATTAATTTGAAATAGCAGAGGGCTTATTTTGAAATCAGTAAACCTCATTCCATGAGGAATAATGCCAATTTTGAAATTGCTATTTTGAATTAAGCGCTGTGTAGACGCTTATTTCGGAATAGGGGGCCTCCAGCCCTTCCCAGGGTACCCTGCTGTCCGCCCTGGCCACAAGGTAATTTCTGACCTGATGCCCTGCCAGAACCAGTTCTGATTGGCCTTAAATGCAATTCAGCGTCCACTCAGTGTGGACGTGTTATTTCGAAATGCATTTTGTGTGTAGATGCGTTATTTCAAAATAACTATTTCAAAATTAGATATTTCTAAATAACACTGTAGTGTAGACGTACCGTAATGTAGAGCTAAAGCTGGCTAGATTGTTGGGCTCAATGGGTAGTGATCAATGGCTCCATGTCTGGCTGGCAGTCAATTTCTAGCAGAGTGCGCCAAGGATCGGTTCTGGGGCTGGTTTTTTTCAACATCTTTATTAATGACCTGGATGAGGGGATGAATTGCACCCTCAGCAAGTTCACAGATGACGCTAAGCAATGGGGAGAGGTAGATACGCTGGAGGGCAGGGAGAGGGTCCAGAGTGACCTGGACAAATTGGAGGTTTGGGCCAAAAGCAAGCTGACAAGTTTCAACAAGGAGAAGTGTAGAGTCCTGCACTTGGGTTGGAAGAATCCCAAGCCCTGCTAGAGGCTGGGGACCAACTAGCTAAATAGCAGTTCAGCAGAAAGGACCTGTGGATTACAGGGACTGAGAAGCTGGATATGAGTCAGCCGTGTGCTCTTGTAGCCACGAAGTCTAATGGCACATTAGGGTGCATTCAGAGGAGCATTTCCAACAGATTTAGGCTACATCCACACTACAGAGTCCAGGGAATGTGTCTGCTCTTCCGAAATATTTTTCAGAAGAGCAGAGGCACATTTTTGGCATCCCTGTAAACCTTGCTTTATGAGAAAGAAGGGATGTTCTGAAAAGGGGTTTTTTCCACCCATATGGGGCCAAATATCGGAAAAGCCTCTTCTGAAAAAAGAAACGGAAAAAGCTACGCAAATTGCACTTCACAATTTGTGTTGCTTTTTCTGGAAGAATACTGTAATGTAGACATAGCCCTAGAGAAGTTATAAGATTTGGCACTGGTGAGGCCACATCTGGTGTATTGCAGCCAATTCTGGGCCCCCCATTACAGAAAGTATGTGGACACATTGGATAGGGTCTAACAACCAAAATGGATAGGGGACTGGAGCACTTGACCTACGAGGAGAGGCTGAGGGATTTGGGCTTATTTAGTCTTCAGAAGAGAAGAGTGAGGAGGGATTTGATAGCAGCCTTCAACTTCCTGAAGGGAGGTTTTAAAGAGGCTGGAGAAAGGCTGTTCACAGTAGTGACGGATGGCAGAACAAGGAGCAATGGACTCAAGTTACAATGGGAAGGTCTAGGCTGAATATTTGGAAAAAAAATTTCCCTGGGAGGGTGGGGAAGCACTGGGATGGGTTCCGTAGGGAGGGGGTGGAATCTCCATCCCTAGAGGTGTTTAAGTCTCTGTTTGACAAAGCCCTGGCTGGGCTGATTGAGTTGGGTTGGTCCTGCCTTGATCAGGGGGCTGGACTCCATGACTCCTGAGGTCTCTTCCAGGCCTGGGATTCTATGAATTCCGACCCAGCCCTGAGTTGGTTTCGATTAAAATGAACCAAGTTCGTTGCCAGGCCCTGGGTGAAGTGGGGCCAAGTGAGAAGGAGCCAGGCCAGAGACAAGAAGCCGAAGGGCTGGCCCTCAGTGCGGCAGGGCAGGGTTTTCATTCCAGCTGGTTTCACTGTCGGGTTACACTTGGTGCAGCCTGGCTGAGCGTGGGTTTCTGGGAACTGCCCACTGGCGTACGAGGTGCTGGGTTCCCTGCTCAGCCCAGGAAGGCGATAACTTGGGGTTTGCTGCCCAGCTTTCTATGGCCCCAGAGAGCCTGTCTCTCTAAGGGCATTGACCCTGGCTCAAGGTGCAGAAAGAGCTGGTCACCAGCCGGGCGGCAGAACAGAAATCTCCTCCCCCACTCACTCCACGGCCTTGTTTGCTGCACAGGCACAGCCGCAATCTTACCCCGCTGGTTTCCCTGTATGATGGGGGTGGTCACAGAGGACCCCTTGGGGCTGTTCCTGGGATGCTGATGAAGCCACTGACACTCACCTCCTTGCTCCTTGGGGCTCCCCACCCGCGTGTCTCTGGTCTCCCCCAGACAGGGTGCAGGGCTGAGGTAACCACCCCTCTCCTGCAGGGCAATGAAGACACGGAATCACTTCAGCTGTGGGAAAAGGCAGACCTAGGGCAGAGCACCCAGAAAACCAGCCCCCTAATAAACCCCTTACTTCACGTTTCATGGCTTGACACAATGGCAGCCGGTTTCAGGCCAGCCCCTTTGCAGGGGAAGGCGGACGAGCACACTCACTGTGCCCCCAGGTAACACTGATTTACACGGGGCTCGGTAGCAAACACAAGTATTTTTATTAATTGCAAATGGCAGGAGTGAAGAGATTGCGAGTGAAAACAGGCAGAGCAAAGGAAGTTACAAATTTCAAACAAACAGGAAGCATGTGACTAGTTCTAACACACTAAAGCTTATTGTGAACTTACAACTGTTCTTATTTCAGGCAAGTCAACGAGCCAGAAAAACCTTTCCCTTTGACTTGGGTCCCTGGCTCTCCTTTTGGGGAGTCATGCCAGCCACAGACACAGGCTTCCACAGACTTTCTTTTGGGCAGGAATCCTTTGTTCTCCACTCTCTCCCCAGCATTCCTGGAAAATTACCTCCTTAAACTGCTGTTGTACAAGCTGGCATAGGAACAGGACTTTCCAGGACACACCCCTGCCCCCCAATGCTCAAACTTCAGAGACAGCACAAGGCTGTTTACAAGCCATTAGCAGCGAGTGGCCCTGTGGCTCCTTAGAGACTAACCAAAATGGATAGAACCACGAGCTTGCATGGGCAAACCCCCAGGAGCGGCCAAAGGCCAGCTGTGGCAGTTGGCGCCCCCGGTGGGGCGCGCAATCGGCACGCCCGCCGGTAGGGCCGTCAATGGACTGAGGTCATCGGCGGACACCCCAGGCTCCCCCGTAACGTCATCATCGGGCATCCCGGGCAACGGCGACTTAGGCGGCGGCTGAGTCCGCCTATAGTCACGGGCCGCCCCTGCAAAATCCACTTCCTCAGGTGGACTGGAGTGGAAATCACAGACACATTCTAATTCACCTGAGGAAGTGGGGTTTGCCCAGGAAAGCTCCTGGTTCAGTAGATCTTGGTTAGTCTCTAAGGTGCTGCAGGACCAGGCCTTGTTTCTGAAATTACAGACTCACACGCGACCCCTCTGAGAGCTTTTTACAAGCCATTAACTTGATCACCGGCCCTTAGGGTTGCCAGAGGAGAACCATTGCTGGCTCCCATTTGCCCATTTAAAAGAAGAGACAATCCCAAACCGCACAGCTCCAACCTCCCACACGGGAATGATTCACGCACCAATGTGAGAGTCACAGACACAGCAGGGTGTGACTGTAAAATGCATCAGTTACAGGAGCTATTTTACCCAAAGCATCTGGGAGTGATGCACATTTAGATCAATATGAACATTGCAGGGGAGGGGCACCCTCGCACCCTGCCCCATTGGTGTTCGAGCCCTGGGCAGCCTGGTTCCCCTTAGTTCCAATACAGACGATAAAACAGACTCGCAGAGGGCAGCCGTATCTCCGCCTGTGGCACTGCCTCCTATAATGCACAGTGATGTCATTGGCCAGTGTCGGGGGCGTGTCCCGTGACACTTCACGAAACAGAGGGTGCACACAGCGTTGTGTCTGTGTGTACGGTGTGAATACAGGGGTGCAGGACTTCACACCGAGGAAGCAGACTCTGTGCACGAGGGTCATACCCCAATGAATACACGGCCGTGCCCCGGTCCAGAAGCGTTGATGGTGCTGAAGCCCTTTCAGATCCTGTGGATGTTTCTCAGCTCTCGCTCCAGGGCTTCCCACCAGCATCTCCCCCTCCAGGCTGGAATTCACAGGGAGCAAGCGCAGCCCGTAGGGGTCTCCTTGTGGGGAGAATCCCAGGCACAGAAGGAAGGGCCCCTGAGCGGAACAAGCCAGGCACCTGGATCTAGGAGCAGTAGCAGGAGACGAGGAAGATGAGGCCGTTGATGAGGAAGAAGGAGCCGCCCATGGCCAGCTCCCAGAGGCAGAGGAAGCTGCGAGCTGCAGAGAGGGAATCCGGAGGGGAACCAGCTGGTGACTGTCACTGCTGATGAGATGCACATGGTGTCCGTGTGACTGTGCTTCTAGCACCCCCTCGCCCAGAATCTCAGCAGCCCCAAGCTGGGATGTGAAACCCACCAACAGCCCTTCTCCCAGGGTGGTGGACAGTGACCCTCATTCGCCCCACACGAGTGTCTGTTCCACTCTTCTCTGCCTGCCCTGTACCCTGCCCTGTTCGTGCTCAGCCATCGGGGCCTGGGTGCTGGTTGCTCCACCGGGAAATGTTCTGGGTGAGAAGCGGAATTTATCTAGGCAGAGGCCAGCAAGCCAAGGGCTGCCTCACCTGTCACTGGGACATTCCTGGTGATGCAGTGACCTGCCATTCCCAAAAATTCTGGTGACACCCTCCCACTGCATTGATAATGGCACATTCCATCTGTACCAGCCCTGCCCCGGAGGGGGGAAGTAGGGTCCAGTTGTTATGGGATTGGCAATGGGGGTTCAATTCCGTGCTGTGGCACAGGCCCCTGTGGAACGTGCTTCTTCCTTCCTCCTTCCGCAGATGGGAATGGGGGAGGGCTCAATCCACTAAGGACACAGGGAGGTGCAGAGGGACTTTGGGACATCGACATATTAAGGACAGAGAAAGCAGGGGGGAGGGGAATTTCACCTCCATTTTGTTTTCTATCTCCATGTTACCCCAACCAACCTCCCTCTCCCAGTAGAGCTCCCTGGGATGGGCCTCTTCCCATGGGAATAACAAACTCAGCTCAATGAAGGAATTAGGGACATCTTACCTGTCCTGGTGGCATCCACAGTGATGTTCACAGCCTGGCTCCGGAGGGATGGGACCCACCTCCCACTCACATTGTCCTCGTACCCGCAGGTGAATTTCCCACTGTCATTGGAACTGGCCTGTGGGATGCTGAGCACAGAGCCCTTCACAGAGCAGGAGCCGGGCTCCATGGTGCTGATCTCAGACCCTGCATCCCTGGGAACAAACTCAACTTTGTCCTTGTAGAAATGAAACCTCCTCTCGCCGGTGTCCCCTGGGGCCGTGCAGGTGAGGAGCAGGGGGAGCCCTTCACTCACTGCTCCAGATGGGGGATCGACAGTCAGCACTGGCTGGGGAGGGGGATCTGGGAAGGAGCAAAGGGGAGGGGTCAGCAGGGACAGGGCGGGGGAGAAAGTGGAGATGCTGCCCAGAAATCAATGAACTCAGAGCTGACCTGGGCTTTCTCTCCAAGACGCTGGGGGGCTTCCCCCAGAAATGAGCGAGGGCTGGGCTAGGATGGGAATTTCTCCTTCAGCCACAACATGGGCTGCTGGGATGTAGGAATTTTGACAAAGCTCCTAAATTCATACAGTGGGCCCTGCATGTCAGGGCAGCAGGATGCTGAGCTTTATCTCTCCCTGTCTGGGGAAAATGGCAACTCCCCGTCTGATTAGCTCCCCTCACTGGCTCACCACAGCTCAGTCTGTCCCCGCTACTTCAGGAGCAAGCCACAGTCTGATTCAGCCCCTCTGCTTCTTCGCAGGGGGGAAAGAGTGGAAAAATCTCCCAGCCTCTAGTGGTCTCCATGGGCCTGGAGGCAACAGCCTGGATCCCTCATCTGAGTCTCTCTCCTTCCAAAAGGGGTTTTCCTCCCTCAGACTTTTGGGGCTTGAAGGGACCATTCCCCAGACCGGGCTCCCCCTGACTCCTCCTGGAATGAGGTGTAACAGTTAATTCGAACTAAGGAGCTATTTCGAATTACCATTTCACTGCCACGTGTAGACGCGGGCAGTTACTTCGGACTAGTGACATTTAAAAATGGCGACCGGATGGGAACATGCAAATAAAGCCTGGGATATTTAAATCCCGGGCTTCATTTGCCATTTCGAATGCCTACACTAGCCTCCCTAGTTCAAACTAGGGGGCTAGTGTAGACATACCTCAGAGATCAAGTCCCTGCTTTAATAGAAGAAGTTGTATCCCGGGATCCTTCATCTGTGAGTGCTGAGCTCCTCAGTCTAGCATGTTCCCCTCCAGAGAACTTGGGCAGTAGGGCGCCCGGATATACTGGTGCTGATGCAGGAGTGAGTAAGAGGCCACAAACTGATCGATCTCCTGGCAGTAATAATGAAGGAAGCTGCTGGGATGGAGGCCTAGAACTGGCACTCTGACCACTGGGATGGCAGTGCCGTGAGCAGCCTACTCCAGTGGCCATAGCTGGCCCAGGTTTCCAATATTTCTCTGGGCTGGGAGCCCCTGAACCCCAAAGTAGCATCAACAACCCTCCCCAAACCTACCAGGAAGTGCTATTCCAGGGGGTTCACACTGACCCAGGTGGCCCTGTGCTGAGCTCAGCATCGCACCCTGGGCATCATGAGAAGATACCCTGCCCTGGGGCCAGCAAACAGCAGGAGAAAGGGGGACTCACCTGTCACTGCGATGTTGATGGGGCTGCTTCTCTCTGATAGGAGCTTTCGCCCAGACACTGTCTTCCAGAATTCACAGCTGTACACGCCAGTGTGTGACCCAGACAGACCCGAGAGCAGGAGGGAATTGTTGTAACTGTCCCGAGGGGAGGGGAGTTCTTTGGAATGGATTTCCCGGCCATCCCTGAAGAATCGAATCCCAGAAACAGCAGGTGCCCTGGCAGCTGAGCACGTCAGGGTCACGGCTTCCCCAGCGATGTAGACAGGCTGTGGTGGGGACACGGTGAGCTGGGGGGCTGGAAAAGAGAAGAGGGAAAGCTGGTCTTACTGGGTTCCCAGCAGGGACATCTCTATGGGGGTGGAAGAAGGGCCAGGGAAGGCAGAGGAGGGAGGGATCCTGGACACCGAGCCCCGCCAACCCCAGCTCCATGCCAAAGAACCACCTCCCCGCTGGGCCGAGAAAACTCTGAGCAGCAGAGATCTGCCTGGTGGGAACCCGCTAGGATCAGCTTCCCCTCCTGGGTACTTGAGAGGGGAACTCTCACCAAGAGCACCTCAGCCTGTAGGGGCTGGAGGGTGGGGTGGGGGGGTTGTGTGGCTGAGGCTGGGGGTGTCAGGGAGCTGCACCCAGCAGGCACAGACCAGGATACCTGGCACTAAGAGCAGGAGGCAGAACTATGCTGCAGAGCTCTCGGTGCTCCAGGGAAGCTTCCTACACTCCAGCTGGGACTGGCCCAGTGACTCCAGGGAAGCTCCAGCCCTTTGACCCCTGCTGGGATCTCACCCATTCACCCACTGGGATATTGGTGCCAGCAGTGGGGTGGTAACAGGACAGTGACCAATCCCTCTCCTGACACTAATCACAACAGACCAGTCAAGCAGCTGCAGGGCTCAATGTTCATTGAGGGTCTCCCTGACAGTGCCCAGCTCAGAATCCAGTGCTGTGAGCTTCCCTCCAGCAGTGCCCACCTGGAGCCCCAGTGCTGGGAGCTGCCACACAGCAGTGCCCAGTCTCTGAGGATGAGCTGGCAGCCAAGCCCACTAGGGAGTGTTTGAGATACAAGAAGGGGCCCTGAGCACAACCAGGGGGCAAAGCTGACGTATTGGGATGGGCCTGAGATTCCCAGTGACCCACCCACCAAACAGCAGGAAATGGGCTCACCTATCACTGTGATGGAGATGGGGCTGCTGCTCCTAAATGCCTTTGTTCCTTTGGATCCCCATCTCCAGTATGCACAGGTGTAGGACCCAGCCCGTGCCCTCTCCGCTGGGAACTCAAGCTCGGACTTTAGACTTTCCTTGAGCAGAGTGCTGGAGCTGTGCTGCCATTTTTGGAAGAAGAATCTGTATCCCCCAGATTGCTCACCGCGAGGAGGGGAGCACACGAGAATAACTGGCTCTCCGGGGGGATACACCATGTTGCTGTCTCTCACAGAGAGGGTAGGATCCAGTAGGGGATCTGGAACAGAGGCAGGGGGGTCAGTGGAGAGGGGGAGGCCAGGATGCACTGAGGAGAAAATGAGAAGTGAGAAGAGATCAGCCCTGGAGAAATATAAACACAAACCAACCACATCTCTCTGACTGACACCTGCCCCCACGCTGGGAAATGCCCCTCAGCAAGCCTACGTCTAGACTGCAGGCTTCTTGCACAAGAAGCTTTATTCGGAAGAGATCTTGTTACGCAAGAGAACGTCCACACTGCAAAAACTCATTGAAAAGTGATGCAGTTTTATAAAGAGAGTGTCTAGACTGCATGGATGCTCTCTCAAAAGAAAGCTCTGATTGCTATGGGCAGAATGGCCACCAGGGCACCTGTGCTTTTTCCTCTTTCCTCTTCTTGCACAAAAAAACCCTCCTCCCAGTCCACACACATCTTTTTGTGAAAGAGGTCTATCGCAAAATACGTTCTTCCTCGTAGAATGAGGAAAACCTCCAGCAGAAAAACCCCTCTGTTCTTTCCATTTTTCTGAACAAAAACACACTTGCAGTGTGGATGCTCCAGGAGGTTTTTTCGGAAAAAGTCTGTAGTGAAGACATAGCCCAAATGAACCACGGCCTGATTCCTCTCTCTCTCTCTCCCATTATCTCTCGCCCCAATGATAAAAACCTGAAGTTCATTTCCAACTGGAATTTGTGCCGCTCCTGCTCCCAGGAGCCAGGTCATGTAGAATCCCCGTCTCGTCACCTGCAGAACCTTCCATTGTCTCCTGTCTGTTCCCCACCTCGGAACTTCTGGGCAAGGATTCAGTCCCTGAATGTTCCCTTTGTGACACCGACCAGTGTCAGCTCCTGGAACCTCTCCTAGAGCATGGATCTGCCTTCTGCACAGCTCAGCAAATTCCTCCCCCAGATTCTTCACCTCTCAACCCTACAGCCTATGACCCCCAATGCCCTTCCCTGCTCTGTCCCCCAATCTGCTCCTCTCCCCTCCCGGGAACAGAGGAGCTGGGAAGGGGATTCTACCAAGGTGCAATCAGGACACCATCGGCCTGTCCCAGCAGAGACAAGATCCCACACTCTGGGGGAAGGAAGAGGCCAAAGGGGCAGGGTGGTTTCTGCCAATGCTTCAACCCCAGGACCCCCAGCAGTAGCTAGAAGGCGCTGCAGAGAAGTGAGGAGGGGGGTTGGACGTGGGGAAGGGAGAGGGGAGATTTTGCACTGACCGCCTCTCTTCTGGGGTCTCTGCTGAACCTGCTTTTAGTGTCCTGGTTGCTGGTGCTGGGTCTGTGAGCCTGGCCCTGAGCTCTGTGGAGCCCAGAACTGGGACACAGACCTAGCACCACCAGACTCCCAGGGGCACTCAGAGACACCCCTCCCCTCCACACAGAGCTCCACACTGGGGACTCAGTGTCATGGGGAGTTCGGAGCTCGGTCTCTGTGATCTGCTGGGGCTGCCGGTGAGGAGCTGGGCAGGTCCCATGGTGCTGGAGGCAGCTTTTACCCTATGACCTGGGCAGGGACCCACCAAAGAGATGTCCCAAGTAGCCATCAGCTGGGGTTGCTCTTTTGCCCCCATAGACGTGCAGTTTATATGGGAGATGCCTGTGAATGGGCAGCTGGACCCACCCAGGAGGTTACACATGGGCACCTGGGAATCCCTCTTCCTGCAATTTCAAACACCCCCATGTGAGAGGCAGGGGATCCCCACCCCCACTGACTGAGTCCTCCCAACCACCGCAAGCATCTCAGCAAGGCCAGGAGACGTCATTACCTGTGGGGGTCACTGGCCTGGGGAGACTCTGGAGCAAGGCTGGAGGAGAAAGGAAGAGAGGGGATGAGAGCTCTGGGGAGAGGTTGGGGGAGCAGGAGAAGGAGACATCCAGACAGACAAACAGAGGGGTTAGGGGCGGAGGGAAGGGGCGCTCACCCAGCAGAGGCAGGAGTAGAGGCAGCGCCATGCTGAGCCGGTCACTCTGGGTTCTCAGTTCAGCTACTGGCCCTATCTGGGCACGGGGGGATGGGACCCTCGCCTCTGACGCAGGCAGAGGAAGTCACAGCCTCAGGTGTGGTCACCGGTCTGCTCGGCGGCATGACCGAATCCGGTGCTCGCTGCGCAGGGCGAGTGGGGGACAGCTGCCAATTTTCCACTGCTGATACTGGGGGAGGAGCTAAACCAGCAGCACCTAATGACTGACAGATCTGGGGCTAGGGCAGGGATGCTGCTGGGGTAAAGGAAAGTCAGCTGAGTTACTCTAGCTTACGCCACGCACAACATACTGACCCCAGTGGGGGATTGGTGACAGCTCTCCAGTCAGGTCCAGATCCAGCTGGGGCCCTGCAGTGTGTTTAAAAATAACATTGGGAAGTTCTGCTGGGCTACAGGGAATTTTGACACAGACAGCGAGTGATGGGGCTGAGGAGGGTTTCCAGTCTCCAAATAATGACCTCGTGGGATGGGGATGACCCCGCTCAGAGGAACAGGAGCTGGAGGCCGGACCATGCCCAGCTGTAGATGGAGCCTGGCTGGGAAAGGGCTGAGGAGAGAGGCACTGTGCAGGGCCCTGGGCAGGGACATGGGTAAGTATCCAGAGGAAATCCAAGGTAGAAAAGCATGTAAGGAAGCTCAGAGGCATCTAAGATCTTAGCGTCTCACCACAGTACCCTGGGTCCACCCCTAGGAAAGGTGGACAGGATCCTCCAACAGATGGAGGAGAAGTGCTGCTGAGTTTGGGAGAAAGTCCTCGGACTCATTGGTCTGTTCAGGATGATGACCTGCAGAGCCCAGGCGAGTGTGAATGGGGCTACAGATTATGGAGCCCAGGGAGGGATGGAGAGTTGTGCTGACCAGAGGTTAGTTTACTGCCCTTTGAGTGCGGGGGAGGAGGGTGGTTCCCCACCAGGGACATTCTTTAATGTGACCCAACTCAAAAGCTCCATCTTCAAGAGCACAATTACTGCAGGTCTGTGACACAGCGGCTGTAACCCTCCCAGCACCCAGCTTCATTTTAGTTACTCACTGAAGTGTCTGCGCGGTGCCCAAAGCCCCTTCTTACTCTGTGGCTGTTTCTCAAACCTGGGTCTCCTCCTCCAGGCTGCAACCGGTGTTTCTAGCCTAAATGGGTCACTTTGTGGGGAGAATCCAAAGCACAGAATGAAGGGCCCTTCACAGAACTAGACAGTTCCCTGGCTCTAGGAGCAGGAGTGGGCAATGAAGAAGAAGAGGATACTGATGAGGATGAAGAAACCACCCACTACCAGCTCCAAGACCCAAAGAAGACACAAGCTCTTAAAATCAGGAATAAGGGACCTTTCGGAAAAGGCTTTATTTTCCGAAAGATTCCTGTCTAGACTGGCGCTTTTTTCCGGCAAAGCCCCGAGCCAGAAAAAAGCGGCAGCCATGTTCATGCAGATGGAGCGGGGAAAATATAAATCCCCGCTGCATTTGCAATTCCGACTTGTCTCATCTGCATCCCCTTTTCCGGAAAAGGGGTCCAGTGTAGACACAGCCCCTGTGTTTGCAACCAGAAGGGAAGCTGCAAACCGAAAAGAACAAAGGCTTGTAGTCAAGGCTGCTCCTCACTCTTTAACTTCAAGTGCAGAAGTTGGGGCCCTGCCACTAAAGCTTCTGTTTAAAAAAACACTGGAAGGTCAAAATTCCCTGTCTTTGTGTGGGGGAAGTTGCTACCACCGAAATGCAAAACCCCTTGAGATGACTCACTTGAGAACTTCTTACTGTGGGGGTAACCCCAATCTTTTCAAACCTTCCTCAGGACAGAGCATAACATTAACATGTAATTTCTTAATAGCTGACCTTCCATTTCAGGCACGCTCACACACAACCCCCTGCCATCTAGGATAGAAGAAGCAGATCATGTTCCTTAAAATGTGATTTTATTAACAAAACAAAGAAGACAGACTTGGTTTCTACATGTTACAGAGCAACAAAAAAGAGGCAGATTAAAAGCACAGATATTGCTTCCCTGGGATTCAGTTAGAGTCAGGGGTCACATAGGCTAAGCACAGAGGAGTTGAACCACAAACCATACCACAAAATAAAAAAATAACATGGATGTGTCAAACTGAACATTCCCTGTTCCACTCACATCTATAGTTCCAAGGTTTAGTCTTTCCTTAGGCATTTTCCTCGCTGAAAAATCCTGGCTTACTCCATCTGCTGCCCAGTTCCTGCTCTGAACTCACACAAAAACTCAAGCAGGAGGAACACAGTGTTCAATTTAAATCTTTCATTCTCTTGCCATTGTCTCCCTGGCTCTCTGCCAAGACTTCTGGATACTCTTGTCTCTTGGCGTAACCCTTCACAGACAATTTAATTTACTGAATGTCTAGGATGTCTAGAGTAGGGTAGTACGGCTCCCATCCATCACACCTGTGCATGTACTCGGGAGCACAAATAGCTTGGCTGCATTAACAAAAGCCAAAAAGCCGAAAATGTAGCCTCCATCAAATGTGCAACTGTCAGAAAATGCAGTAGAGAACTGAAAAAAAAAAATCCCACTGAAATTTTAATTGAATGTAGCAGTCATAGGAATAAGGGAGATTAAATGTTGGGGGGGGAAGGGCAGAAAGCTTTGGACATTTGTAACAATTTTAAGTGTGAGGAACGTGAAAACAAAAAGTCAGATACTGACTAAATATGAAGAAAATGGCAAGTCAGAAAGAAACGGGCCCTTTGAGATACACAATTTTCTATAAGCGTGCAAACACCAGATGACATCATGGAGCAAAGTAGCACAGAATGCAGGAAACTCAGCAGAGCTGTGACTTGCGGTGACCAGACAGAGCTTCTGGTCAGAGCAGACCTGTGTGTGGTATTAATGACGTGTGAAAACAGAAATGGCTCTGTGCAGGAGATTTCACTGCAGAACATGCTCCCCAGACATGCAGGGGGCAGACACTGTGACAGCACAAGCCAAAGGGTTGGATTCACCAGAAGGGGTTTTCCGTGTGCTACATACCAATGAATGTAGCTAGAATAGATCCAACCCAAGGGGGTCCCACTTGCCATGAAAACTGACATTGCCTGTGAAACAGGGTGCAGAGAGTTCTGGGGAAACTGTGGCTCACTGCCTGGGCCCAAACACTAAATTCCCTTTGGGAAATTCTATCACAAATAAGGGAAAACGATCAGTTTGCAAAATGTGGTGGATCCCAAACACAGAACAGCCAAGTGCTCTCAGTGGCAGCCAATCTGGTGAGGAGTCTCACAGACACACTGGGAGCGAGCAGGCCTAAGGAGTGGGACTGGACTCGGCCTATGGCAGAGACTGGAACACTTCTCCCCAGCGCTGTAACTAGCTAATTGTGCGCCTGAGGCAAGAATATAAAATTGTGCCCCCTAACGCGTATATATTCTTGTTTTTTATTTCATAGAAAAGGGGCAATAATAATAATAACAATAATAACAACAATAACAGCAACAGCAACACAATATTTATTTCTTATAGTTATGAGATCTCCATAAACAATCCATTAATACATATAAACATATAATTATAAAATACCACCATGTCAGGTACTAGTAGGTATTTGTTTATAATTGTACTTTGTGTGCTTTTAATGAGGAAAAGTCATCAATTGTGTTGAAATTAATATTAATTAATTAATTAATTAATGTCAATATTGATATTAATATTGTTCACTACCTTGTGTTCTATTGATAAGATGGACATATTTGATCATCTCTCCAGTCACTGCCAAGTCCTCTTGGTTTGTGTAGAACATGCAAAGCACTTGGCACAGGTGGCTCAGCATCATGGGCTCCAGTTTTTGGAGGGGAAACCATGGTTCCAACAGGCGAAGGGCCTGGACCCCGACCCATGGAACCCAGGGGTTGTAGCTCTCAGACCCTCAGCTCTAATCAAATTAACCCCAAAATTAGAGCCACGCCTGTGGCAGAGGTGAGACAAGATGCAGGAGTCCTGGCTCCAACCCTGACACTCCCACCTCACCCCTGCACCTGTGCCCCTCTTCAGGTCAATCTGAGCTCCTTCTTCCCTGGCCCTGCACCTGGGAATTGCCTAGGGTACCGTTAGGCATTGCTTGGTGTGGCTGAGCTGGTTCTGAGAAGCAGCTGATGCACTGGGCGGCCACCAGGGCTGGTGACTGTTGCATCCCGGAGTGGCAACGTGCAGCTTAGCATGTAAACTGTGGGCCGGCCTATGCTAATGGGCGGAGGAGGGAAGTGGCGCTGTCTTAAAATAAGTAGTTTTCTATATTATTTTTCTGTGACCCCTCAGCTGTGTACCTGAGGCAAGTGCCTCACTTGCCTCGCCCTTGTTACGGCCCCTGCCTCTCCCAGGGACACTAGTCCCAGGAGCTCAGCTGCACATTCTGTCTGAGCCAGATGAGGAGAAACCAAAAGAAAAACCTAAAGGGGCCCCAGGCAAACACAGGGACCTGGTTACTCTGCAACAAACACAGCAGGGGTGGGGGTGGGGCATTGGTAACTAGCATCACGCTTAAAAAACCCACCAATTTCAGGTTCCCATGCATTGTAGTGTCAAAAAGGTGACACCAAGTTTAGGCCAGGCTCTGTGTGGGAATCCCTTTCCCCCAGGGGCAAGAGGCAGTGACAAGTTCACATGTTTTTGTCCACTTCATCAGTCAGGGCAGCAAAAAGCGATGTGTTTTCTCCTCTGATGTTGCACAATTGTTTGACTACTGTCTGGGTCCTTCTTACAGTGGGCAGGAAATCGCCCCTCCTGTGTCAAACTAGTACTGTACTTCACACTTCATCCTGTGGCTGTGCGGGGGTTCATAGTGTCAGAGCAAACACTTAAAAATAACCTTAGGACGTGGGGTGTGGCCATTACCAGTGGAGACGCTAATAAACAAGCATCTCACAAAGTTTAAACACTATAGAACTTTTTATAAGTCTAACCCCTCTGCAGAGCAAACCAGCCCCAGGTGCCCTGGTCTAGTCTCCAGCTGGTAGCTTGTCAGTTCTTAGATGATCCCTGCAGCCAGGGCAAGAGCAGGCATCGGTCATGCACGCATCACACCCCAGCCAGTTTTACTTCTCTTCCATTAGCTCGACACACGTACACTTGTCAATCCACATTGCCTTGTCTGGGGCCATCTTGTGTATCAGCTGCACCCACAACACATCCCCAGCACACACACAACTCTGTCTATACACCTTGTACACACAGCACACAGGGACAGTCAGCACCGGGGTCAGCGGGTTTCACATGATCCCTGACATGACAGCTCCATGTTCTGACAGCAGTGACTTGGGCTTGCCCTTGCCACATGGCTCACAAGGGCTGTTGGGGTGTAAAGGGTTAAGGATATAGGGGCTCATGGGAGGGGGAAGAGACGCAGGGAGATGCAGACAGTGTGTTTCTCCTTATTTAGCTGACTTCTGGGTGGGCTTTTTCACCAGCTCGCTGTACAGCACATGCGCCTCTGCAGCAGGCTGGGCTCTGTTCTTCCACTGGCTTGTGTGAGTGTCCGAGGCCGAGAACTTGATGTGTGCGTAGGTGACTGCTGAGCCCTGGTGGGGAAGGACAGAGAAACAGTGAGGGGGAGGGCTACCGGGGCACTCAATGCTCTAATGACGCACTGGGAAGGATCTCTGTGAAATCGGGGGTTACAAAGACATTGGAGGACAGAGGGAAAAATTCTTAGAAAAATTGGAGAAGTGCCCTGATACCTTCTAGGAGGGGCAAAAATCTCCAGGTAGGAAAAAAAAAAACAGGCATCTTTAAAAATTGAGTTTTACTGGCATCGCAGGAGCACTGTAGAAAAGGAGCCCGAATTGTGTTTGGTTCAAGAGAACGAAGTTGCTGGTAAATTGTCTCATGTTGCTCTGGGCTCTGTGAATGGGAGTGCTGTGTGTCAGGCAGCTGAGAGAATTCTCCCTCACAATTTAACACTGATGAGGGCTCAGGTGGAGCCCCCTGTCCAGGTCTGGGCATCGCAGGTGAAGAAAGATGGGGACAAACTGCCCAGAGCCCAGAGGAAAGCAACCGAACTGATCAGATGTTTATACCATCTGACCCATGTGACAGGTGCACAAATGGGGCCTGTTCAGTCAGGAGATGAGAAAGCTGAAGACAGAACAACCCTTCTGAGACAATGTTACAAACAGGACGGTGACTGACTGTTCTCAGTGTCCACTGAAAGTTTAATTTATCCTACCTCAGCACAGCGGGTAAGACTAGACGACTTGCTGTCTTGGCCCTGCCCTACATCTCTGTGAGTTCGTGGTGGTTGGGAGTGATGGGGAAGGGACGATCAAATCTCAGCCCTTTCTCCTGCCTGAACAAACCCTGGGAAGCTTCCCTTTAGGGCTGTTCTCTTCCTGCCCTACCCCAGAAAGGAAACTGTATCTCAGGACTGGGCACAAGATTCCAGCTGGGCAGTTTCAAGGCAATCGGACTGTGCTGGGGGGTTGAATCCATAAATCCATTCCTGTTCCACCTGCTCCACTCCAGCACCCAGGGCTTTTGGTCCCTTATTGTGATGACCTGGATTCGTGTTTCTGGCGTGTTCTCTTGGCGCAGATCCCTCGGTGCTTGTCAAAGGTTTAGGAACTAAAACAGAATCAGAGGAGAATGGAGCTGATGTGGGGAGCAGCAAGAGAGAATGACTCCTACAGTGTGTGACCCTGAGAAAGCAGAAGCCAAAGTCAGCTTTGTGTCTGTTGATTTCAGTACGTGTGTGAGTCTGCGTCTTCCACCAGGGCACAGGGTGAAAATGGACAAACAAATGTCTCTGTTTCTGTCTGAATAGAGTTCCCCAGCCCAGAGCTATAAAGACGTCAGAAAGTTTTACATTAAACAACTTCTCCCTTAATCTTAACACTAACCACAGCCAATGATCTTAGTGCTCTTCTCTAACCTCAGTGCTATTGAGTAGCCATGACCCAGCCCTGTGGGCACAACCCCAACAACTCACCCAAACAACCCGAGAAGAAGTTGGGCCCAGAGACCAGAATTCTTGCTTGGGAGAAGGGGAAACTCAGATTCTCTGCTCTGCCAATGTGAGCTTGGACCCCGTGGGAATTGCTCACCTCAGTCCTGTTAAGGTGGCTCTTGCACCCACCTCTCCACCTGTGAAATGCAGCCAGTTGCTTGTGGGGATGCTCAGATGCTGTGGCAATGCCTTGCCCTTCCCATTCAACATAGAAGCAGGCTGTGAGAAATGCTTTTCTGTCTTTCAAGCTGCATCCAAGGGATGGATTTGGAGAGTGAATGGGAAGTGAAGGAAGGTCCCACCAATTCTCTCTGCCCCCAGGATTGCAGGTTCCCCCCCTTTCCTGTAGGACTAATACTGTGTGAAGGGTTGATCCGGTGCTAAGTGCATCCTAGGCCAGGCATATTTCGATTTGGTTTCCAAGCTCACATAGTGGCATGGTAGTTTGTGGCTGTTAGTGCTTTATAGCTATGTACACTGCTCATGTACAGTTATTCACCAGACCCCATTGAGGGAGCAGATGGGAGATCACAGCTCCAGCCACCTTTCACCCACCTCTTTTCTTCCTACGACAGTAGCAGATCAGAGCAGCCAGGGCTACAGCTGGCAGCAAGACCCCGCCTGTCATCAGCAGAATGTTCCGGGCTTTGGATGAGGCAGTTCATGCAAAACATGAAGAAAAGAGAGAGAAGGGCAATTGAGAACAGCTGCACCAACATGCAACAATCTGGGACCCACACAGGAATCTGCCCTTGGAGCACATTTCCTGGGAAGACCCTTCACTGCTGCCCTTGGCACGATCCTCTTTAGCAGCCTGCTCCTCGTTCCAAAAAGGGGAAGGAAGGTCCTGGGGTTATTGGCCTGCCTAGGGCACAGGCAATTCCTTACTGAACTGTAGGTCTCCTGGAGCACATTCCCTCTCCTTGCCTCCATTCTCCATCTCTGCGATGGGCATTGGAAGGGTAAATCGATTAACAACAGCCCCTCAAACACTGGAACCATTGAGAAGTACCATATTTAGAAAGGGCAGGGGTGTGTGTGTGTGTGTGTGTGTGTGCAGAGCAGGGAATGTGGAGATTTCAATCTGCATTTTCATGTTACTTCCATGTGGCATCTGCCACCTGATCCAACCTCCCTTTCACCACAGAGCCCCTGGGGATGGGTCTCCTGCCATGGGAAAAGTGCACTCAGCTCAATGAAGGATTTAGGGCATCTCACCTGTCCTGGGGACATTCACAGTGATGTTCACAGCCTGGCTCTTGAGGGATGGGACCCACCTCCCACTCACGTTGTCCTCGTACCCGCAGGTGAATTCCCCGCTGTCGTTGTGAGTGACATGTGGGATGCTGAGCACAGAGCTCTTCACAGAGCGGGAGCCGGGCTCCATGGTGCTGATCTCAGACCCTGCATCCCTGGGGAGAACCTCAACTCCGTCCTTGTAGAAGTGAAACCTCCTCTCGCCGGTGTCCCCTGGGGCCGTGCAGGTGAGGGTCATTGGGAGCCCTTCACTCACCGCTCCAGATGGGGGATCCACACTCAGCACTGGCTGGGGAGGGGGATCTGTGGGGAGCAGCAAATGGGAGGGGTCAGCAGGGGAAGGGAAGGGGAGAAAGTGAAGATTGTGCCCAGAAATCAATGAACTCAGAGCTGACCTGGGCTCTCTTCCACAGACTCTTGTTTCACAGTAAGATCCTGGGGGGCTCCCCCTGGAAATGAGCGAGGGCCAGGCTAGGGATGGGAATTGCCCCTTCAGACACAATGTGGGCTCCTGTGATGTAGGAATTTTGACAAAGCTCCGAATTTCAAACGGTGGGTCCTGCACGTCAGGGCTTTATCTCCCTGTCTGGGGAAAATGGCAATTTCCCGTCTGATTAGCTCCCCTCACTGGCTCACCACAGCTCCATCTGACCTGCTACTTCAGGAGCAAGCCACAGTCTGATTCAGCCCCTCTGCTTCTTAGCAGGAGGGAAAGAGAGTGGAAAAATCCCCCAGCCTCTAGTGGTCTCTGCAAGCCTGGAGGCCTCAGACTGGATCCCTCATCTCAGTCTATTTCCGTCCAAAAGAGGTTTTTCTCCCTCAGACTTTTGGGGCCTGAAGGGACCATTCCCCAGGCAGGGCTCTCCCTGCCCCTTGCATCTGGACCTGCAGAGGGTTCCCTCCTGGACCTGACAGTGTCTCTACAGTTCTAGGTTTCCAGCTCTGCATCTTCCTCCCACCAGTCCAGGTGCGCCACTAAACTGACCAAAGGGGAGGCTTTTAACCAGCTCCAGGCAGTCCTTGAAGGGTACAGGGTCCCCATTCAAACCTTACTGTATCAGTCTGCTCTAGCAGGTTCTAGATTGCCTTCAGCTGCCTTAGTTAACTAATTGCATCAATAAGTTCTAGGAGTTTCTTAAGTAATCACAGGTGTGTTAATTAACTTTAAGTAACTGCAATTTGGGTGCCATGGCAACAGGGATTTGTTCAGCCTCAGTCTCATATAGCTGAATTTATTGCTTTCTGGGCGTCATTTTGCCTTCTCCCTCTCACAAAATAAAAACACTGAATATTGTTCACGTTTGTCCTTTCAAAGCACCTTCACATTATGTAAGAATGTGCCCATACAGAAAGTTTGCTTGTGTGTAAATTTTTTCCATGCAGTCCATTAAAATCATTCTTAGCCTTTGCCAATTCTGGTCCATATATTACCCAGGGGAACCTAGGGCCTCTCTCTGAGATCAGCTGGGTCAACTGGATTACTAGGGTTGCCAGATACCTTCACAAAAAAACCCAAACATTGGTTCAGCAAACAAAAAAATAGGGAGACCAAAGTTGTTAAGAAAAAAAAAGTCACTGTGCCTTTAAATTCTTGCGCTCTCCGCTCTCCCTGCCCCCACCAGGCACAGCAAGGGAAAAATGTCCCCGCTGGCCTTCTGTCCGAGAGAAACAGAAAATACCTGATATTTTACGTGTCTGGTATTTTCTTTTTTTTTTTTTTA
Source organism: Rafetus swinhoei (assembly GCA_019425775.1). NCBI lineage: Eukaryota > Metazoa > Chordata > Testudines > Trionychidae > Rafetus > Rafetus swinhoei. Next base: position 3,674,941 of record CM033433.1, on the reverse strand, counting down.
ACTGGACAGAAGACGCGATTACCAGACTGTCCAGACAGAAACCGGACACCTGGCAACCATATGGGTTAGCCAGTGCACAGCAGGGCTCAGGGATATCTCGTCTGTACCTCAGCTGTGAGTATGAACCAATCACGACAGTGGGACCAGGGAGCCTGTTCAGAGATCAAGTCCCTGCTTTGATAGAAGAAGTCGTGTCCAAGGGATCATTAATCTCTGGGGCTGTCTCTACATTTCAATACATTCCTACTATTGAAAGTAGGAATAAGAGATCTTCCGGAAAAGGGTTTATTTTCCAGAAAATCGCGTCTAGACTGGCGCTTTTCTCCGGTATAACCCCGAGCTGGAAAAAAGCGGCAGCCATGTAAATGCAAATGCCGCGGGGGATATTTAAATCCCCCACGGCATTTGCAATTCCGAAGTGTCTCATTAGCATCCCTTTTCCGGAAAGGGGTGCCAATGTAGGCACAGCCTGGGTGTCGAGCTCCTCAGTCTAGCGTGGTTCCATCCAGTGCACATGGGCACTAGGGCACCCTGATATATTGGTGCTGATGTGGGACTGGGAAAAAGGCCACAAATTGATCCATTTCCTGGCAGTAATAATAAGGGAAGCTGCTGGGGTGGGTGCTTAGAACTGGCACCCTGACCACTGGAATGGTAGTACTGCGAGCACCCTGCACCAGTGGCCTTGGCTGGCCCAGTTTTCCAATATTCTTCTGGGTTGGGAGCCCCTGAATCCCAAAGTAGCATCAACAACTCCTCCGAACCTACCAGGAAGTGATGTTCCAGGGGGTTCACACTGACCTGGGTGGCCCTGTGCTGAGCTCAGCATCTCATCCTGGGCATCATGAGAAGATACCCTGCCCTGGGGCCAGCAAACAGCAGGAGAAAGGGGGACTCACCTGTCACAGTGATGGGGATGGGGCTGCTTGTCTCTGATAGGAGCTCTCGCCCAGACACTGTCTTCCAGAATGCACACCTGTACACTTGGGCCTGTGATCCAGACAGACCTGACAGCGGGAGGGAGTGGTTGTAACTGTCCGGAGGGGAGGGGAGTTTCTTGGAGTGGATTTCCTGGCCATCCCTGAAGAACCGGATCCCAGAAACATCAGGTGCTCGAGCAGCTGAGCACGTCAGGGTCACGGCTTCCCCAGCAATGTAGACAGGCTGTGGAGGGGACACAGTGAGCTGGGGAGCTGGAAAAGAGAAGAGGGTTGGGGGAGAGGATGGTTATTACGTGGGTGCCTGTTGACACAGAGGCAGAGGGAGAGCCAGGGAAGGGCAGAGCAGGGAGAGATCCTGGACACAGACCCAGCCAACCCCAGCTCTGGGCCGAGGAACCACATTCCTGCTAGTCCAGGAAACACAGCGCAGAGATCTCCCTGCCGGGAATCCAGGGACCAGCCTCCTGCTGGGTACCTGAGGGGGCACCTCCGACGCAGGGCACCTCATCCTGCATGGGTTGGGGTGAGGGGGCCGTGCGGTCTAGGGAGCTACACCTAGCAGGTACATACTAGAATATCTGGCACTAATGGAAGGAGGCAGCCATATGCCACAGAGCCCTGGGTGCCCCAGGGGAGATTCCCACACTACAGCTGGGACTGGCCCAATGACTTTAAGGAAGCTCCAGCCCTTTGACCCCTTCTGGGATCTCACCCATTCACCTACTGAGTATTGGTGCCAGCAGTGGGGTGGGGAACAGGACAGTGACGAATCCCTCTCCTGACACTAATCACAACAGACCAGTCAAGCAGCTGCAGGGCTCAACGTTCATTGAGGGTCTCTGACAGTGCCCAGCTCAGAATTCAGTGCCGTGAGCTTCCCTGCAGCAGTGCCCACCTGGAGCCCCAGTGCTGTGAGCTGCCACACAGCAGTGCCCAGTCTCTGTGGAGGAGCTTGCAGCCTAGCCGACTATGGAGTGCTTCAGATACAAGGAGGGGCCCTGACCCAAGCCTGGGGGCAAAGCTGATTTGTCGGGATGGGCCTGAGATTCCCAGTGACCCACCCACCAAACAGCAGGAAACGGGCTCACCTGTCACTGTGATGGAGATGGGGCTGCTGCTCCTAAATGACTTTGTTCCTTTGGATCCCAATCTCCAGTACGCACAGGTGTAGGACCCAGCCTGTCCCCTCTCCGCTGGGAACTCGAGCTGGGGCTCTAGACTTTCCCTGAGCAGAGTGCTGGGGCCCTGCTGCCCTTTCGGAAGAAGAATTTGTAGGCTCCAGCCCGCTCACCGAGAGGAGGGGAGCACACGAGCGTAACCAGCTCCCCCGGGGGATACACCAAAGAGCCGCCTCTCACCAAGAGGGTAGGATCCAGTAGGGGATCTGGAACAGAGTCAGGGGGGTCAGTGGAGAAGGGGAGGCCAGGATGCACTGAGGAGAAAATGACAAGTAAGAAGAAATCAGCCCTGGAGAAATAGAAACACAAACCAGCTGCTCTCTGCCTGGCACCTACCCCCACGCTGGGAAATGCCCCACAGCAAGGCTGCGTCTAGACTGCAGGCTTCTTGCACAAGAAGCTTTTTTGGAAGAGATCTTCTTACACAAGAGAACGTCCACACTGCAAAAACTCATTGAAAAAGCATCCGGACTACAGAGGTCGAAAGTAAGCTCTGATTGCTATGGGCAGAAGGGCCGAAAGACCACCTGTGCTTTTTCCTCTTTCCTCTTCTTGTAGAAAAAAATCCCTCCTTCCCCGTCCACACACATCTCTTGTTGAAAGAGGTCTTTCATAAAAAGGCGTTCTTCCTTGTAGAAGGAGGAATACCTATGACGGAAAAACCCCTCTGTTCCTTCCATTTTTTGCACGAAAAGGAGCTTGAGGTGTGGACGCTCCACGAGTATTTTCTTGGAAAAATGGCTGTTTTTCTCGAAAAACCCTGTAGCGTAGACATAGCCCAAACGAACCATGGCCTGATTATCTCTCACTCTCACTCTCTCTCTCTCGTATCCCATTATCTCTCTCAGGTCACAATCGGCCTGTCCCAGCAGAGACAAGGGGTGTCAGGAGCGCAGCTGGATGGGAAGGTCCCTTCATGTGTCTCAGTATCCACAGGCTGCCCCTCAACTTCCAGGGGAGGGGTGAGGGCAGGTTGGGAGGGTCCTTCACTCACCAGTGCAGCTCCAGACCCCACACTCTGGGGGAAGCAGGAGGCCAAAGGCGCAGGGCGGTTTCTGCCAAAGCTCCAACCCCAGGCCCCCAGCAGTAGCTACAAGGCATTGAAGAGAAGCGAGGGGGGTTGGCTGGACATGGGGAAGGGAGGGGGAGATTTTCCACTCACCACCTGTGCTCTGGGATCTCTGAAAAACCTGCTTTTAGTGTCCTGGCTGGTGGTGCTGGGTCTGAGCCCCTGTGGGAGGCCAGATCTGGGGCAGAGGAACACCCCTCCCCTTCACACACAGCCCCACACCAATGGGTCCTGCCCAGGGGCACTCAGCGTCATGGTGAGGGGGGAGCTCAGTCTCCATGGCTCATCCAGCCCTCACTCTCTCTGCTGGGATTGTCAGTGTGAGGGTGGGTAGTGCCCATGGGGCTGGGGGCAGCTTCTCCCCTATGGCCTGGGCAGGGACCCACCAAAGAGATGCCTCAAGTAGCCATCAGCTGGGGATGCTCTTCTGCCTCCATGGACGTGGCTCTGGACTGGAGCTGCAGCTGCTGGTTCCATGGGAGACTCTTGTGAATGGGCAGCTGGACGCACCCAGTGGGTGACATGGGCCCCCTGGGAATCCCCCTTCCCTGCAATTTCAATCACCCCCATGTGAGAGGCAGGGGATCCCCACCCCCACTGACTGAGTCCTCCCACCCACCGTGAGCATCTCAGCAAGGCCAGGAGACGTCATTACCTGCGGGGGTCACCGACCTGAGAAGACTCTGGAGCAAGCCTGGAGGAGAAGAGCAGAGAGGGGGTGAGAGCTCTGGGGAGGCGGAGGGGGAGCAGGAGAAGGGGAGACGTGATCAGAGAGGGGGAGTCTCCCGACAGACACACACCAAGGGGCTGGATGGGAGGGGGGCACTTACCCAGTAGAGGGAGGAGCAGGGGCAGCACCATGCTGAGCTGGTCACTCTGGGCTGGGAACTGGGTTCTCAGCTCAGCTACTTGCCCAGTCTGGTGCGGGGGGGATGGGACCCTCCCCTCTGATGCAGGCCGCGGAAGTCACAGCCTCAGGTGTGGTCACCGCTCAACTCGGCGGCGTGACCGAATTCAGTGCTCGCTGCGCAGGGCGTGTGGGGGACAGCTGTCGATTTTCCACTGCTGACACTGGGGGAGGAGCTAAAGTAGCAGCCCCTAGTGACTGACAGCTCTGGGGTTGGACCAGGGATTCAACTGAGGTAAAGGAATCTCAGCTGAATTACTCCAGTTTATGCCAGGCCCCACTGACTGCAGGAGACACAACACACTGATCCCAGTAGGGGATCGGCAACACCTCTCCAGCCAGGCCCAGACCCAGCTGGGGCCCTGCAGGGTGTTTGAAAATAGCACTGGGAAGTTCTGCTGGGCTGCAGGGAACTTTGGCACAGACAGCAAGTGAGGGGGCGGGGGCAGGTTTCCAGTCCCCAAACCCTGACCCCGTGGGATGGGGCTGACCCCGCTCTGGGGAACAGGAGCTGGAGGCCGGGCCATGTCCAGCTGGAGATGGAGCAGAACAGGGGGCAGCTCAGCTGAGATGGGGACAGAGACTCAGCAGCTGTTTCCTCCCAAGACACAGCTGCATTTTAGTTGCTCACTCAAGCGTTGATGCAAAACCCCTTCAGACTCTGTGGATTTTCCTAAGACCTGAGACCGGTGTTTCTATCTCAAATGGGTCACCTTGTAGGGAGAATCCCAGGCACAGAATGAAGGGCCCTTCACAGAACTAGACAGTTCCCTGACCATAGGAGCAGCAGTGGGCAATGTGGAAGATGAGGATATTGATGAGGAAGAAGGAGCCTCCCACTGCCAGCTCCAAGACACAGAATAAACCATGAGCTGCAACAGAGAGTAATTGAATGTGTTTATGGAAGAATAAAATTTAGAGTTGCTCCCTTCTAAATTCCCCAAGAGAATAGAGGAGTTTAGAGATGTGCCCTGGATGCTGGGGTGGAGAACCCAGGGTAGCTGTGACCAGCAGATCACCACACATGCTCTCTAGTGTCTTGTGTTAAAACCTCCATCTTGTGCATGTACTATGTAAGCACAGATAGCTTGACCACAAAAAAGTTAAAAGTGCAATCTCCATGAAGTCTGACAGTGTCAGAGACTGGAACAGAGAATTGAAAAAACAAATCTTACATGAATTTATATTGAATTAATCACTTATGGGCAAAAGGGAGACAAAATGGGGGCACAAAGCTTTGGTCATTTATAACAATTTTAAGTGTGATTAAAGTGAAAGCAGGAAGTCAGATATGACTAAATTTGAAGAAAATGGCAAGAAAAGGAATGAGCCTTTGAGAGACGCCATCTTCTAAGGCGAGACACCTGATGGCATCATGGAGCAATAAAGCACAGAGTGAAGAAAACTTTTGGTGAGCAGACAGAGTCTCTGCTCAGATACAGACGCATGTGTGGTATTAATGATGTACGAAAATAGAAATGGCTCCGAGAAAGAGATTCCAATTCAGAACATGCTCCCCAGACATGCAGGGCAGCAGACACTGTGAGAGCAGAAGCCCAAGAGTTGCACTCAGCGTAAGGGGTTTTCCGTGTGCTACGTATCAGTGAATGCAGCTAGAATAGACCCAATCCAAGAGGGTCCAACTTCCGTTGAAAACTAACACGGCCTGTGAAGCCAGGGGCAGACAGTTCTGTGGAAGTTGTGGGTCACTGCCTGGGCCCAAAGACAGTGTTCACTTTGGGAAATTCTATCACAGATACTGGCGGAAATAAATGCTTTGTGCAATACTGAAGATCCCAAATACAGAAAGACACGTGCTCTGAGTGGCAGACACTCCAGCTGGGAGATTTCTCACAGACACACTGGGATCAAGCAGGCCTGAGGAGTGGGATAGGGGCTGGAACATTTCTCCCACCGACACCGGCCCCAGGAGCTCAGGTTCACATTCTGTCTGAGCAAGATGAGGAGAAACCAAAAGTAAAACCTAAAGGGGCCCCAGGCAAATACGGAGACGTGGTTACTGTGGAACACACAGCAGTGGCAGGGGTGGGGCATTGGTAATTAGCATCAGACTTAAAAAACCCACCAATTCCAGGCTCCCATCTATTGTAGTATTGAAGAAAGTGTCTCCAGTTTTAGGCCTGGCTGTGTGTGGGAATCCCTTCCCTCCAGCGGCAAGAGTAGGTGACAAGTTCACATGTTTGTCTCCAGTTCATAGGTAGAGTGTGCGGGGGAGCAATCAACAAAGTGTTTTCTCCTCTGATGTAGCACAATTGTTTGATGGCTGCCTGGGTCCTTCTTACACTGGGCAGGAAATCGCCCCTCCTGTGTCAAATTAGCACTGTACTTCAGACTTCATCCTGTGGCTGTGCGGGTGTTCACAGTTCCAGAGCAAACACTAAAAAATAACCTTAGGACAGGGGGTGTGGCCATTATCAGTGAGATGAATGGGGGGTCCAACATAGGAGCCGCTCACAGAGTCTAAACACTAATGACTTTCTTGTAAGTCTAACACCTCTAGAGAGCAAACCAGCCCCAGGTGCCCTGGTCCAGTCTCCAGCTGTGAGCTTGTCAGTTCTTAGCTAATCCCTGCAGCCAGGGCAAGAGCAGGGATCAGACGTGCCAGCATCACACCCCAGGCAGTTTCACTTCTCTTCCATTGGCTCGACCCACGTACACTGCACAATCCACATTGCCTTCTCTGGGGCCATTTTGTGTATCAGCTGCACCCACAGCACATCCCCAGCACACACACAACTCTGTCTGTGCACGCCGCACACACAGCACACAGGGACAGTCAGCACTGGGTCGGTGGTTTATATCTGACATGATAAATACATGAAGGAGTGAAGAGGTTGTGAGTGAAAACAGGCAGAATAAAGAAAGTTACACATTTCAAACAAACAGGAAGCACGTGTCTAGTTCTAACAAACTAAAGCTTATGGTAAACTTACCCTAAAATGTTTTTATTTCACACAAGCCAAGGAGCCAGAGAGAATCTTTCCTTGTGACTTGAGTCCCTGGCTCTCCGTTTGGGGGTGTCATGCCAGCCAGAGAGAGAGAGAGAGAGAGAGAGAGAGACTGCCACAGACGTTCTTTTCGGGCAGGAATCCTTCATTCTCCACCCCCTCTGCCTAGCAAACCCCACTCCCTCAGGTGGACTGGAGTGGAAATCACAGAAACATTCCAGTTCACCTGAGGATGTGGGGTTTGCCCATCAAAGCTCCTGGTTCTATTGATCTTGGTTAGTCTCCAAGGTGCCGCAGGACCAGGCCTTGTTTCTGAAGTTACAGACTCACACGGCGACCCCTCTGAGAGCCTTTTACAAGCCATTAAGTCGCTCACCCGGCCATTAGGGTTGCCAGAGGAGAACCATTGCTGGCTCCCATTTCCCCTTTAAAACCAGAGACAATCCCAAACCGCACAGCTCCAACCTTCCACACGGGAATTATTCACACACCAATGTGAGAGGCACAGACCCTGCAGAGTGTGACACTAAACTGGATCCGTTACAGGGGGTATGTTGCCCAAAGCATCTGCAGGTGATGCATATTTAGATCAATATGATCATTTCGAGGGAGGGGGACCCTTGCCCCTGCCGCATTGGTGTTCGAGCCCTGGGCAGCCCTGGTTCCCCTTAGTTCCAATACAGACGATTAAACAGACTCGCAGAGGGCAGCCGTATCTCGTTCTGTGGCACTGCCTCCTATAGTGCACAATGATGTCAATGGCAAGTGCCAGGGGCAAGTCCCGTGACACATCATGAGGCAGAGGGTGCACACGGCGTTGTGTCGGTGTGTAGGATGTGAATACAGGGGTGCAGGAGTTCACACAGAGCAAGCAGACTCTGTGCACAAGGGTTCTACCCTGATGAATACGTGGCCGTGCCCCGCTCCACACACAGCTGCATTTTCTTTGGTCCCAGAAGTGTTGCTGGTGCTAAAGCCCTTTCAGATCCTGTGGATGTTTCTCAGCTCTCACTCCAGGGCTTCCCACCAGCATCTCCCCCTCCAGGCTGGAATTCACTGGGAGCAAGAGCAGCCCGAAAGGGCCTCCTTGTGGGGAGAATCTCAGGCACAGAAGGAAGGGCCCCTGCGCAGAACAAACCAGGCACCTGGATCTAGGAGGAGCAGCAGGAGATGAGGAAGATGAGGCCGTTGATGAGGAAGAAGGAGCCGCCCACGGCCAGCTCCCGGACACTGACGAGGTTGTGATCTGCTGAGAAAGAATCCGGAGTGGAACCAGCCAGTGAACATCACTGCTAAGGGGATGCACATGGTGTACGTGTGTCTGTGCTTCTAGCACCCTCTCCCCCAGAATCTCAGCAGCCCCAAACTGGGATGTGAAACCCACCCACAGCCCTTCTCTCAGAGTGGGGGACACTGACCCTCATTCACCCCACACGAGTGTCTGTTCCACTCTTCTCTGCCTGCCCTGTACTCTGCCCTCTCCGCGATTGGCCCTTGGGGTCTGGGAGCTGGTTTCTCCACTGGGAAATGTGCTGGGTGAGAAGGGGAATCTATCTAGGTAGGGGTCAGCAAGCCATGGGCTGCCTTACCTGGCACTGGGACATTTCTGGTGATTCATGGACCTGCCCTTCCAAAATAATTCTGGTGACACCCCCGCCCACACCTCCATTGAATTGAAAATGGCACGTTTCATGTGTACCAGCCAGAGGGGGAAGGAAGGTCCAGTGTTAAGGACGGAAAAAGGCCGGGGGGGGGGGAGGGGAATTTCACCTCCACTTTATTTACTCTCCATGTTACCCCAACCAACCTCCCTCTCCCAGCAGAGCTCCCGGGGATGGGTCTCCTCCCATGGGAATAACAAACTCAGCTCAATGAAGATATTAGGGGACGTCTCACCTGTGCTGGGAACATTCATGGTGACGTTCACAGCCCGGCTCCGGAGGGACAGGACCCACCTCCCACTCATGTTGTCCTCGTAGCCGCAGGTGAATTCCCCGCTGTCATTGGGACTGGCCCATGGGATGCTGAGCACAGAGCCCTTCACCGAGCGGGAGCCGGGCTCCATGGTGCTGATCTCAGACCCTGCTTCCCTGGGGACAAACTCAACTCCGTCCTTGTAAAAATGAAACCTCCTCTCGCTGGTGTCCCCTGGGGCCATGCAGGTGAGGAGCAGGGGGAGCCCTTCGCTCACCACTCCAGATGGGGGATCCACGCTCAGCACTGGCTGGGGAGGGGGATCTGTGGGGAGCAGCAAAGGAGAAGGGTCAGCAAGGACAGGGCAGGGGAGAAAGCGAAGATGGTGCCCACAGTTCAGTGCACTCAGAGCTGACCTGGACTCTCTCTCCAGAGCTCTTGGTTCACATCAGGATGCTGGGGGGCTCCCCACAGACATGAGCAAGGGCTGGGCTAGGGATAGGAATTGCCCCTTCACACACAGTGTGGGCAGCTGGGATGTAGGAATTTTGACAAAGCTCCTAATTTCACATGCTGGCTCCTGCTTTTCAGGGCAGCAGGACACTGAGCTTCATCTCCCTGTCTGGGGAAACGGCAACTCCCTGTCTGATTGGCTCCCCTCAGAAGGTGAAGGAACCATTCCCCAGGCAGGGCTCTCCCTGCACCTCGCATCTGGACCTGCTGGTTTTCCTCCCAGACCTGACAGTGTCTCTACAGTTCCTGTTCTGAACCAGTGAATGTTCCTTCCACGATACATGTTGCACCTATAAACTGACTAAAGAGGAGGCTGTTAACCAGTTCCAGGTGCAACCCAAATCTACCAGGAACCAGGGGGTGATATTCCAGGGGTTTGAAACCGACCTGTGTGGCCCTGTGTGGAGCTGAGTGTCTCATCCGGTGCATCATGAGAAGATACCCTGCCCTGGGGCCAGCAAACAGCAGGAGAAATGGGAACTCACCTGTCACTGTGATGTTGATGGGGCTGCTTGTCTCTGATAGGAGCTCTCGCCCAGACTCTATCTTCCAGAATTCACAGCTGTATTCTCCGGCCTGTGATCCAGACAGCTGCAGGGAATGGTTGTATATGTCCGGAGGGGAAGGGAGTTTCTTCGCATTGATTTCCCGGCCATCCCTGAAGAACCGGAACCCAGAAATGGCAGGTGCTCCAGCAGCTGAGCACATCAGGGTCACGGCTTCCCCAGTGATGTAGACAGGCTGCAGTGGGGACACGCTGAGCTGAGGGGCTGGAAAAGAGAAGAGGTTGGAGGAAGGGACGGTTACTATGTGGGCGGCTGGTGACACTGAGGCAGAGGGAGAGCCAGGGAAGGCAGAGGAGGGACGGGTCATGGACACAGACCCCATCCAGCCCCAGCTCCAGGCTTAGGAATCACATCCCTGCTGGGCCATGCAATCCCTGAGCAGCAGAGATCTCCCCTGCTTGAAACCTATTGGGACCAGCTTCCCCTGCTGGGTACCTGAGGGAGCAGCTCCTGCCCAGGCCAGCTCAGCCTGCAGGGACTGGAGCACGGAGCCTGTGTGGCCACAACTGGGGGTGTCAATGAGCAGCAGGCCCTAGGGGTGTGAGAGAACTGCCCCCAGCAAGCACAGACCAGGACACCCGTCACTAAGGGAAGGAGGCAGCCATGTGCCACAGAGCCCTGGATGTCCCTGGGGAACTTCCCACACTCCATCTGGGACCTGACCCAGTGACTCCAGGGGAAGCTCCAGCCCCTTGACCCCTGCTGGGATCTCGCCCATTCACCCACTGGGTATGGTGCCAGCAGTGGGGTGGTAACAGGACAGTGGCCAATCCCGCTCCTGACACTAATCACATCAGACCAGTCAAGCAGCTGCAGGGCTCAATGTTCATTGAGGGTCTCTCTAAAAGTGCCCAGATCAGAGTCCAGTGCTGTGAGCTGCCTGGCAGCAGTGCCCACCTGCAATCCCAGTGCTGTGAGATTCCCTGCATCAGTGCCCAGTCTCTGAGGATGAGCTGGTAGCCAAGCCCACTAGGGAGTGTTTGGGATACAAGGAGGAGCCCTGAACAGAGCCAGGGGCCAAAGCTGACATGTTGGGATGGGCCTGAGATTCCCAGTGACCCACCCACCAAACAGCAGGAAATGGGCTCACCTGTCACTCTGATGGAGATGGAGTTGCTGCTCCGAGATGACTTTGCTCCTTCGGGATCCTGTCTCCAGTATGCACAGGTGTAGGACCCAGCCCGTCCCTTCTCGGCTGGGAATTCCAGCCAGGGGATGAGGCGGCGCTGCTGCCCATTTCGAAAGAAGAATCTGTATTCCTCAGCCTGCTCACCGTGTGGAGGAGAGCACATGAGCCTAACCAGCTCCCCGGGGGGATACGCTTAGTACGTGGCTCTGCTCATGAGGGTAGGAGGTGGCAGGAGATCTAGAACAGGGGCAGAGGGGTCAGTGCAGAGGGAGAGGCCAGGATGCAATTAAGAGAAAATGAGAAGTGAGAGGAGAAATATAAACACAAACCAGCCACATATCACGGCCCAGCACCTGTCCCCACGTTGGGACATACCCCACGGCAAATACCCTACGGCCTGATTCTCTCTCTCTCGTGTCCCATTACTTCTCCCCAATGATGAAAACCCAGAGTTCATTCCCAGCTGAAATTTGTGGAGCTCCTGCTCCCAGAAACCGGGTCATATAGAATCACTGTCTCGTCACCTGTAGAACCCTCCATTGTCACGTGTCTGATCCCTATTTAGGAACTTCTGGGCAAGGATTCAGTCTCCCCAAAACCTTGCCTTTGTGACACTGAACAGGCTCAGCTCCTGGAGTCTCTCCTAGAACATGGACCTGCCTTCTGCACAGCTGGGCAAATTCCTCCACCCATCTTCACTCCTGCACCCCACAACCTGCTGCTCTATGCTCAGTGACCCCCAATGTCCCTGCCCTGGCCCCCAACCTGCTGCTCTACCCTCCCGGGTACAGAGGAGCTAGGAAGCGGATTGTGCTGAGAAGCAATCAGGACTCAATTGACCTCACTTTCTCTGCTGAAGTTGCCAGTGAGGGGCTGGGAAGCACCCATGGTGCTGGGGCAGCTTCTCCCCTATGGCCTGGGCAGGGTCCCTCCAAAGAGATGGCTCAAGTAGCCATCAGGTGGGGCTGCTCTTCTGCCCCCATGGACGTGGCTCTGGACTGCAGCTACAGCTGCAGGTTCAATAGGAGACGCTTGTGAACAGGCAGCTGGACCCACCCAGGGGATGACATGGGGACCCCTGGGAATCCCCCTTCCTTGCAATTTCAAACACCCCCATGTAGGAAGCAGGGGATCCCCACCCCCACTGACTGAGTCCTCCCAACCCACCACAAGCATCTCAGCAATGCCAGGAGACGTCGTTACCTGCGGGGATCACCGGCCTGAGGAGACTCTGGAGTGAGGCTGGAGGAGAAGAGCAGAGAGGGGTGAGAGCTCTGGGGAGGGGCTGGGGGAGCAGGAGAAGGGGAGACATGGGCAGAGAAGGGGAGTCTCCAGACAGACACACAGAAGGGCTGGGAGCTGAGGGGGGCACTTACCCAGCAGAGGCAGGAGCAGAGGCAGCGCCATGCTGAGCTGGTCACTCTGGGCTGGGAGCTGGATTCTCAGCACAGCTACTGGCCCACTCGGGGGGGAGGGACCCTCTCCTCTGATGCAGGCAGAGGAAGTCACAGCCTCAGGTGTGGTCACCGCTCAGCTTGGCGGCGTGACCGAATTTGGTGCTCGCTGCGCAGGGCGTATAGGGGACAGCTGCCAATTTTGCATTTCTGATACTGGGGGAGGAGCTAAACCAGCAGCCCCTAGTGACTGACAGCTCTGGGGCTGGGCCAAGGACTCAGTTGGTGTAAAGGAAACTCAGCTGAGTTACTCTAGCTTACACCAGGCCCCATCGACTGCAGGAGACACAACACACTGACCCCAGCGGGGGATTGTCAACACTCTCCAGCCAGGCCCAGATCCAGCTGGGGCCCTGCCCTGCGTTTAAAAATACCATTGGGAAGTTCTTCTGGGCTGAAGGGAACTTTAGCACAGATAGCGAGTGATGGGGTGGGGGCAGCTTTCCAGTTCCCAAACCCTGACCCCTCGTGATGGGACTGACCCCGCTCTGGGGAACAGGAGCTGGAGGCCGGGCCATGTCCAGCTGGAAATGGAGCTGGGGGGTGAGCAGAACAGGGGTCAGCCCATCTGAGATGGGGGCTGTGACTCAGCAGCTGTTTCCCTCCCAGGACACAGCTGCATTTTAGTTGCTCACTAAAGTGTTGATGGTGTCCAAAGCCCATTGAGACCCTGTGGATTTTCCTCAGACCTGAGACCAGTGTTTCTAGCCCAAAGGGGTCACATTGTGGGGAGAATCCAAGGCACAGAATGAAGGGCTCTTCACAGAACTAGACAGTTCCCCAGCTATAGGAGCAGCAGTGGGCAATAAGGAAGATGAGGTTATTGATGAGGAAGAAGGAGCCTCCCACTGCCAGCTCCAAGACTGAATAAGCCACGAGCAGCAACAGAGGGTAATTGAATGTGTTTATGGATGATTAAAATTTAGAGTTACTCCCTTCTAAGAGAATAGAGGAGTTTAGAGATGTGCCCTGGATGCTGGGATGGTGAACCCAAGCCCAGCAGATCACCATAGATGCTCTCCAGTGTCTTGTGTTAAAGCCTCCATCCCATTTCATAATCTTATAGAAGAAAGTGACCTCAAGAGGTTATTAAGTTCCATCCCCAGCTGCCATGGCAGGACAAGCACAATTTACAGCATCCGTGATCAATGTCTGTCTAACCTGCTCTTAAATATCCCCAGGGATGGAGATTCCACAGCCTCCCTAGGCCATTTATTTACTGGCTGGTTTGTTATTGAAAGAACCCCAAGATCATGACAGGGTGTCAGAAGCAGAGAATGAGAAGGAAACTGACAGCTCTGTGGAACTAATTCCTGTGTTTGCAAGTGAAATGGAGGATGCAAACCAAGACGAGCAAAGGCTTCTTGTCCAGGCTGCTCCCTGCTCTGGCACTTTGAATGCAGAAGTTGGGGGCCCACAAGAGACCTAAAATTCCTTGCCACTAAAACTTCAGTGTAAAAAACAGATCCCCTGACCTTGCATGGGGGAAGTTCCAATCACTCAAATGCAAAACCTCTTGAGATGACTCACTTGAGAACTTCTACCTGTGGGGTAACCCCAAGATCTTTAAACCTTCCTCAGGAGAGATTATGAAATCAAAGTGTAATTTCTTAATAGCTGACCTTCCATTTCAGGCACAATCACACAGAACCCCCTGCCTTCTAGGACACAAGAATCAGATCATAGTCCTTAAAAGGTGTTTTATTAACAAAACAAGAAGACAGACTTGATTGCTACGTGTTACAGAGCAACTAAAAAAAGGCAGGTTAAAAGGACAGATTCATTCTGTTGGTATCAGGAGTCACATGGGCTAAGCAGAGAGGAGTTGAACCATACCACAAAATTAAAACAAAATGGTTGTGTCTAACTGAACTTTCCCTGTTCTACTCGCATCTGTAGTTCCAATATTAGTCTTGCCTTAGGCACAGATATTGCAGAAAATCCTGGCTTAGTCTATCTCTTGCCCAGCTCCTGCCCTGAATTCACACAAAAACTAAAGCAGGAGGAACACGGTTTTCTATTCAAATCTCACTCTCTTATCACTGTCTCTCTTGGCCCCCTGCATATTTCCTGTCTCTTGGTTTAACCATTTACAGGCAATTTAATTAACTGAATGTCTAGAATGTCTAAAATACGGTAGTACCGCTCCCATCCATCCTACTTCTGCATGGACTGTGTGAGCACAAATAGCCTGACCACAAAAAATTTAAAAGTGCAACCTCCATGAAGTCTGACACTGTCAGAGACTGGAATAGAGAATTGAAAAAACAAATCTTACATGAATTTGAATTGAATTTATCACTTACAGGCACAGAGGAGACAAAATGTCGGGAGCAGAAAGCTTTGGTCATTTATAACAATTTTAAGTGTGATGATAGTGAAAGCAGGAAGTCAGACAATGACCAAATTTGAAGAACATGGCAAGTCCAAAAGGAAGGAGCCATTGAGAGACACCATTTCCTAAGGCCTGCTAACACCTGATGGAATCGTGGAGTACTAAAGCACAGAATGAAGAAAACTTTTTGTGAGCAGACAGAGCCTCTTTTTCTGAGACAGACTCATGTGTGGTATTAACGATGTGTGAAAGGAGAAAAGGCTCCAAGAAAGAGATTTCAATTCAGAACATGCTCCCCAGACATGCAGGGCAGCAGACAACTTGACATCAGAAGCCAAAGAGTTGGATTCACCATAAGGGTTTTTTTTGTGTGCTACGTATCAATGAATGTAGCTAGAATAGATCCAATCCAAGAGGGTCCCAGATCCGGTGAAAACTGACACTGCCTGTGAAATCAGGTGCAGACAGTTCTGTGGAAGTTGTGGGTCACTGCCTGGGCCCAAACTCTGCATTCCCTTTGGGAAATTCTGTCACAGATAATGTGGGAAATAAAAGCTTTGTGCAATGCTGAAGATCCCAGATACAGAAAGTCAAGTGCTCTGAGTGGCAGACACTCTGGCTGGGAGGTTTCTCACAGACACACTGGGATCAAGCAGGCCTGAGGAGGGGGGAAGGAGCTGGAACATTTCTCCCACTGACACCGGCCCCAGGAGCTCAGGTTCACATTCTGTCTGAGCAAGATGAGGAGGAACAAAAAGTAAAACGTAAAGGAGCCCCAGGCAAACACACAGACGTGGTTACTGTAGAACAAACACAGCAGTGCCAGGGGTGGGACATTGGTAACTAGCATCAGCCTTAAAAATCCAACCAATTACAGGCTCATGCATTTTAGTGTCAAAGGAGGTGACATCACTTTTAGTCCTGGCTGCATGTGGGAATCCCTTCCCCAAGGGGCAAGAGGTGGTGACAAGTTCACATGTTTGTGTCCAGTTCATGGGCCAGGGCAGGAATTAGTGATGTGTTTTCTTCTCTGTTGTTGCACAATTGTTTGACGTCTGTCTGGGTCCTTCTTACACTGGGCAGGAAATCGCCCCTCCTATGTCAAACTAGAACTGTACTTCACACTTCATCCTGTGGCTGTGCGGGTGTTCACAGTTTCAGAGCAAACATTTAAAAATAACCCTACGGCATGGGGTGTGGCCATTATCAGTGGAGACACTAATACACAAATATCTCACAAAGTTTAAACACTGAAGACATTCTTGTAAGTCTAACACCTCTACAGAGCAAACCAAGAGAGGGGGAAGAGACGCAGGGAGATTCAGACAGTGACTCCTTCCTTATCTGGCTGCCTTCCGGGTGGGCTTTGTCACCACCTCGCTGTACAGCACATGCGCCTCTGCAGCAGGCTGGGCTTTGTTTTCCGACTGACTTCTGTGAGCATCCGAGGCAGGGAACTTGATGTGTGCGTAGGTGACTTCTGAGCCCTGGAGGGGGAGGACAAAGATACAGTGAGGTGGAGAGGAGTGCGGGGACTCTGTGCTTGAATGATGCACTAGGAAGGATCTCTATGAAATTGTGGGTTACAAGGATATTGGAGGACAGAGTGAGAGTGAGCTGAGAAACTTTGGAGAAGTACCCTAATATCTTCTAGGAGGGGCAAAGATCTCCAGGTAGGAAGGAAAATAAAAGGCACCTTTAAAAATAGAGTTTTATTGTCATGGCAGGAGCACTGTAGAAAAGGAGCCCAAATTGTCTTTGGTTCAACAGAACGAAGCTGCTGGGAAAAACTCTCACATCGCTCTGGGCTCTATGAATGGGAGTGTTGTGTGTGAGGCAGTGGAGAGAATTATCCTTCACAATTTGACACTGGTGAGGGCTCAGGCGGGGCCCCCTGTCCAGGCCTGTTTGTCACACTTGAAGAAAGATGGGGACAAACTGCAAAGACCCCATAGGAAAGCAACCGAACTGACCAGATGTTTATACAATAAGACCCATGTGACAGGTGCACATGTTCAGTCAGGAGATAAGACAGCTGAGGACAGAACAACCCTTCTGAGACAATGTTACAGACAGGACGGTGACCAGCTGTTCTCAGTGTCCATGGAAGGTTTAATTAATCCTACCTCAGCGCAGCGGGTAACATTAGAAGACTTGCTGTCTCGGCCCTGCCCTACGTCTCTGTGAGTCCATGGTGGCTGGGAGTGATGACCAAATCTCAGCCCTTTCTCCTGCCTGAACAAACCCCAGGCAGCTTCCCTTTGGGGCTGTTCTCTGCCTGCCTCACCCCAGACAGGAAGCTACATCTCAGGACTGGGCACAAGATTCCGGCCGGGCAGTTCCAAGGCAGTCGGACTGTGCTGGGGGATTGAATCTATAAATCCATTCCTGTTACCTGTTCCACCTGCTCCACTCCAGCACTCGGGGCTTTGGGTCGCTTATTGTGACAACCGGGATTTGTATTTCTGGCGTGTTCTCTGGGCACAGATCCCTCGGTGCTTGTCAGAGGCTTTGGAACTAAAACAGAACCAGCGGAGAATAGAGCTGAAGTTGGGAGCAGTAAGAGGGAATGACTCCTACAGTGTGTGACCCTGAGAAAGCAGAAGCCAAACTCAGCTTTGTGTCTGTTGATTCCAGTACGTGTGTGAGTCTGAGGCTAACACCAGGGCACCGGGTGAAAAAACATAAAACCGTCTCTGTATGTGTGTGAAGATGTGTATTTCTGCAGTCTAGAGCCATGAAGATTCCTGAAAGTTTTACATTATTTTACTCCTCCTTTAACATTAACCCTAACCACAGCCAGTGACCTTAAGGATCATCTCTAACCTCATTGCTTTTCTGTAGCCATGACCCAACCCCATGGCCATGTCACCCAAAATGTCCCAAAAGAAGTTGGGTCTGGAGGCCAGAGTTCTTGCTTGGGACAAAAGGAAACTCAGATTCTCTGTTCTGACCCCTCCCCGGCCCCCTCTCCCCCGCCCTTCCTGTGTGAGCTTGGACCCCATGGGAATTGGCCACCTAAGTCCTGTTAATATTGTGGCTCTCACACCTCTTCTCTCCACCCGTGAATTGGAGCCAGTTGCATATGGGGATGCTCAGATGCTGTGGCAATGCTTGGCCCTTCCCACTTCAACATAGAATCAGGACATGAGAAATGATTTTCTGTCTCTTAAGCAGCATCTGAGGGATGGATTTGGGGAGTGAACAGGAAGTGAAGAAAGGTGTCAACAATTCTCTAGGCTCAGGGTTGCAGGGTTTCCCCTCTTTCCTGACTGACTAGTGCTGTGTGAGGGTTATTTGTCTCAAATCACACAGCCGCAGAGCTGGTTATTGGGCATCATGTGTTAGAGAAGCCAAACAGGGACCAATTCATGTTTGAAAAGCTACTAAGAGCTTTAGAACACGATCGTCTTTTTCTGAAGCGGCTTTTCAGTCAGAGGTCGATATATCCTGGGCCAAGCATGTTGGGATTTGATCTCCACACACCCCTTGTGGTGTGTTAGTTTGTGGCTGATCGTGGTTTGAAACTGTTCACACTGCTCATGGCAGAGCAGTTCTTGGCTAGACCGATGCACAGATGGCAGGTCACAGCTCCCAGCCACCTTTCACCCACCTCTTTTCTTCCTGTGGAAGCAGCAGATCAGAGCAGACAGGGCTCCAGCTGGAAGCAAGATGCCGCCTGTTATCAGGAGAATATCGTGGGCTGTGAGTGAGGCTGGTCCTACAGAAGACATAGAAAAGGCAGGAAGGACAAATGAGAACAGCCAGACCACCATGGAACAAGTCCGGGGCCCACGCAGGAATCTGCCCTTGCAACAACTATCCTGTGACAGCCCTTCACTGCTGCCCATGGCAAGATCCATCTGTAGCAGCCTCCTCCTCATGCCAAAAAGGGGAAGGAAAATGTTGGGGTTATGGGTGTGCCCTGTGGCATAGACTATGGGGGTTCCATTCCTTGCTGTAATGCAGGTCCCCTGGGGTACAATCCCTCTCCTTGACTCCATTTCCTATCTCTACAATGGGCATGGGAAGGATAAATCCCTGAACAACAGCCCCTCGGAGAGTTGTACCATCAAAGTACTATGGCTAGAAAGGGTGTGAAGGGAATTTGGAGATTTTAATCTCCCCCTTTTTCTGATCTCCACATGGTATCTGCCACCTGAGCCAACCTCCCTCTCCCAGCAGAGCTCCTGGGGATGGGTCTCCTCTCATGCAAGAAACACAGGGAGCTGAATGAAGGTATTACGGGTGTCTCACCTGTGCTGGTAGCATCTATCGTGACGTTCACAGCCTGGCTCTGGAGGGACGGGACCCACCTCCCACTCACGTTGTCCTCGTACCCACAGGTGAATTCCCCGATCTCATTGGGTGGGGGGGTTTGTGCGGCGGCACCTTAGGCAGCGGCTGAGTCTGCCTATAGTCATGGGCCGCCCCTGCAAAATCCACTTCCTCAGGTGGACTGCAGTGGAAATCACAGACACATTCCAATTCACCTGAGGACGTGGGGTTTGCCCAGGAAAGCTCCTGGTTCAGTAGATCTTGGTTAGTCTCTAAGGTGCCGCTGACCAGGCCTTGTTTCTGAAATTACAGACTTACACCCGACCCCTCTGAGAGCTTTCTACAAGCCATTAAGTTGATCAC
Organism: Rafetus swinhoei; assembly: GCA_019425775.1. Classification (NCBI taxonomy): domain Eukaryota; kingdom Metazoa; phylum Chordata; order Testudines; family Trionychidae; genus Rafetus; species Rafetus swinhoei. Next base: position 3,655,325 of record CM033433.1, on the reverse strand, counting down.
CGGCCCTTAGGGTTGCCAGAGGAGAACCATTGCTGGCTCCCATTTGCCCATTCAAAAGGAGAGACAATCGCAAACCGCACAGCTCCAGCCTCCCACACGGGAATGATTCACGCACCAGAGTGAGAGGCAGAGATCCAGCAGGGTGTGACTGTAAAATGCAGCAGTTACAGGAGCTATTTTACCCAAAGCATCTGGGAGTGATGCCTATTTAGATCAATATGATCGTTTCAGGAGAGGGGGGGAGTCTCACACCCTGTCCCATTGGTGTTTGAGCCCTGGGCAGCCCTGGTTCCCCCTTAGTTCCAATACAGACGATAAAACAGACTCGCGGAGGGCAGCCATATCTCCGCCTGTGGCACTGCCTCCTATAGTGCACAGTGATGCCATTGGCTAATGCGGTGGGCAGATCCCATGACACCTCACAAGGCAGAGGGTGCACACGGTGTTGTGTCTGTGTGTAGGGTGTGAATGCAGGGGTGCACAAGTTCACACTGAGCAAGCAGATTCTGTGCATGAGAGTAATACACCAATGAGTACATGACCGTGCTCCACTCCAGAAACAGCTGCATTTTGGTTGGCTCCAGAAGTGCTGCTGGTGGTAAAGCCCTTTCAGATCCTGTGGATGTTTCTCAGCTCTCACTCCAGAGCTTCCCACCAGCATCTCCCCTCCAGGCTGGAATCCACAAGGAGCAAGTGCAGCCCGGAGGGGTGTCCTTGTGGGGAGAATCCCAGGCACAGAAGGAAGGGCCCCTGCGCAGAACAAGCCAGGCACCTGGATCTAGGAGCAGTAGCAGGAGATGAGGAAGATGAGGCCGTTGATGAGGAAGAAGGAGCCGCCCACAGTCAGATCCCAGAGGCAGAGGAAGCTGCAAGCTGCAGAGAGGGAATCGAGGGGAACCAGCGGGTGAGCATCACTGCTGATGGGATGCGCATGGTGTCTATGTTTCTGTGCTTCTAGCACTCATGATGATCCTCCCCAGAATCTCAGCAGCCCCAGGTGGGGACTTGAAACCCACCTCAGCCCTTCTCACACGGACCCCCATTCCACCCACACGAGTGTCTGTTCTACTCTTCTCTACCTGCCCTGTGCCCTGCCCTGTCCAAGCTCGGCCATCGGGCCTGGGTGCTGGTTGCTCCACCAGGAAATGTGCTGGGTAAGAAGCCACAGGCTGCCTCACCTGGCACTGGGACATTCCTGGTGATGCAGGAACCCGCCTTTCCAAAGTAAGTCCTGGGACACCCCGCCTCCCCCCCCCAGCTGCAGTGTTAATGGCACTTTCTGTCTGCACCAGCCTGCCCCTGTGAGGGGACGGAAGGTCCATTTGTCATGGGATTGTCAATGGGGTTCAATTGCTGTAGCACAGGCCTCTGTAGAACCTGCTTTCTCCTTCCTCCTTCTGCAAATGGGAACGGGGGAGGGATCAATCCACTAAGGACACAGGGAGGGGCTGAGGGACTTGGGCCATGAAAATATTAAGGACAGAGAAAGCAGGGGGGAGGGGAATTTCACTTTCTTCTATCTCAATGTTACCCCAGCCAACCTCCCTCTCCCAGCAGAGCTCCTGGGGATGGGTCTCTTCCCATGAGAACAACAAACTCAGCTCAATGAAGGTATTAGGGGTGTCTCACCTGTCCTGGTGACATTCACAGCCTGGCTCTTGAGGACGGGACCCACCTCCCACTCACGTTGTCCTCATACCCGCAGGTGAATTCCCGCGCTGTTGTTGGGACTGGCCCATGGGATGCTGAGCACAGAGCCCTTCACAGAGCGGGAGCCGAGCTCCATGGTGCTGATCTCAGACCCTGCCTCCTCGGCACAAACTCAACTCCGTCCTTGTAGAAATGAAACCTCCTCTCACCGGTGTCCCTGGGGCCGTGCAGGTGAGGAGCAGGGGAGCCCTTCACTCACCGCTCCAGATAGGGGATCCATACTCAGCACTGGTTGGGGAAGGGGATCTGTGGGGAACAGCAAAGGGGAGGGGTCAGCAGGGGCAGGGAAGGAGAGAAAGTGAAGATGGTGCCCACAGTTCAGTGCTCTCCAGAGCTCTTGCTTCAGACCAGGATGCTGGGGGCTCCCCACAGACATGAGCGAGGGCCGGGCTAGGGATGGGAATTGCCCCTTCAGACACAATGTGGGCTGCTGGGATGTAGGAATTTTGACAAAGCTCCTAATTTCACACGCTGGCTCCTGCACTTCAGGGCAGTAGGAAATTGAGATTCATCTTCCTGTCTGGGGACACGGCAACTCCCTGTCTGATTGGTTCCCCTCAGAAGGTGAAGGGACCATTCCCCAGGCAGGGCTCTCCCTGCCCCTCGCATCTGGACCTGCAGGTTTCACTCCCACACCTGACAGTGTCTCTACAGTCCCTGTTCCGAACCAGTGAATGTTCCTTCCACTGTACCTGGTGCGCCACTAAACTGATTAAAGGGGAGGCTGTTAACGAGTTCCAGGTGGACCCCAAACTTTCCAGGAACCAGGGGATGATATTCCAGGGGGTTCAAACTGACTTGGGTGGCCCTGTGTGGAGTTGAGTGTCTCATTCTGGCTTCATGAGAAGATACCCTCCCCTGGGGCCAGCAGGGGAAAGCGGGACTCACCTGTCACTGTGATGTTGATGGGCCTGCTTGTCTCTGATAGGAGCTCTCGCCCAGACAGTGTCTTCCAGAATTCACAGCTGTACACTCCGGCCTGTGATCCAGACAGACCCGACAGCTGCAGGGAATGGTTGTAACTGTCCCGAGGGGAGGGGAGTTTGTTGGATTGGATTTCCCGGCCATCCCTGAAGAACCGGATCCCAGAAACGGCAGGTGCCCCAGCAGCTGAGCACGTCAGGGTCACGGCTTCCCCAGCGATGTAGACAGGCTGCAATGGGGACATGGTAAGCTGGGGGGCTGGAAAAGAGAAGGGGGTTGGGGGAGGGGACAGTTACTATAGAATCATAGAATCATAGAACACTAGGACTGGAAGGGACCTCGAGAGGTCATCGAGTCCAGGCCCCTGCCCTCATGGCAGGACCTTGTGCTGACTAGGCCATCCCTGACAGACATTTATCTAACCTACTCTTAAATATCTCCAGAGATAGGGATTCCACAACCTCCCTGGGCAATTTATTCCAGTGTTTGACCACCCTGACAGTTAGGCACTTTTCCCTAATGTCCAACCTAAACCTCCCTTGCTGCAGTTTAAGCCCATTGCTTCTTCGCCTGTCCTCAGAGGCCAAGATGAACAAGTTTTCTCTCTCTTCTTTATGACACCCCTTTTAGATACCTGAAAACTGCTATCATGTCCCCCTCAATCTTCTCTTTTCTAAACTAAACAAACCCAATTCTTTCAATCTTCCTTCATAGGTCATGTTCTCTAGACCTTTCATCATTCTTGTTGCTCTTCTCTGACCCTCTCCCATTTCTCCACATCTTTCTTGAAATGCGGTTCCCAGAACTGGACACAATACTCCAACTGAGGCCTAACCAGTGCTGAGTAGAGCGGAAGAATGACTTCTCGTGTCATGCTCACAACACACCTGTTAATGCCTCCCAGAATCATGTTTGCTTTTTTTGCAACAGCATCACACTCTTGACTCATATTTAGCTTGTGGTCCACTCTAATCCCTAGATCCCTATATGGATCCCTACTCTATGGGTGGCTGGTAACACAGAGGCAGAAGGAGAACCAGGGAAGGCAGAGGAGGGAGGGATTCTGGCCACAGACCCCAGCCAACCCCAGGTCCATGCTTAGGAATCACATCCCTGCCAGGCCATGGAGACCCTGAGCAGCAGAGATCTCCCTGCCAGAAACCCTGTGGGACCGGCTTCCCCTGCTGGGTACCTGAGGAGGCACCTCAGTCTGTAGGGATTGAGGGGTGGGGGGGGTTTGTGCAGCCGAACCTGGGGGTGTCAGGGAGCTGCACCCAGCAGGCACAGACCAGGAACACAGGCACTAAGGGAAGGAGGAGGCCACATGCCGCAGAGCTCTGGGTGCCCCAGAGGAGATTCCCACACTACAGCTGGGTCCTGGCCCAGTGACTCCAGGGAAGCTCCAGCCCTTTGACCCCTGCTGGGATCTCACCCATTCACCCACTGGGGTATTTGTGCCAGCAGTGGGATGGTAACAGGACAGTGACCAATCCCTCTCCGGACACTAATCACAACAGACCAGTCAAGCAGCTGCAGGGCTCAATGTTCATTGAGGGTCTCCCTGACAGTGCCCCACTCAGAATCCAGTGCTGTGAGCTTCCCTGCAGCAGTGCCCACCTGGAGCCCCAGTGCTGGGAGCTGCCACACAGCAGTGCCTCCTCTCTGAGGATGAGCTGGCAGCCAAGCCCACTAGGGAGTGGTTGAGATACTAGGGAGGCCCTGAGCACAGCCAGGGGGCAAAGCTGATGTGTCGGGATGGGCCTGAGATTCCCAGTGACCCACCCACCAAACAGCAGGAAACGGGCTTACCTGTCACTGTGATGGAGACGGGCTGCTGTTCCTAAATGACGTTGTTTCTTTGGGATCATGTCTCCAGTACGCACAGGTGTAGGACCCAGCCCATTCCCTCTCAGCTAGGAACTCGAGCTGGGACTCTAGACCTTCCCGAAGGAGTTTGCTGGGGCCCTGCTGCCCTTTTCGGAAGAAGAATTTGAACGTTCCATCCTGCCCACTGTGAGGAGGGGAGCACACGAGTGTAACCGTCTCCCCGGGGGGATACACCATGTTGCTGTCTCTCATCGAGAGGGTAGGATCCAGTCGGGGATCTGGAACAGAGTCAGAGGGGTCAGGGGAGAGGGGGAGGCCAGGATGCACTGAGGAGAAAATGAGAAGTGAGAACAGATCAGCCCTGGAGAAATAGAAACACAAACCAGCCACATCTCTTCCTGGCACCTACCCCGACACTGGGAAATGCCCCACACCAAGGCTACGTCTAGACTGCAGGCTTCTTGTGCAGGATCTTTTCTGAAAGACTTCTTGTGGAATGCATGTTCACACTGCAATGCACTTTTGTGAAATCTGCACTTTTGTTCAGACTGCATGGACACTCTCTCGAAAGAAAGCTCTGATTGCTATGGCTAGAATGGCCACCAGGACACCTGTGCTTTTTCCTCTTTCGTCTTGTTGCACAAAAAAGCATCCTGCCCGTCCACACACGCTTTTTTGCAAAGAGGTCTTTCACAAAAAGGCGTTCACCCTTGTAGAATGAGGAGTACCTACACCGGGAAACTCCCTCTGTTCTTTCCAGTTTTCTGCGCAAAAAGCACTTGAGGTGTGGATGCTCTGTGAGATTTTTTGGAAAAAATGGCTGTTTTATTCGGAAAACTCTCTAGTGTAGACATAGCCCAAATGAACCACAGCCTGGTTCGCTCTCTCCCTCTGTCTCTCATGTCCTATTATCTCTCTCCCAATGAAAAAAACCCAAAATTCATTCCCAGCAGGAATTTGTGCAGCTCCCGCTCCCAGGAACCAGGTCATGTAGAATCCCTCTCTGGTCTCCCTTCCATTATCATGTGTCTGTTCTCCAAGACAGAACTTCTGAGCAAGGATTCCCATCCCCATCCCCATCCCCATCCCCATCCCCATCCCCAAGTTTCCCTTTGTGACACTGAACAGGCTCAGCTCCTGGAGTCTCTCCTAGAACATGGACCTGCCTTCTGCACAGCTGGGCAAATTCCTCCTCCTTCCCCCTGTCACTGTATCTTCACCCCTGCACCCCACAGCCTGCGACCCCAAATGTCACTGCCCTGCCCCCAACTTGCTTCTCTCCCCTCCTGGGAACAGAGGGGCTGGGAAGGGGATTTAGCCGAGGAGCAATCAGGACACAATCGGCCTGTTCCAGCAGAGACAAGGGGTGTCAGGAGCAGAGCTGGGTGGGAAGGTTCCTTCATGTGTCTCAGTATCCACAGGCTGCCCCCTCTCCATCCAGGGGAGGGGTGAGGGCAGGTTGGGAGGGTCCTTCATTCTCCAGTGCAGCTCCAGATCCCCACACTCCGGGGGAAGCAGGAGGCCAAAAGGGGCAGGGTGGTTTCTGTCAGTGCTCCAACCCCAGACCCCCCCACAGTAGCTAATCAGCGCTACAGAGAAGTGAGGAGGGTTGGCCGGACATGGGGAAGTGAGGGGGGATTTTCCACTCATGGCCTCTCCTTTGGGGTCTCTGCAACACCTGCTTTAAGTGTCCTGACTGGTGGTGCTGGGTCTGTGGCCCTGACCCCGAGCCCTCTGTGGGGGACCAGAGCTGGGGCAGAGAGACCCCCCTTCACGCACAGCCCCATGCTGATGGGTCCCGCCTAGTGTCAGGGGGAGGTGGGAACTCAGTCTCCATGGCCCATCCAGCCCTCGCTCACCCTGCTGGGTCTGCCAGTGGGGTAGTGCCCATGGGGCTGGGGCAGCTTCTCCTGTGGCCTGGGCAGGGACCCACTGAAGAGATGTCCCAAAGAGCCATCAGCTGGGGTTGCTCTTCTGCCCCCATGGACGTGGCTCTGGACTGGAGCTGCAGCTGCAGTTGCAGTTTCCATGGGAGATGCCTGTGAACGGGCAGCTGGACCCCCTAGAGGGCGACATGGGGAGCACCTGGGAATCCCCCTTCCCTGCAATTTCAAACACCCCCATGTGAGAGGCAGGGGGGATTCCCCCTCCCCCACTGACTGAGTCCTCCCACCCACCGCGAGTATCTCAGCAAGGTCAGGAGACGTCGTTACCTGCAGGGGTCACCAGCCTGGGGAGACTCTGGAGCGAGGCTGGAGGAGAAGAGCAGAGAGGGGGTCAGAGCTCCAGGAAGGGGCTGGGGGTGCAGGAGAAGGGAGGGACGTGGGCAGAGAAGGGGGACTCTCCAGACACACACAGGGGGCAGAGGGTGGGGGGCCGAGGGGGGGCACTTACCCAGCAGGGGCAGGAGCAGAGGCAGCGCCATGCTGGGCCCGTGGCTCTGGGCTGGGAGCTGGTTTCTCAGCTCAGTCTCTGTCCCTGTGGGTGCAGGGAGGGGGCCAGGCCCCTTTGTGCTGACGCAGGCAGAGGAAGTCACAGGCTCAGGTGTGGTCACTGCTCAGCCCAGGGGCTGGTGCGCAGGGTGAGAGGGGGGAGCTGAACCTTTTCCGGAGCTGACAGTCGTGGGAGGGGCTGGAGCAGCAGTTCCCAGTGAGTGACACCTCCAGGGCAGGGCCAGCGGCTCCGCCGGTGCAAAGTAACATCTGCTGAGTGACACTGGCCTACGGCCGCGGGTACCGGGCCCCATGGCGCCGGCCGAGCTGTGGGCCAGCTGGAATTGGAGCCCTGCTGGGCAAGGGCTGGGGGGAACAGAGTGGGAGGCAGCCCGGATGCGATGGGACTGTGGGAGACTCTCTCCCGTGTCTCTCTAGGGATGGAGGGAAGCAGCTGTACAGAGACCAGGGAGGGGCTGAGGACACAGATCACGGGAAATCCAACCTGGGAAGACAGCTGGTAGGCAGCTGGGAGATGTGTCAGGGGAAGAACTTAGCTGCTTCCCACAGTGCCCTGGTCTGGGCGGGGAAGAGGCTGCACTGGGGAAGCAGGGCGAGAGATGGAGAATTCCCTTTATGTCAGTTTAATTTCCGTCACTCTTTGTTGATCCCTACAAGAGTGAGCTGGCTTGAGGGGCCCTTCAGGGGAGGGGAAATCACACAGGGCCCGAGGGGCCGTGTGCAGTGGCTCTCTGCAGGTCCTACCAGCAGGAGCAGCCCCATCTGGAAAATTGCAAAGGCAGGGCCCATCTTTAAGAAAGAGAAGGAAGAGAATCCAGGCAACATCAGACCAGTCAGACTCACCTCGGTCCCCAGAACAATCATGGAGTGGAGCCTCTAGGAATCCATTTTGAATCATTTGGAAGAGGGGAAAGGGACCAGGAACAGTTACAAGGATTCACCAAGGGCAAGTCCTGCCTGACCAACCCTATTGACTTCTCTGACAATTTACTATCTCTGTGCATATGGGGAAGTCTGTGGATGTGTTGTACCTTGACTTTAGCAAAGTTTTTGATACGATCTCCTGTGACATAGTGGGGGTAACTTGCTGGCTGCTGGCTGTAGCATGGCCCAGCAGGACAGGGGATGAGTCACTAGGCAAGGGTTTCTCAACCTGACTGACCAGCTACCCCCCAAGGAGAGAAACAAAGGAAGGTGGAATGCCGCCCCTGGCTGGGGGGCAGGGCTGGAGGAGAGTTGGTTAGTCTCTGGCTGGGATCATGGAGGAAGCAGCCTAGGCAACAGGCTGGGATTTAGGAGCCCAGACTCCCCCATCTCAAGGGGGGCTGAGGCATCCTAGGCCTGCCCTGTAACCAGATTACATCTGTGCTATCCTGGAGGAGCAATAAACTTCCTCTCTTCTACTGGCTGGTGGAGTCTGTTCGTGCCATTTCGGGGGTGCAGGAGACGGGAAAACTCCAACACACCGTCACACTCTCACAGAATTCTTGCCAGCAAGTGAAGGCAGGATGGATTGGATAACTGGACTGTAAAGTAGACCTAAAGCTGGCTAGATTGTCGGGCCCAACGGGTAGTGATCAATGGTTCGATGTCTGGTTGTCAGTCAGTTTCTAGCAGAGTGCCCCAAGGATCGGTTCTAGGGCTGGTTTTGTTCAACATTTTTATTAATGACCTGGATGAGGGGATGGATTGCACCCTCAGAAAGTTCACAGATGACACTAAGCAATGGGGAGAGGTAGATACGCTGGAGGGCAGGGATAGGGTCCAGAGTAAGCTGGACAAATTGGAGGTTTGGGCCAAAAGAAATCTGATGAGGTTCAACAAGGAGAAATGCAGAGTCCTGCACTTGGGATGGGAGGATCCCAAACCCTGCTAGAAGCTGGGGACCAACTGGCTAAGTAGCAGTTCAGCAGAAAGGACCTGGGGATTACAGTGGATGAGAAGCTGGATACATGTCAGCCGTGTGCCCTTGTAGCCACGAAGTCTAATGGCATATTAGGGTGCATTAGGAGGAGCATTTCCAACAGATTTAGGCTAAGTCTACACTACAGAGTCCAGGGAACACGTCTGCTCTTCCAAAATATTATTCAGATGAGCAGGGGCGCATTTTTGGCATCCCTGTAAACCTTGTTTTATGAAGAAGAAAGGATGTTCTGAAAAAGGGTTTTTCCATCTATACTGGGCCAAATGTCGGAAAAGCCTCTTCTGAAAAAGAACGGAAAAGCTACGCAAATTGCACTTCACAATTTGTGTAGCTATTTCTGTAAAAACAGTGTAATGTAGACATAGCCCTGGAGAAGTTATTTCTTCCTCTTTATTTGGCACTGGTGAGGCCACATCTGGGCTGTGTCTACATTGGCACCCTTTTCCGGAAAAGGGATGCTAATGAGACACTTCGGAATTGCAAATGCCCCGGGGATTTAAATTTTCCCCGCGGCATTTGCATGAACATGGCTGCCGCTTTTTTCCGGCTTGAGGCTTTGCCGGAGAAAAGCGCCAGTCTAGACAGGTATCTTGGAAAGTAAACCCTTTTCCGGAAGATCCCTTATTCCTACTTGAAATCAGGACACAGCCCTGGAGTATGGCTTCCAATTCTGGGCTCCCCACTACAGAAATGATGTGGACACATTGGAGAGGTTCTAGCAGAGGGCAACCAAAATGAGAAAGGGACTGGAGCACTAGAAGCAGAGGCTGAGGGATTTGGGCTTATTTAGTCTACAGAAGAGAAGAATGAGGGAGAATTTGATGGCAGCCTTCAACTTCCTGAAGGGGGGATTCAAAGAGGATGGAGAGAGGCTTTTCTCAGTAGTGACGGATGGCAGAAGGAGGAGCAATGGTCTCAAGTTACAATGGGAAGGTCTAGGTTGGATATTAGGAAAAACTATTTCCCTAGGAGGGAGGGGAGGCACTGCAATGGGTTCCCTAGGAAGGTGGTGGAATCTCCATCCCTATAGATTTTTATGTCTCGGTTTAACAAAGCCCTGGCTGGGCTGATTGAGTTGGGTTGGTCCTGCCTTGGGCAGGGGCTGGACTCCATGACTCCTGAGGTCTCTTCCAGCCCTGGGATTCTATGAATTCCGACCCAGCCCTGGGCTGGTTTTGATTCAAATGAACCAAGTTCATTGCCAGGCCCTGGGTGAAGTGGGGCCAAGCGAGAAGGAGCCAGGCCAGAGACAAGCAGCCGAAGGGCTGGCCCTCAGTGCGGCAGTGCAGGGTTCTCATTCCAGCTGGTTTCACTTTCGGTTACTCTCGGTGCACCTGGCTGAGCGCGGGTCTCTGGGAACTGCCCACTGGCACACGAGGTGCTGGGTTCCCTGCTCAGCCCAGGGGGGCGATAACTTGGGGTTCGCTGCCCAGCTCTCTATGGCCCTGGAGAGCCTGTCTCTAAGGGCATTGACCCTGGCTCAAGGTGCAGGAAGGGCTGGTCGCCAGCCGGGCAGCAGAGCAGAAATCTCCTCCCCCAGTGACTCCACGGCCTTGTCTGCTGCACAGGCACAGCCTCATTCTCGCCCCACTGATTTCCCTGTGTGGTGGGGGCAGTCACAGAGGACCCCTTGGGGCTGTTCCGGGGATGCTGATGGAGCCACTGACACTCACCTCCTTGCTCCTTGGGGCTCCCCACCCCCGTGTCTCTGGTCTCCCCCAGACAGGGTGCAGGGCTGAAGTAAACACCCCTCCCCCGCAGGGCAATGCAGACATGGAACCACTTCAGCTCTGGGAACATGCAGATCTAGGGCCGAGCCCCTGGAAAACCAACCCCTAATAAACCCCTTGCTCCACTTCATTGCTTTACACAATGGCAGCTGGTTTCAGGCCAGGCCCTTGAAGCAGGAGGACGAGCACCTCACTGCGCCCCAGGTAACTGATTTACACGGGGCTCGATTGCAAACACAAGTATTTTTATTAATTGCAAACAGTAGGACTGAAGAGGTTGTGAGTGAAAACAGGCAGAGCAAAGTAAGTTACAAATGTCAAACAAACAGGAAGC